>JAKSZT010007815.1:44160762-44236813 GCA_026826555.1 Tolypeutes matacus | reverse complement strand
TTTTTTTTTTTTTTTTTTTTTTTTTTACATTTTCCCTTTATCACTGCAATATCTGGTGTCCAGTCTGTACTGTGGCACCTTCCTCCTCTCATTCCCCAGTGTCTCACTATATTTCATTTTGTTTTCAAAGAAGTTTTAGGTCACAGCAAAGTCACTCACAGAATACAAGAGATTCTCATATACCCAACCTCCTCCCCCTTTCCTCAAATCATATTAAAACCTTTTTATATGTGGATGGTAGCATTGTTAAAACAGATATACAAATAGTGAAACATAGCTACTAAACATTGTCAATTGTTTACAGTATGGTTTACGTTTTAGACCATACACTTTTATAAATTTTGATATTTACCATGTCCCTTGTCCATCACTGTAAGGTAATGAAGAGCATTTCCACTGCCCACTAAATACCCCCTGTTTGATCTATTCTGTTCCTCCTTCCCCATCCCCCTGGGGCCCACGACGACCCCCTCGCTTGACTCCTTGGATGACAAGATTCATAGTTACATGCAACAAGAGGTCTTGACACACTGGTTTGTCCTCCCCTATTAGGAGCCGCCCTTGCTCTTGAGAGAGACCCCGCCTGTCTATTTCTGAATGAATCACTTCTTCCAAAGATGGGAGTCCTACTCCTTCCCACTCATTATGTGGGTCTCCACCCACTGATACAACACATTATGACAGGATGAACACTCACAGACTCCCTAGTAGCCTACTCCAGTTGTGCCCTGTCCCTAATGCCCCCCCAACCAGCAACCTAAACCAGTGACCCTTCCTTGTCATATTGCCATAAGAGCATTCCCACCTCTGTACTTTCAACCTCATACCCAAAAATCCCAAGTGTTCACTTGGTCCCTCTCCCATCTCTCCCCCCAGTATCCCGGGTATTCTAACCCACCCCTCCCAATCTACCCACCTGTCAACCCTGTACCACCAAACCCAATAATATCTCTACCCACCTGTCCTATCCCTTCAATATGCAACACACTCTATCACTTTACCATAGATTAAGTCCGTATGGGTGATGGCTCACAAACTTCTCTTTCTCTTCCTTGTAAACCTATCTTTCAGACAATAGCCCTCTGAGACTGGTCAATCTCCTTAATTCATATCAGCGAGGTCATGTAGTGTTCATCCTTCAATGCCTGGCTTGCTTCACTCAACATAAGGTCTTCCAGATTCATCCATGTTATCCCGTGTGTTAGCACTTTATTCTTCTTACACATGAGTAATATTCCATTGTATGTATGTACCACATTTTGTTTATCCATTCATCTGTTGATGGGCACCTGGGTTGATTCCAACTTTCAGCAATAGTGAACAATGCCACTATGACCATTGGGTGCATATATCTGTTTGTGTCTTTGCTTTCAATTCTTCTGGGTATATACCCAGCAGTGGAATCTCTTTATCATACAGAAGATCTATAGTTAGTTTTTAGAGGAACTGACATAATGTCCTCCACAGTGGCTGGACAATTCCACAATCCCACCAGCAGTGGATGAGGGTTCCCATTCCTCCACATCCTTTCCAACACTTATAGTCTGCTGTTTTTTTTAATAGACGACATTCTAATGGGTGTAAGATGGTATCTCATTGTAGTTTTGATTTGCATTTCCCTAATACCTAGCGATGTCAAGCATTTTTTCATGTGATTTTTAGCCAGTTGTATTTCTTCCTTGGAGAAGCATCTTTCCCATTTTTTAAATTGATTGTTTGCCTTTTTATTTTTGAGGTGTAGGATTTCTTTATATATGCAGGATATTAGGTTCCTATCAGATATATGGTTGCCAAATATTTTCTCCCATAGGTAGGCTGCCTTTTTTTTTTTCTTTCAATAACATCCTTTGAGGTGGGAAAGTTTTCAATTTTGAGGAGATCCCATTTATCTATTTTTCCTTTTCCTGCTCGTGCTTTGGGTGTGAAGTTCTTGAAACCATTTCCTATTACAAGGTCCTGTAGATGCTTCCTTACTTTATCTTCCAAGGTCTTTATGGTCTTGGCTCTTATATTTAGAGCTTTGATCCATCTTGAGTTGATTTTTTTATAATGTGTGAGATGGTTTTCCTCTCTCATTATTTTGGATATGGATATCTAGTTCTCCAAGAACCATTTGTTGAAGAGGCCATTCTCTCCCAACAGAGTGGGCTTGGTGGCTTTGTTGAATATCAGATGACTGTATATGCGAGGATCTATATCAGAACTCTCAATTCGGTTCCCTTGGTCAGTACGTCTATCTTTGTGCCAATACCATGTAGTTTTGACCACTGTAGCTTTGTAGTATGTTTTAAAGTTAGGTAGTGTAATACCTCAAACTTCATTTTTCTTTTTCAATATGTCTTTAGCATTTCGGGGTCTCTTACCCTTTCAAATACATTTTGTAGTTAGTTTTTCCAATTCATTAAAAAATACATTGTTGATTTTCATTGGGATTGCATTAAATCTGCAGATAAGTTTGGGTAGGATAGACATCTTGATGTTTAGTCTTCCTCTCCATGAACAGGGAATATTCTTCTATTTATTTAAATCTTCTTTGATTTCCTTTAACAGTGTTGTGTAGTTTTCTCTGTATAAGACCTTTACATCTTTAGTTAAATTTATTCCTAAGTATTTGATTCTTTTAGTTACTATTGTAAATGGTATTTTCTTGATTTCCTCCTCAGATTGCTCGTTATTGGTGTACAGAAGTGCTACTGATTTTTGAGCATTGATCTTATAGCCTGTGACTTTACTGAACTCCTTTATAAGTTTTAGAAGCTTTGTGTAGATTTCTCAGGGCTTTCTATCTATAGGATCATGTGGTCTGCAAACAGTGAAATTTTTACTTCTTCTTTTCCAATTTGGATGCCTTTTATATCTTTTTTTTGCCTTGGCGCTCAAGCAAATACTTCTAAGACAATTTTAAATAGGAGTGGTGATAGTGGGCATCCTTGTCTTGTTCCTGATCTCAGCAGGAAGGCTTTTAGGATTTCACCATTGAAGATGATGCTAGCTTTGGGTTTTTCATATATACCTTTTTTCATGTTCAGAAAGTTCCCTTCTATTCCTGTCTTTTGCAGTGTTTTTATCAAGAAAAGGTGCTGTGTTTTGTCAAATGCTTTTTCTGCATCTATAGAGATGATCATGTGATTTTTTTCTTTCAATCTGTTAATGTGGTGTATCACATTGATTGATTTTCTTATGTTGAACCATCCTTGCATACCCGGGATGAAACCCACTTGGTCATGGTGTATAATCATTTTGATATGTTATTGAATGTGATTAGCTAATATTTTGTTGAGGAATTTAGCATCTAGGTTCATTAGAGAGATTGGCCTGTAATTTTCCTTTCTTGTGGTATCTTTGTTTGGCTTTGGTATTAGGGTCATGTTGGCATCATAGAATGAGTTAGGCAATGTTCCTTCTACTTCTATTTTTTGGAAAAGCTTAAGCAGGATTGGTGTTAGCTCTTTCCAGAATGTTTGGTAGAATTCATTTGTGAAACCATCTGGTCCTGAGCTGTTCTTAGTTGGGAGGTTTTTGATGACTGAGTCTATATCTTTACTTGTAATTGGACTGTTGAGTTCATCAATTTCTTCTTTCATCAATGTAGGCTCCTTGTGAGTTTCTAGGAATTTGTCCATTTCCTCTAAATTATCATTCGTGTTGGCTTATAATTTTTCAAAGTATCCTCTTATGATACTCTTTATTTCTGTGGGGTCAGTAGTGATATCCCCTTGCTCATTCCTTATTTTGTGTGTTTGCATCTGCTCTCTCTTTTTCTTTGTTAGTGGCTAAGGGTTTGTCAATTTTATTGATCTTCTTGAAGAACCAGCTTTTGGTTTTGTTCATTTTTTTCTAGTGCTTTCTTATTTTCTATTTCATTTAGTTCTGCTCTAATCTTTGTTATTTCCTTCTTTCTACTTCCTTTGGGGTTAGTTTGTTGTTGTTTTTCCAATTCCTCCAGGTGTGCAGTTAGGTCTTCAATTTTAGCTCTTCTTTTTTAATATATACATTTATGGCTATGAATTTCCCTCTTAGTATAGCTTTGGCTGCACCCCATAGGTTTTGATATGTTGTGTTATCATTTTCATTAGTTTCAAGGTAGTTACTGATTTCTTTTGAGATTTGCTTCTTGACCCACTGTTTGTCTAAGAGTGTGTTGTTTAACTTCCATATCTTTGTGCCTAATCTGTTTCTCTGGCCCTTAATGATTTCCAATTTCATTCCATTGTGGTCAGAGTAATTACTTTGTATAATCTCCATATTTCTGAATGAATTGAGAGTTGTTCTTTGGCCTAGCATGTGCTGTATCTTGGAGTATGATCCATGTGCACTAGAAAAGAATGTATATCTCGCTGTATTTGGTTGTAGCGTTCTGTATATGTCTATTAGGTCCAGCTCTTCTAATGTATTATTCAAAGTCTTTGTTTCTTTATTGATTATCTGTCTAGATGTTCTGTCTTATGGTGATAATAGTGTATTAAAGTCCCCCACTAAAATTGTAGAAGCATTTATTTCTCCACTTAGTTTTTTCAATGTTTGCCTCATGTATTTTGAGGCACTCTGATTAGGTGCATAAATGTTTATTTATGATTGTTCTTTCTTCTTGAAAGATTATCTGTTTTACTAATATATAGTGTCCAACTTTGTCTCTTAAAATAGTTTTGCAGTTAAAGTCTATTTTGTCTGATATTAGGATAGCTACTCCTGCCATTTTTTGGTTGTTGTTTGCTTGTAAAATTGTTTTCCAGCCATTAACTTTCAGCTTCCTTGAATCCCTGGTTCTAAGGTGGGTTTTTTTGTAGACAATATATAGATGGGTCATATTTCCTTATCCATTCTGCCAGTCTGTGTCTCTTGACTGGTGAGTTTAATCCATTAACATTCAAGGAATTTCTTACATCAGCTATATTTTCTTTGGCTTTATGTATGTCATATGTTGTTTTTATTTCTCTTTTTGTCCTTTTAGTTGTTTTTACACTCTCCTCCAACTCTCTCTCCTGTTTTTTTCCTTTCAACCTGTAGAACTTCCTTTAACATTTCTTGAAGTGCTCATTTCATATTGGCATACTCTCTTAATTTCTGTTTATCTGTGAATATTTTGAAGTCTCCATCATTTTTGAATGCCAGCTTTGCTGGATAGAGAGTTTGTGGCTGGAAGTTCTTTTCTTTAATACCTTGACTGTGTCATACCACTGTCTTTTTGCCTCCATAGTTTCAGGTGAGAAATCATTACTTAATCTTATTGAGCCTCCCTTGTATGTGATGGTTCTCTTTTCTCTTGCTGCCTTGAGTATTTTCTCTTTGTCTTGAGCATTGGACATTTTGACAAGTATGTATCTTGGAGTAGGCTTGTTGGGATTTATACTGTTTGGGGTATGCTGTGCTTCCTGGACATGTACATACATCTCCCTCAATAGGGTTGGGAAGTTTTTAGCCATTATTTCCTTCAACACTCCTCTGTTCTCTTTCCCTTCTCTTCTCCCTCTGAGATGCCTATAATGCCTATGTTTGTGCATTTTGTGTTGTTGGTTAAATCCCTAATCTCTGCTGGACTTTTTCTATCATTTTATCTATTTGTTCTACTATCTGTTTGATTTCAGAAATACTGTCTTCCACATCACTAATTCTTTCTTCTGCCTGTTCAAATCTGCTGTTATGTGATTCCAGCATCTTTTTGATTTCTTGAATTGTGCCATTCATCACCATCAGATCTGTTATCTTTTTATGTATGTTTACAATTTCTTCAGTATGTTGTCCCAGTGCCTTCTTTATATCCTTAATGTCTTCCTTCACTTCATTAAGTTGGTCCATTATATTTGTTTGGGCAGCTTTGATTCATTGTTTGATGTTCTGCATCTCTTCCTGGTTTTTAGTTTGTTCATTGGATTGGTCCATGTCTTCCTATTTCTCAGTATGGTTTGTGATTTTTTCTTGCCCTCTGGTCATCATTTTATCTTGATGGGTTTATTCAGTTGATTAGCTTCTCTCTCTGCTCTACAGTTTTATTTAGCTGGGGGTTCTGTGTATGTGTTATGTTTTCTCTTTGACTCTTTGTTCTTCTTGTTCTATTTCCTTGCTGTTTTCTATGTTCCCTTGAAGGAAAAAGATTAGGGCCAGAGAAATCGAAAGAGGTAAGAAAGAAAAAAGGGTAATAGTAATAATAATAAAAGTTAGAAGAGGGGCCATATAAGACTTAGTAAAATGAATATTTAACTCATGTAAGCAGTGTAGAGTAATAAGAGTGAAAATTGGAGTACCTACAATGGAATGAGAATCCAAATAGAGAAAAATATATAGAATGATTTAAAAGGCCAGAATGATGATGAGAGAGAGAAAGAGTAAAGAAAGGGCTGAAAGGAAAATCTTAATAATAATAATAATAATAATAATAATAAAGTAAACAGAATAGACAAGATAGAAATCAAAACCAGTAAAGTTGAGGACTAATGAAAAAAGATGGAATGTAAGAACAACAGAAAGCAGAAGTTAGAAAGATGAAGGAAGGAAAAGATAAAGTGTTTTCAGACAAAATCAATATACAAAGAAAATAGGAAATCAAGGAAGAAGTACAGCAAAGAAGAAACAAGCTAGCAGCACATAGTTTGAAAAGGGGGGGGGTAGGAAAGAGGAAAGAAAAGCAAGAAACAAACAAACAAAAACAAACAAACAAGCACACAAGCAAGCAGTTAAATAAAGCTAAGGAAGAACAGCATTCCTTCTTGGGCCCTTGTGGAACCTCTCAGTCTGCCTGTGTTCATCAATTAATTACCCTGCAGGCTTCTCTCTGCAGGATTTGAGGCAGATTTTAGCAAGTAAACTAAGTTAAAAAAATTTTTTTAAGTAACTTTTTTTTTTTTTTTTTTTTGAGAAATAAGGGACCCAAAAGAAGTTAGTACAACAATGTCTATGGTTTCCCTGTCCTATGTTATCAGCTGGATGTTAGATATCCGGGTGAATCACTACTCTTAGAGGAGTGAGGAATCGAACTAGGGACCTCATATATTCAAGACAAAAATTCCTCCACTGAGCTAACTTACTAATTGGGTCAGTTAGCTCTTCAGAAAGCTATTTAGTCACTTTCCCCTGCAAAGGTTTTACTCTCCTGTGGCAGCAGGATTCAGCAGGCTGTATGAGCAGATCCCCCCTCCCCTCTTCTGGTCAGGTTGAGTTCCCTTTTGAAATTCAAATAGGACCCTGATGACTGAGTTCACCTCACTGAAATGGTCTACAAGCCTCTTCTAGACCACCCCCTCCTCCCAGGGGACCCTAATTAGGCTTGTGGAAACTTAAGCACTACCCACTGTCTGACTCCCTTAGGGGAGTTCAAATTCTGATAGTCCTCAATGCTGAACTATTAAATTGGCTGAGTCCGCCCTCTCTCAAGCCAAGCCTCTGTATCCCAGGGCGGTTAGGTAAATCAGGCTTCCTCAGCAGATTCGCCTCTCCCCTCAGCCTGGTGCCACTTCAAGCCAGCTGGTGTGCTCCCCAAAGTTCTAAGGGGGTCCAGACAACCAAGTTCACTGCACCAAAATTATTTACAAGCCTCTTCTAGACAACCTCCTCTGCCCAGGGGACCCTAAATAGGCTTGTGGAAACGTATTAAGCACAACCCACCACCTGACTCCCTTAGAGGAGTTGAAATTCTGGTAGTCCTCAGTACAGAACCATAAAATTGGCTAAGTCTGCCCTCTCCCAAGTGAAGCCTCCATATCCCCGGGTGGCTAGGTAAATCAGGCTTCCTCAGCAGATTCGCCTCTCCCCTCAGCCTGCTGCCACTTCAAGCTGGCTGGTGTGCTCCCCAAAGCTCTAAGGAGGTCCAGGCAACCAAACCCACAGAAACGAAACCCCTCTCCACCCTCGGAGAATGCTCCTCTCGCTGGGTTGCCAGCAGGAGTTGGGGCTGACCCTAGCCCTTTGCCCTGAGGCTGGGGCTTAGCTGTCTGCATCCGCAATTTCCAGCTCAGGGCTAAAAACCCAAGGTTTTATCTTGAGCAATCTATCTCCCTGTCCATCTCCCTCCAGATCAATGTCCCAAAGGCTTCCGCTACATAGGCTCCCAGAACAGCTCACTTGGGCAGGATCCTGTCCCCAGTCAGCCGTCTTTTGCGAGAGAGACGGTGAGTGCCCACTTAAACCGATGTCATCTTGCTTCTTCTCCCCTTTGATCAATCTTGAGTTCATTTTTGTATAGGGCCTGATCCTCTCTCATTTTTTGGATATGGATATCCAGGTATCCAAGCACCATTTGCTAAAGAGGCCATTCTTTCCCAGTTGAATGGGCTTGGTGGCTTTGTCAAATATCAGTTGACTGTATATGTGAGGATCTATATCAGACTGTCAATTTGGTTCCATTGGTCAGTATTTCTATCCTTATGCCAATACCATGCAGTTTTGACCACTGTAACTTTGTAGTATGTTTTAAAGCCAGGTAGTGTAATTCCTCCAATTTCGTTTTTCTTTTCAATATGTCTTTGGCTATTCAGGGCCCCTTGCCCTTCCAAATAAATTTCAGTATTAGCTTTTCCAATTCAGTTAAATATGCTGTTGTAATTTTTATTGGGATTGTAAATTTGGGTAGGACAGCCATCTTAATGATGTTTAGTCTTCCAATCCATGAACATGGAATATTCTTCCATTTATATAGGTCTGCTTTGAGTTCCTTTACCAATGTTGTGTAGTTTTCTTTGTACAAGTCCTTTACATATTTAGTTAAGTTTGTTCCTAGGTATTTGATTCTTTTAGTTGCTATCATAAAGGAATTTTTTTTCTTGATTTTCTCCTCAGATTTCTCATTATTGGTGTACATAAATGCTGCTGATTGTTCCATGTTGATCTTTTATCCTGCCCCTTTACTGAACTAGTTTATCAGCTCTAGAAGCTTTTTTTGTAGATTTCTCAGGGATTTCTATGTATGGGATCATGTCATCTGGAAATAGTGAAATTTTTACTTCTTCCTTTCCAATTTGAATACCTTTTATATCTTTTTCTTGCCTAAGTGCTTGATCTAGTACTTCTGACACAATGTTAAATAAGAGTGGTGACAGTGGGCATCCTTGTCTTGTTCCAGATCTTAGAAGGAAAGCCTTTAGCTATTCATCATTGTATATGATGTTAGGTGTGGGTTTTTCATAGATACCCTTTATCATGTTGAGGAAGTTTCCTTCTATTCCTAACTTTTGAAGTGTTTTTATCAAGAAAGGGTGCTGTATTTTGTCAAATGCTTTTTCTGCATCAATAGAGAAGATCTTATGATTTTTTTTCTTTCAATCTGTTAATGTGGAGTATTACATTGATTGATTTTCTTATGTTGAACCATCCTTGCATACCGGGGATGCAACCCATTTCGTCATGGTGTATAATTCCTTTGATAGGTTGTTGAATATGATTAGCAAGTATTTTGTTGAGGATTTTAGCATTCAGGTTCATTAGAGAGATTGGTGTGTAGTTTTCATTTCTTGTGGCATCTTTATGTGGTTTTGGTATTAGGGTCATGTTGGCATCATGGAATGAGTTAGGCAATGTTTCCTCCACTTCTATTTTTTGGAAGAGTTTAAGCAGGATTGGTGTTCGTTCTTTCCAGAATGTTTGGTAGAATTCACCTTAAAAGCCATCTGGTCCTGAGTTCTTCTTAGTCGGGAGGTTTTTGTGACCAGTTCAATCTCACTACTTGCGATTGGTCTGTTGAATTCATTGATTACTTCTTTCATCAATGTAGGCTGTTTGTGTGTTTCTAGAAATGTGTCCATTTCATCTAAGTTATCTATCTTATTGGCAAACAATTTTTCAAAGTATCCTCTTATTATACTCTTTCTATCTGTGGGATCAGTGGTGATATCCCCTTCCTTGTTTCTTATTTTATGTATTTGCATCTTCTCTTTTTTTTTTTCTTTGCTGGTATAGCTAAGGGTTTGTCAATTTTCTTAATTTTCTCAAAAAAAAAAAAAAAAAAAAAAAACAAACCAGCACTTGGTTTTGTTAAATTTTTCTGCTGTTTTAAATTTTTCAATTTCATTTAGCTCTCCTCTAATCTTTGTTGTTTCCTTCTTTCTCCTTGCTTTTGGATTAGTTTGTTGTTCTTTTTCTAATTCTTCCAGATGTGCAATTAGATCTTTTATTTTAGCTCTTTCTTCTTTTTTAATACAGAATACATGTCACATGTTGTTTTTATTTCTCTTTTTATATTTTTAATTATTCTTACCAATAATCTTCCTTCCTACACTCTCCTCCAACCTTTTTTTTTTTTTTTTTTTAAGTATTTTCCTTTCAACCTGCAGAATTTCCTTTAGCATTTCTTGAAGGGCAGGTTTCTTGTTGACAACTCTCTTAATTTCTGTTTATCTGGGAATATTTTGAACTCCCCCCCCCAACCCAATTTTGGTATATATGGCTATAAATTTCTCTTTCAGCACTGCTTTTGCTGCATCCCATAGGTTTTGATATGTTGTGTTCTCATTTTCATGCATTTCAAGGTATTTACTGATTTCTTTTGCAGTTTCCTCCTTGACCCACTGATTGTCTAAGAGTGTTATTTAACTTCCTTATCTGGTTCTCAGCCCCTTACTGCTTTCCAGCTTCATTTCATTATGTTCAGAGAAATTACGTCATATAATTTCAATCTTTCTAAATTTTTTGAGAGTTGTTCTGTGGCTTAGCATATGGTCTTGGAGAATGATCCATGTGTGCTTGAGAAGACTGTATATCCAGCTGTATTTGGGTGTAATATTCTGTATATGTCTATTGGGTCTAGATCCTCTAATATATTATTCAAGGTCTCTGTTTCTTTATTGACCCTCTGTTGAAATGTTCTGTCTAATGGTGAAAATGGTGTATTTAAGTTCCCCATTATAATTGTAGAGGTATCTTTCTCCGCTTAGTTTTGCCAATGTTTCCCTCATGTATTTATGTTCATGATTGTTCTTTCTTCTTGATAGATTGCCCTTTTTATTAATATATAATGTCCTTCTTTGTCTCTTAAAATAGTTTTGCATTTAAAGTCTATATTGTCCAGTATTAGTATAGCTACTCCTGCCCTTTTTTGGTTATTGTTTGCATGTAAAATCATTTTCCAACCATTCACTTGTAACCTCCTTGCATCCCTGAATCTAAGGTGAGTTTCTTGTAGACAGCATATAGATGGATCATATTTCCTTATCCATTCTGCCAATCTGTGTCTCTTGATTAGAGAGTTTAATCCATTAACATTCACTGTTATTACTTTCAATGCATTACTTCTATTAGACGTATTTTCTTTAGGTTTATATATGTCACATGTTTTTTTTATTTCTCTTTTTATATTTTTAATTATTCTTACCAATAATCTTCCTTCCTACACTCTCCAACCTTTTTTTTTTTTTTTTTTTTTTTTAAGTATTTTCCTTTCAACCTGCAGAATTTCCTTTAGCATTTCTTGAAGGGCAGGTTTCTTGTTGACAACTCTCTTAATTTCTGTTTATCTGGGAATATTTTGAACTCCCCCCCCAACCCAATTTTGGAATACTGGTTTCTGGGTACTGAATTCTTGGCTGATAGGTTTTTCTTTTAGCACCTTAACTATGTCACATCACTGCCTTCTTTCCTCCATTGTTTCAAATGAGAAATCAGCACTTAATCTTATTGAGCTTCATATGTGATGGATCTCTTTTCTCTTGCTGCTTTCAGTACTCTTTCTTTGTCTTGAGCATTGGACAATTTGATAAGTATATGTCTTGGGGTAGGCCCATTAGGATTTATACTCTTTGGGGTGTGCTGCACTTCCTGGACGTGTACGTTCATGTCCCTCAAAAGAGTTGGGAAATTTCCAGCCATTATTTCCTCCAACACTCCTTCTGCTCCCTTTCTGTTCTCTTCTCCTTCTGGGATGCCTATAATGCATATGTTTGTGTATTTCATGTTGTCATTCAAATCCCTGAGTCCCTACTAGATTTTTTCTAACTTTTATCTATCTATTCTAGTATCTGTCTTATTTCAGATGTACTGTCTTCAACATCATTGATTCTTTCCTCTTCCTGTTCAAATCTACTGTTATGTGCTACCAGCGTATTTTTTATTTCTTGCATTGTGCCATTCATCACCATTAGATCTGTTATCTTTTTTGTATTTTTACGATTTCTTCAGCATGTTCCCCTAGTGTCTTCTTTTTTTTTTTTTTTTTTACCAGGAGGTACCGAGGATCGAACCCTGGTCTCTCCATATGGTAGACGGACGCCGAACCTCTCGAGCCACATCCGTTTCCCTCCTAGTGTCTTCTTAATATCCTTTATCTCTTCCTTCAGTTCATTAAGTTGATTCATGATATTTGTTTTGACATACTTGATTAGTTGTTCCATATTCTTCATATCCTCTTGTTTTTTTAGTTTGTTCATTAGACTGGGCCATGTCTTCTGTTTCTTAGTATGGCTTGTAATTTTTTGTTGGTGTCTAGGCATCTAGTTATCTTGGTATGTTTATTTGGTTGGCTAACTTCTCTTTCTACTCTAGGGTTTTATTTTGTTGTGGTTTTTTTTTTTTGTGGTAAGATTCCTTTTTGACACTTGGTTCCTCTTATTCTATTTCCTTGTAGTTGTGGTTTTCCTTTGGCCTCTTTGTCTCTCTATCCCTCTCCCTCCTGGATGGGACACAGCGCTTTCCTGTTCCACAGATCCCAAAAGCAGCTCCCTCAGGTAACCTCCTTCCCCTCCTCTGTTGCTGTTTTTAAGAGAGTTGAGTTCTACCTACCTACTTTAATGCAATCTTCCTGGAACCCTATATTTCTGTTTTGTTATTTAGCATTTTAAGAAAGAGAAGACCTCAAAAGTTAAAATTTATTAAAAGTAATATAGGAAAGGCAAAATAGAATTTTCTTTAAGAATGCAATAAAAGGCAAGAAGTATTCTTCCTCATAGGGGTTGCCTTTAGCAGGGGAGCTAAGTCAAAGGGAAAAGAAACAAAAAATATATGATATTATCATTTAAGCACTTATGTAAAATTAAATTTGGTCAGGTATATGTAAATTAAATAAAATGAAAAAAAATTCTATTTCCTTTTTACTAAGGTACAATTTTAGGACCCTCAACTTTGAAACTTTTTTTGTCTCCTGAGTTTTTTATTTTTCAGGAAATATGTTCTATTTCATGATTTTATAGGCATGTTAGAAATGGTTTTAGATCCAAAAGACTCTAACATTTACATCTCTCTATTCCTCCTACCCTTTATTATAAGGGAATAAATATGGTTCTTTTCATGGTTTACCAAGTTAGTGGTTTTATAGTTGCACTTTAACTCTGATTGTTCACTTACAGGAGGAGCCCATATATTTTGCTTCTCTGAGAAAGGTGGGCAGGGTCAATTGAAAGAGTCTTTGTATCTGAAGGTATATGTACATGTCATAATTTTCAACACATTACTTCAATGGCTATTATGTACCTATTAATATAGTTGGCTGGTGAAAAACCAAGAGTTTATGTTGTTTTCTGTCAGCCCCTTTCTGTTGATTATCCCTTTGAGTTTGTTTTTGTATGAATCTGTATAATCAAGGTCTCTGATTTCTGACTGTGATCAAGGTTGTTGAATCCATCTTGCTAGCTAGCTTGTCTGAGCCCTTAGCATCAGTTGCCTAAGAATGTACAGGTTGCTTAATGCCAATGCATACTGGCTCCTCCTTTGCCAATAAGGTTTGAAGCTCTCCAAAAGGATTCCATCTGGATAAATGCTGCCTTAAATGAGGTGATAGACAAGTCTAGAATCTCTCAAATTGTGCTGCTATTTGAATAGCAAAAGGTATTTAGCATGGGTAATCCTGAGATAGGAAGCTATCCTAAGAGGATACCCATTTGATCCAGAGGCCTTTGATCTGAGAGGTTAGAAGCTCCAGAAGCTTCTGGACCTATTAGGCTAAGTCCAGTAGGGGGATCTGGTTGAAATCTCACTATCCATAAATCAGCACAGACTCATAGTGACCATCATGGTTGATTTGACTCAGATGTTTGCAAAATATAGAGTTTAGGAAAGTTACCAATAAGGAGAAGGACTACTGAAGAAGAGGAAATCATTCTAAAGGTGGAAGGGTAATGCTGTAGTGTATTAGTTAATTATATGAGATTTGGAACCAGTATATTGACTTAAGTTCAAACACTACCATTTACTGTTTGGGGGCAAACTATTTATCTTCTAAGCATCAGTTTCCTCATCTGAAAAATAGGGATAGGGGTCGGATGTGGCTCAACTGGTTGGGCGTCCGTCTCCCATATGGAGGGACCCGGGTTCGTTCCCCGGGACCTCCCGGTAAAAAAAAAAAAAAAAATAGGGATAGCAGTATCTTTCTCATGCAGTTACTGTGAGAATTAAACAAAGTATTATGATTAGAACATTGACTGGGCCAGGTCAGTAGGGTGTTGAGCCCCACCCCTTGGTGGGTGGAGTCTCAAAGATAAAAAGACACGGCAGAGGACAGAGTTGGAGTTTTTTGAGTTGGAGCCCTGGGAAGCAAGCATACAGAGGAGCTTAGTCATGAGGAAGGAGAGAAGGCCCCAGGAAAAGAGATGAGCTGTTTGCCTGACAGTTCACAGCTGGCCTAGAGAGCCTCATAGTCTACAGCTGACCTAGTGGAGGAAACAGAGGCGCTGAGCCCAGAGAGAAATGGAGCCCCAGGAAGAGAGGAACCCAAGAAGTCTGAAGCCTGGCAAATGTCGGCAGCTGTCTTGCTCCAACACGTGGCAATGGACTTTGGTGAAGGATGTAACTTATGCTTTATGGCCTGGTGGGCTTGTACCCTGAATAAATACCCTTTATGAAAACCAACCAATTTCTGCTATTTTGCATCAGCACTCCTGTGATGGTTAGGCTAGTGTGTCAACTCAGCCAGGTAATTGTGTCCAGGTGTTTGGTCAAGCAAGCACTGGGCTAATTTTAATACAAGAGCATTTATGGACTTTGGTCACTAGTGAGTTTACTTCGTGGATGGCTAATTACATCTGCATCAATCAGGGAGATTGCATCAGCAGTGGATGACGCTTTTATCCAATCAGTTGAATGCCTTAAAAGAGGAAGTGATTTCAATATTCATAGAAAATTTCCCAGCTCATCTTTGGACAGCCAGCTTCTCCCAGAAACTCATCAAGGACCTTTCATTGGACTTTCATCGGAGCCCCTGGTTTGCAGCCTGCCTTTGGAACCTGGACTTGTGCATCCCCACAGTCATATGAGAGACTCTTATAAAATCTCATATTATTGACAGATATCTCCTGTTGATTCTGTTTCCCAAGAGAACCCTGACTAATACTACTCCTTTGGCTGACTATTACATTGTGGTACTTAAGAAATGGTAGCAACAATAGTAAAGGCAATGGAAGGAAAAGTAGGAACTTCTGTGAAAGAGGCTTTGATAGAGGGAGAGAGAGGAAAGTCTCCAAGATTCAAATTTGTTATTTGGCTATTTTAAATTTCATGATATTAGTTGCCTATTGTGGTGGTGGGTATCAAAAAGGGGGTGTGAACAAAGAGAACTTCATCTGTAATATTTGATTACTTTATTTTTAAAAAGACAAAGCAAATATGACAAAACACTAACAATGGTCAATTTTGCTACTAAGTACCTGGGTAGTTATTGTAGTATCCTCTTTCTGCATTCCTGTGCATGTAAACCTATTTGCATGTAAGACCTTTTCGTTAGATTCATTTAAGAGACTTTTTTTTTTTTTATCAGATTACTGGACTCAGGGTGGGTCCTAATCCTTCTCCTGGAGTCCTTTTTAAACGGAGGACTAAAAAGCCGCAGATAGACAGAGAAAAAGCCACAGAGACAGAGAGAAGGAACGTAGGAGCTGAGAAAGGAACCCAGGAGAGAGGAAGTCACACTGAGAGCAACCAGAAGCTGAAGCAACAAGACCTGGAAGAGAAGCAGATGCCTCCATGTGCCTTACCATGTGGAAGGAATACAGGATTGTCAGCAGCTGACCTTTGTTGAGACAGCATCTCTGATGATGCCTTGATTTGGACATTTTCACAGCCTCAGAACTGTAAGCTTTTAACCTAATAAATTCCAATTATAAAAGCCAACCCACTTCTGGTGTATTGCTCCAGCAGCTTTTAGCAAACTAAACCAAAAGGATACCCCATTCACACAGTATCAGCATCCTTTCCTAGTCTACCCTGCCTTCTATGTTGACTTTCCCAACTCAGAGCCTTTCTGATCCTTACATTTAATCACATGAATCACCCTGGGACCCTCAGCCTCCTAGCCTTTGGAGAGGAAAAAAAACTCTCCAAGTGTATGGTTGAAGATTCTTTCCTGAAAGTCATATTCTGGATTTTATAATTTTGGGGATTATCTTCCAAGTAGTGCTTTTTGTGATTATAAGGAATTTGACAAATTATCTTTGGGTTGTTTTGTTTTCTTGTTTTTGTCTAGCAATACTATGAGCTCATCAAAAGAAGAGACTGTCTTACAGATCTTTTATTTTCATATACTTTGCTTCAATGCATTCAAAATAATTTAAGTCCATCAGACAGCACAGGGAACCAAACAGAACCTCCTACAGGATTTATGATACATATAGCATCTCCAACTTGACCGAGGACTGACCCCGCCTCTCACCCCTCCCCCTGCAGGCATCCCTCCCCATAAATCCATGGAAGCACACCGAACTTTAGTTACTGTAAACTTGAATGTTGCCTACCCCAAGCGCATCTTGAGAAAAGAGCACAAACCCAGATGTTTTATAATTTAAAGAGCAGTTGCCATAGGAGCGGACATACTTGAGTGAACTTTTTGCTGTCTCACTGTCCGTCATGAGGTAGCTGTAGCTCTCTGTAATTTCCCCTAATAAATACCTAAGGACTGATTATCATCAGAGCCTCTTTCTTTGGAATCACAGTAGATCCCATTTGTGGGGTGCTTTGGGACAGGGCCTGCTGGGTCTCCTTCTATTTCTACTTTCAGAGAAAGTCTTGTGGCTGGTTCAGTGGGACAAAACACAGAAAAAAGTTAGGGGTGCAGATGTCAGATACTTAGATTTTTAGCCTAATGAATGTAAGCATCATCATGTTACATCATGCCTTTCCAGTTTTGCTTTATTTTATATCTATACATCAAATTCACATTTCAAAATGCTAATTGCTTTATCCTAAAAGTGCCATATATTTTCATCCACCTGTGTATTTTTCATATATTACCTCATATTGGAATATCTTTGTCCTTATTGTCTGCTAACTATTTATTCAGCAAAAATGTGTGGACTCTAAACTATTTGTCAGATATTAAGATTATGGAGATGAAAATGATACAGACCCCAAGGAATTCCAGTCTAATGGGAAAGACAGACAAGATAATAAGCAATGTCCAAAACTGAATTTATTATTTTCCCCAAGATCATTCCCACCACTCATGTTAACTATCTCATTAAATAAATACTCTAGCATTCACCTAATTGACCTGCCCATAAATATGAGTTTCTCCTTTGATTCCCTCTTTCTCACAAACTCCATAGGCTCCCAAATATTCAATCCATGACCAATAATCAATTTTCTTCTTGGTATTTTTCAAATTCAACCATTTCTCTCTATCTATAGTGCCACCACATTAATTCAGGCTACCATCATCTCTTGTCTGGATTGCTTTAGGATTCGTTACTGTTCTCCCTGTCTCCCATATTACTCATGACTAATTTCTTTCCATACTTCTTTTAGTTTGTTAAAATCTGCCAAGGTAATATACCAGAAATGGGTTGGCTTTTACAATGGGGATTTATTAACTTACAAGCTTACAGTTCTGAGGCCCTGAAAGTGTCCAAGTCAAGGCATCATTATGAGATGCTTTCTCCCTGAGCTGTAGCTGTGGGTGATCAGGCACATGGCAGTGTCTGCCAGTCTCTGCCTTCTCCTCCAGGCTCCACTGCCTTCAGCTTCTATTGCTCCTTCTGTGGCTTTCTCTCTCCTAGGTCCTGTTGGTTTCAGCTTCTGGCTTCTGGGGCTTCCTCTCTCACCTTCTAGGAGGTTTTTTGGCATCTGTGGTTGTTTTTCTCTGTATTTCCATCCTGTTTATAAAAGACTCCAGTAAGAGGATCAAGACCCACCCTAATCTAATCAAATGGTCTTTAACTGAATCTAATCAAAGGTTCACAATTGGTTCACACCCACAGGAATGGACCAATTTAAGAACATAATTTTCTGGGGTCCACAAAACAGTCAAACTACCACAATACTAAAGTCAATTGATCTTTTTTTTCACCTTTTTTTTTTCAGCAAATCGATTTTATTGATACATATTAATAAAGCATACAATTCATCCAAAGTGTACAATTAATGGTATTTGGTATAATCACATAGATGTGCATTCATCTTGACAACCAGGATTTCTATTAATATAGTAAGCCCACTTATTTTTCTCCACACTATTTCAAACCCCACTAAAACACCAGTTAAAATGGATGTCAAGAAGCATAAATTGACAAGGATAATGAGAATGGGAAAATTGACACAACAAAATTATAGAGATCAACTGAATGAGCAGTAATTGGCTAGTAGACCTGAGAAAGCTAAAATGCTTATCTGAGAGGAGCAAAATCTGAAAAACAACCACTGTGGTTCAGAAACCCTGAAAGCCTCAAATCAGACACCAGGTACATCTGAAATAGATAAAGATAGAGGATCAGTTAAAGTATATTTAAAAAGCAGATCCCTTTCTTTATTCTGTTGGGTTCTGCTTCAACTCCAACATGGCAAAAGATAGAAATTTATTAGAATAAAACAGAAGCCTCTGCATTAGGAAATATCAGGCAGAGGTGAGGATGTAGGCATCATACTGAAAACAGAAGGATCAAGAGAAAAATCTGCAGAATGAAGCCAAGTTTACATCTTGTAGGTAAGAGGTTGGAAAGTTCTCTCAGAATCTGATCATCTTAAGAAGACCTAGAGATACTAAACTCAGGGGTTCTCCAGTGGATAGATTCAGCCAGATCACAATAGTTTTGGGATGAATTAGTGAAGTTATAGAAAAACTAAACAAATGGAAAAATCCAGGCAATTATTTAATTGGTGTGGGAAGTTCAAGTAAGGAAAAGTAATACTACATCAAGCAACTCTTCTGTGAATAGAATATATTGTGTCATAAAAATGTAAACAAAGCCAAGGAACTCTTGCTGCAGAAGCCCTGGAGTGTCTGTGATTCTTGTCCTTTCCACAGCTTGGTTTTTCGGTTCTTAAATTTTGTGAAATACACCAGTATCCTTCTCGTAAATTCCTTTAACATTTTTAATTTAAATTTTTTATTTATGATACCCAGTGTAACTCAGGGTTATTTTCACAATAATAATGACTCTACTCTTAACTCATGTGATTTATTTAGTAAATACCTATAAAGATATTCACAGGGGAAGCAGTGTCCTTTGAAAAGAACCAGATTTTCATTAAGGAAAGAAAATGGACAGTTCCTTAGATTTTAAAAAGTTGAGCAAGTAAAAAAACATGGGCCGAGACAGCTGGATAACTGGAGTACTGCAGTGCTTTTGAAGGAAAATAATAAAGAATAAGATAGCTGACCCAAGCCTAAGAGAAGAGAACAAGTCCAACTTGGCTAATTCCTTCTTCCACGTGAGTGAGCAAAATAACTTTGGCTAATTTTTTCTCTCTCAAATTACGGAATTTTATTTAGAAACTGTTTAAAGTAGAAAAAATACCCTGTCAAGAAAGACCATGTGTTAAATGGGTTCCCAATAAAATGGAATTTTAGGGCAACAAAAGACTAAAAGGCCACAAAAGAGAAATAGCACCACTGTAATTTGAACAATGGCTAGTTATTTCCATTTTTTTTTTTGGCATTGTTAATCACTGAATCTGGGTTTTGCTTTGAATTTCACACAGAGCATGCACTACACAACAATTTTATTATAAAATATATGCTTTCTATACATATTTTAGGACAAGCTACAACCAGAAACAAATTAATACAAATACATCAGGGCCTGAACAATCTCACTAGGGGGAGGCATAGATTTTGCAGAGTTCTGTGAGACATAGGGACTTGATAGGCTGTGGGCAAAAGCAAATGAGGGAAAGTTAAAGAATGAAATACTTTAACTATTAATAATGAAGTCAGTCATGTAATTGTATTTTCTGCAAAAGAAAATTAACATTTAGTAATACGCTGATAAATTTATTTCCAAAGAGATTAGTGCACTGGCAAAGCATTCCAATAGCAGTGGAGAGCTGTGGACAGCAGGTACGGGAAACACCCCAGCCTTGCAGATCCAAGGCAGCAATGGCATTCATTGATTGCTCCTTTTGCCAGAGGTCCGGAAATAACTTGCAGCATGATCACCTGCCTCCTGTATTTTCACTCTAAGCAGCAAACTTTGAGGAGCCAAAGAGAAGTCCCCAGTGAGCAAGGGGAGCAGAGAAGAGAAACATGTTAAATGTAAACTTAAAAGACAGTAAAATGGGACACAATCCCCATTCATCTGGCAATGTGGGCAAGTCCCCAAAAGTAGGTGTTAGTTTAAAAAACTGGACACACTTCATTTCCCAAGAAACACAATACAGAGAAATTTACAGGATAATTTGAAAAATTGTCATAGAAATGCTCAGAGAAAATCGAGCTCTTTAATTCAAATATCTCAGGGTTGAAACACATTGTATTCATCCAGGCAACAATGCCTCTTGCTTTTTAGCAGGGATACAATTGGTCAGTGTGGCAGTTTGAGATTATTTATGAATTCCAAAAGAGATGATATTTGTAAATTGGTCTGTTCCTCTGGGCATGATACCCTTTGACTATATTAGATTCGGCTGAGATCCCTTTGATTAAATTATGTTAAGATTAGGGCTTTGATTTGACCACGTTATTAGGGCGACTCAGTTTGAGTCCCGCTTCCCTTTGTGAGCTATATATATACATGGACACTCACTCAAGGAGAACACAGGACAAGACAAACAGAGGAATAGAAAGAGCTCCACAGACACGGCAGAGGAATGAACTTTGATCCTGTGGTCCCAGGAAGAGAGAGAAGCCATTTGCTTGATAGTCTACAGCTGACCTTTTGAGGAGACCACAGCAGCTAAGCCCGAAAATAAATGAGCCCTCCAGCCTACAGCTGAGATCAGAAGAAGCTGGGCCCTTGGGGCCTTAAGAGGAAAAGGAAGGCTGAACCCTCACAGATCGCCCACCATCTTGCTTCAGCACGTGTCAACAGACATTTGGTGAGGAAATACCTCTTACGGTACCTTGAGTTGGACTCTTTAGGGCCTTGTAACGGTAAGCTTTTACCCCAAATAAATACCCTTTATAAAAGCCAACAGGTTTCTGGTACTTTGCATCAGCTCCCCTTTGGCTGACTAACACAGTCAGTGACACCAAATGGCTTTACAGAGCAACTTTCTTTTTGGGCCAATGTTTAGGCCTACAAGGATTCAAGAAGCCCTTCAAAGCCTTGTGAACAGCAGGTTCCAAAGTTTCCCAGGTCTTGCCCTTCCATCCTAAACACAATGTCAAACTCATAAAATTTGTCGTGTTACCTTTTATATTTTGAAATATGGAAGCATATTTTAAATACTCTTTAGGCATTTATTTTTTAAAATGTCCTTTGCCAAGATTTCACATTAGCTTAAAATTAAATTCAGTGTTTCTCTACAGAGGTCTCCACTTCAATGTATTACATTAAAAAACCTTCTCCAGCAATCGGTGTTTCCAGTAACCACACCGTGAGCCCCATGGCCAGCCTCTTTGTTCCCTAGGTGAACCAACTAGATGTTAATATCGCTCTGCTACAAGGTAAAGGCTCCTAATTCATACTTAATGGGAAAGGAGTGAAACTTTGGCAAAGTGCACTTTTTAAGAGGTAACTTTTGCTTATGAAAAGAAACCAGTGAGTTCTCTAAGAATAATAAAAGGGAGAATTTTATAGTTAAGCACATGATTTGGAGTGAAGAATTCAGATGTTGCTCGGCTGGTCCAGGTTGTCAAACTCTTCTTGTTCGTCTGGGGGCCCCCTTCATCAGGTATCACAAAGCCTTCATCTGTGGCATAGAGAATGTCCACAGTCCTCTGCAGTACAGGGTCATTTCCCCTCTTATTCTCCTGGCAAATCAATTCAATGTTCCTTAGTTTTCCAAAGTAGAAATATCTCCCCTCCCTGTCTTCAATGATAAGTTTCAATACATTGACCTACTGCATCAATTCAGCTGCTTCATCATCCCCATTTCCTACACCAGGACTCTTTCTCAACACACCTGGGCCAGCCTTAGGAGTTGCAGTAGGTTCTGTGTTAACATGGGTCTCTGTGGAACTGCACTGCTAGAGCTGAGAGCTTTCTTTGGTTTCTTCAGAGCTGGAGCAACAAGGGAGAGAGCACTACCATTTCTTGACCTTGTCTGGCAGCTACAGGATCAGAGTCTTTTCCATTGTAGTTTGCATCAAAAAACTTCTTGAACCACTGAACAAATTCAAAATTGTCCTGAAACTTTCCTTTTGCTAATTTGTCTACAGGAATTATTTTGTCAACACCTGTTCTCTTAAAACCTACTTGTAGTATTTTGAAGTTCTGGATGTATTCATGTTCTAACTTAGCTTGGAATTTCACTTTCCAACAGCATGTCCATAAACTTAAAATAAGCAGTCTCTGAGCACAACTGTTCAATCTTTGTCAAATTCAGCTGCAGAGACTGATCCACACCAGCATAGTATGTCAATTTAGTTTATTGCTGGTCACTGATGTCAAGTATGCATTCACTGCCCTCTTCAGCTCTCGGTGGGACAGCATCCATTGCCCATGCCTGGCCGCCGTCATCACGTTCTTAGCTGAGTTCTGATTTGTCATTATTCAGGTGAGCTCAGAGCAAAGATTCAACAGATTGTCATTTCATCACTCCAGCTTATCCAACTGTCTGATTGACAATTTTCACTGGGATGTCTAATACACATCTTGAAAATGTGTTCAAAACAAAACTCCTGATCTCTTCCCCTACACAACAGCAGACTCTTTCCCCAAATCTGCCCCTCCAAAAGTCTTCCTCATCTCAGTAATTGGCAGTTCAAACCTCCCAACTACTGAGACCAAAAACCTGTCATCTTCATCTCCTTTTGTCTCACTTCTAACACCTAATTAATCAGCATATTCTTCACCTCCACCTGCTAAAGATACCCAGAATCTCACTATTTCTTATCACCCCCACGGCTATTACTCTAATCCAAGCCATCATCTCTACCTTGAATTTTTGCAGTGGCCCCTGAAATGGTCTCTCTATTCTTGCTCCACCGCCTCAAGTTTATTTTCAACACAACAATTATTGCTACTTCTGTTACATCATTTCCTACTGCTCTTTCCTTCCCTTGCTTTGTTCCAGCCACCCTGGCTCCAGACTGATCCTCAAATGTGTCAAGGGGAGTCTTGTCTGAGGGCTTGTATACTTGCTATTTCCTGCTCTCCCAGCTGTCTGCATGGCTCACGCCGGCATTTTCTGCAAATGTCACCTTAGCAGAGTATTTTCCTTTTCCACCCAAAGAGAAGTAGGACCCGCTACCCCCAGCGCTATGTCCCTTACACCGCTTTGTTCTTTTCCATAGCAATGATCATCACCTTTGCGATAAAGTCCAGATCATCTGTGTTCCTTTAATGGAATATACATTCCTTGGAGAGCAGGGAGGAGGAGGAGTTTGGATGTTTTGCTCACTGCTGTATGTCTAGGGCCCAGAAAACTGCCTGGCACGGGGTAGGTGCTCAATAATTATTTGGATTATGAAGGATGAATAAAGGAATACTGCATATAGGAAGTCAGGCATTCTGGGAAAGATCATCAGAAGATAGGGCCCAACTCCCAGAGACCCTCTTACACGATATTGGTTATAAGGAAAGGAAGGATCCTGAGTGCCCTCAGAAGAGCTGCACACCTACTCCATATTGAGTAGAATATGCGAAGCACATGGTAGCACCAGTCTGAGGCGTAGGCTCAGAGCAGAAAGAATGCCAGCCGCCACCGTGCCTGGCCAGCCAATGAGAAGAGAGACTCGCCGCAGGTGGGCGGTGCAGCCCCGCTGGGGTGCCCATGCTGCCCTTTTCCCTTTTGTTCTATTTACCCTCGGGGCAAGGAAGAATAGGGGTCAAGGGCCAAAGAGTTAGTTCCCCTTTCTCATCAAACAGCAAGTATTGGCCAAGCCTTTCCTTTCCCTTTTTGATTCAAGGCTTTCAGCTCTGGGATTTAACCTTTGCCACTGTGACCCAAGGTATGGAAATGATCCCATTAGTCCGCTTTGCCCTCTATAAAGAGGAAGTTAGATTCTGTGAGAGCCCTTTCAGCGCCCATATTCTGTGTTGAAGACAAGAAAGGGAATGCAGACCGGGGCCCCGGCCCACGAGGAGGACCCAAGGCGGGTGGGGCTCGGGAGAACGCAGCCGGCTCCTTTGCCTGGACTTCGGCGGTGCAAGAGGTGCCTTCCGGTGTGCGCTTCCTGGGCTCCCAGGGGGCAGCCAGAATCGGAGTACGCACGTGGGTACACTTCGATTGAGAACCAGTGCTGTCTTTTTTTTTTTTTTTTTTTTTTAAAGTTTTTTTTTTTTTTTTATTTTTCCCCCCCCCCCCCCCACTTGCGCTCCCCAGGTCAGCTAACCACTCCGCGCGGGCGGGCCTGCCCCCACCAGGAGGCCCCTGGAACTGAACCCGGGGCTCCCATATGGTAAACGGGAGCCCCACTGATTGAGCCACAGCCGCTTCCCTAGTTCTGTTTTTAACTCACATGCAGTTTCTGCTTCTTAACTTTTAGGAGTTAAAGTGGTATGAATATAGCCCCATTAACCAGAGGCCCAAGGGTATAGACATCCCAACCGAATTCAGAAATGCTTCTCTCATCGCTGCCCTGGAACAGGTGTTGTTAATCCTTCAATCAGAGGCTATTTCCGTCACCTGTGCCCAGCCGTTATTCCTCCTCTCTGTACGTCGTCCGACCCCCCACTCCCAATTTCAAAATGAAACCACCGAAATATATTTCAGATCCAATGCACCACGCTACACGTTTCTCTCTACCTACCTCTTCTGGCAAAATTCTAGAAATAATATAGAGCATGTTTGCTCACGACAATGGTCACCTTTTAATCCCTAACAGGGAGGCTTTGCCACTCCCACACTCTCTCCCCCAGCAGTGACATAAAATTGCTTTCTGTGGAGGTTACCAGTGACCTCCTGAGTGCTAAATTCGAATACAGTTAGTGGGCATTACTTTCTTTATCTCTTTGGCGTTTGACAAATTGTTATTGCCTTCCTTTTCCCTTTTATCTTTTTGCATTTATTTAAATAATGGGTTATGATTAATGAAAATTGCCATAAATCGTCCTGAACTCAAACTATGACCATGGTAATATTTTGATCTATTTTTTTCGTCTATTTTTTTCTGCATAGGTTTTGTTTTAATTCCTTAGTTGTAATTCTGCTTATTAATCCTGCACATTCTGCATGAATACACCATTTTAATGACTGAAAAAATCAGTAGAGTGTGCATTCATTTCATTCATTAAACATAATTGTATTATTAAGCTGTTGACAATTAATTGCTTTTCTAAATAAATAAAGATTTATGCACAAAACTTTCTTTTCTATATTTGATATTCTTTCCGTTGGATAATTTCCTAGAGAAGAGGTTACTGATTGAAAAATGCATGTTTTTAAAGTTCTCTATAGTTATGGACAAGCACCTTCCCAAAAGAGTATAGCAATTAACATTTATACCAACAATATCTATTTCACTCCATTTTCAACATCATATATTTTCAAAGCTTACTTTTACCC
This sequence comes from Tolypeutes matacus, assembly GCA_026826555.1. Lineage (NCBI taxonomy): Eukaryota > Metazoa > Chordata > Mammalia > Cingulata > Chlamyphoridae > Tolypeutes > Tolypeutes matacus. The sequence continues at coordinate 44,211,085 of JAKSZT010007815.1, read as the reverse complement.
CTTTAGTAATTGAGAAGAGATATTTCCTGGATTGTATTATTTTTGGTATCTGCTACGTTTGAAAATTTTCTGAAATACTTGTTAACCCTTTACTTTTTTCCTTTATGAATAGGCTATTCACAAAAATTTGCTTCATTGCTTTTCTGATCTATTTGTATTATATCTTTCTGGTGATATGAACCTTTTTAACAAAAAAATTTTTTAAACCATAATTTTAGTGTGAACTATAACTCCAAAGTGTGCACTAAACATAAATGTGCAGCTTAATGAATGATTGTGAAGTGATCACCAATGTAAACCATCACAAAGTCAAGTAATGGAACATCACCAGGGCCCTAGAGGCCCCAGGTGCACGTTCTGTTGACAAATCCCTCCCTCCCTACAGAAGTAACACAACTGACTTTCATGATAGTTACTTGTACCTACTCCCTTTTAAAATATATAATTTTAACACATAGATGTGTCACCACACAGTATAGTTTTGTTTTCCCATGTGTTGATTTTTTTTATAAATATAAGTAAGCATTACATATTCTTTTGGGGTTTGTTTCTTTTACTGAATATTATAAGATTTGTCCTTGCAGCATGTAGCTGTAGGTCATATTTTCATTGCTGTATAATATTTCACGATATGAATTTACCAGGTAGTGTCTCCAGGCTTCTCCACTGAAAAGTTACTATCACCCTCTCCATGAGAATCAAGTCACTAGTACAGCCCACACTTGGGTAGGGTGGGAGCATTAAGACTCAGCAACTGGTGGAAGGATTATCTACATAAATTGTTTGGAATTCTGGAAAGAGGATTTGTTTCTTCTCTCTCATTTATTTGTTTGTTTGTTTTCAGTCATTTATGTATACTAGTATGGAATCAGGGGTATTTATTTTATACTTTGGGTTATAATCCAATACTATGCTGTTGAAATGTTGGTCAAATTGTTCCAGCTTTAGCTATAAGAGAGTTCTTTTAGGTATGCTCCTGAGACCTTTTGACATACCTCCAGCCTTTTTGTATTTTGAACACTTTCTTACTTTCTGGCACTGCAAAAATATTCCAGGCTCATCTTGTAGATTCCCTGCCCTGGCAAGGACCTTGGGTTTCTTTTATTGGAGAATGATATTGTAGCCACTGGGCAATTTAATGTAATTATGAATTCCAAAAATATAATTGGATCATGCTTGTAAACTGATCTGTTAATCTGGGAAAGATTAAGTTATGATTAGGGTGTTGACTGGGCCATATCAGTAGGACGTTGAGCCCCACCCCTTGGTTGGTGGGGGAAGAAAATAGAAAAGGCATCACAAAGGACAGAGTTGCAGCAGTTTTTGAGAAGCAGTTTTGATGTTGGAGAGAAGACCCCAGGAGAAGAGAAGCAAACCGTTCGCCTGATAGTCTACAGCTGACCTTGTGGAGGAACCAGAGGAGCTAAGACGGGAGAGAAATGCAGCCCTGTTGAACCCTAAATTAGCCTACCCATAGGCCTTCATGGCAACCAAAGTAACGTAGAAAAGAAAAGTTTCCCACTGTCTCCTAAGTGTCTTATCTGAAAAGCACACAACCTCCCCTCCCTTGAACAATCCTGCAAGGACATCTCAACCCTGCAGCTGTGCCCCAGGCTATCAGGGCATTCTGTGCAAACGCTAGCTAACTGCCAAAATCCGCTTCTGTTTATCCTGCTTGCTTGCAAACTGCGACAGCAACCCCCTATAAAAAGGAGCCATTTTAAAACCTGGGGGCTGCAGTTCTCTCCTACATGAGAGGTGCTGCAGACACCCGCGGGCTTAGCTCAATAAACTTCATAAAAGTGGTTAAAGTCTGAGTGTGGTCGATCTCCTGGGTTATAACAGCCCCAGGAAGAGAGAAACCCAAGATGCCTGAACCCTGGCAAAGGTCAGCAGCTGTCTTGCTCCAACACGTGGCAATGGACTTTGGTGAGAGAAGAAACTTACGCTTTATGGCCTGGTATCTATGGACTTCTACCCCAAATAAATACCCTTTATAAAGACCAACCCATTTTTGGTATTTCACATTAGTGCCCTTTGGCTGACTAATACAGATATGAAAAACAAAGATCTGGGTGCTTTCTGCATATCTCCAAATTTAGTAGTTAATACTAATAGTTTTCAAATTTACACATCAGCTCCTTATTTGCCAAATTTCCTGTAACTACTTTTGCTGTTTTTGCTTACCTTTTATGCTTGAGTTCTTATGGACAAGGGGTTTTAATTGCAAAATATTAAATATTCATCCTAATAGTCACTCTTATTCTTGGTTGTTTTCCTGTTTCCAAAATTATAAGTCTTTCCTAAAGTGTGATGATAGTCTCTACTTTTTTTTTTTTTTTTTTGGTTTGTTGGTTTTTCCCTGGTTTGAAATATTAATATTTACTGATTTATTATATCTAGAACTTATTCAGTCCTAATTAATTTTTGTCTAAATGGTTTACTAGTTCTAACAATTGGCACTGAATGCTTCCCTTCCCAATTATGGTTTCTCTTCTATCATATATTATAATCTCAACTGAATGTCTCCGTTCAGACTGCCTCTGTTTCTTTCATCTATTTATTATGGTAGTTTCACAAAGAAGGACTAATGAGTTGTACAATCATCAGTAGAAGGTAAGGCTATAAAATAGGACAGTAGTTTTCAACCAGGGGCAGTTTTGTCCCCCTGAGGACATTTAGCAAAGTGTGGAGAAGTTTTTTGGTTGTCACAACTGAAAGGACAGACAGGGGGATGGTCTACTGACATCCAATGAGCAGAAGCAGGGAATGCTACTAAATATTATGCAGGGCACATACAGTGCCCCCCACAACAAAGAATTATCGGGCCTAAAATGTCAATAGTGCCAAGGTTGAGAAACCCTGCCATAGGAAATTCCAATAGCTCTACCAAGACAGGAAATCAGGCAGGAGTGTATGAGAAAGGGAAGGCATATCCTTTTCCCTGGGTTAAGTGTCACTTCCTCTTGACCTTCTCTTCTCTACCCTCTATGTAAAATAGTCTTTCTTTCCTTTGTATTCTCTTAGCAGTACTATAGCTCAGAAGATGACCATTATTGTTTTCAAGGATTAATTTATTTTGAACAAATATGCTTTATTATATGTGGCAAAAATTTGCATCAACAAACTTGAAAATTGAAATAATTTCTCTTAGACCATCGGTCCCCATTTTAGTTGAAAAAATTTAGAGTGAATGAAAGACGTCATATAAGAGAAGCAGCACCAAACAGAAATGTTTCTTCTACTCAAAAATATAAACCAAACCAAACCATGAAACAAAAAACAAATTTCTTTAAGAACAGCACAAACTTTTGGGAAGGAGCCCAAAGTATATTGTATCCTGTCAGTATTGTACATACCATATAGTAACAACCCATATAGGATTCAGAACCATATAGATCTTGTCTTAGGACTAATTAGTATCACTTACCAGCTGTGTGGCAAGATCTTTATCCTTTCTGAGTTCAAATTTCCCCATCTATAAATGGAGCTTATTATTTCTGAAAGGAGTAAGAAGAGGGAAGAGAAGAAAGTAAATGTAGTTGAAAATTTTGACAGTAGACTGGAGAAGTCCTCAAAGTCAAGAAGGGCATTTATTTCATATTAGAGAATTTGATTTAATTGAACTGCTTTTCTATGAGAATGACATATTTGTATTTTAAAATATTCTAAGTAGGTAAGAAGAGAAATAAGAAAACAGGATCTTTGATGTTGATACAAGTGAGAGATGGTTTTGGTCTAAATTAGGACGTTGGCAAAGGTGGGGGGAGGGTGGTGAGAAGAAATAGACCAAAACCTTGGGAGTAAACATGAGTGTAGGAAATATAAAAATGGGAGGCAGTTGGTTGAGACATACCTGATAAATGATATGTTACATGGAATCCTTAAAGGAGACCGAAAGGGACACCCAGAAAGGTAGGAGGAAAATGAAAAAAGTATGGGATTATGAGAGCCAAGGGAAGAGAGAATATCAAGAAGGAGGGCCTGGTTAAAATAGCATTATAATACATATGGCATTTTATAGTTTAGATGCATGCATTACTCCTTTAATCCCTACAGCTCTAAGAGGTAGTTACTGTTGTTATTCCTTCTTTACAGATATGGAAATTGATTCCAGAAGCGCTTATTGGCTTTTGCAAGAGGGTAGTGATTGGTGAGAGTTATCTCATGGATGTGGTGGCAAGAACTAGATTGCATTGGATTGAGGTGGTATATAATAGGAGGGAAGGTACAGAAAACTCAGAAAGAATTTGACTATGAAGATGGGATGTGGAGAAAAGGGAAGATATTTGAAAGATTGAAGTGGATTTGGCATGTTAAAGTGCTAATGAGGTTTTAGAAGAGTGAGTGATTGAAGATGGGAAAGGAAAGAGGGATCACAAATGGATTACATTCCTGTGGGAACAGTTGCTGAATGAGATCCAGCTCACAGGTGGAGGGATGAGCGCCCCCTTTCTTTGTTACAGGTAAGAAAAAGAAAAAGGCCTGCATGTGGTGATATCTATCTGTAAATTTCTGGATAGGAAGTTGAGAGAGTTGTATGCTGTACCTCATTTTTCCTCACCATATTCCGTATGTCCTGAAGAAATTTCAGGGTTCCTTTCCTTTAAGTTTTCTCAGATATATTCCCTCTTGCTTCATTTAAAAAAATACTACAGAATCTGCTTTTGTAGCATTTTTATCTGTAATCGAGACTATTTCTTCAGTATGGCTGAAAAACAACCTAAAACAGTTGATAGGTCACCAATTCCTATAGAATAAGGTCCTGATTTACCATGTAATTTTTGAGATAATTCACTTTTGGTTTGATAGGTAATCTCTTCCTTTTTTACATGTTTATTTTCTATATCCGTATTTCCTTTCCAATCCCATTAACAAGCATAGGAGAAGGTATCATCCAAAGAAGGGAAAGGGCAGGGGCTTTAGAGAAAGGTTTAAATTAACTCTCAGCTGAACCACTTGGTATCTCTGTCTTATGAGGCAAACCACTGAAGAGGAGATGGATTTGAGGATGAAGGAGAGAGGGTAGTTTAAGTGATTAACTGGAGTGTTTATGCTGGATAAGAAATGGAATGAGTTCTTAAAATGGCTAATAAATAAGAGGGAAATGCAGGGCTCAAAAGACTAGGATTTGATGGGATTTGAAGAACTGTAGTTGGGGGGGAAAGAGGACATGAGTCTACTGAATGGATGGGAAGGTATTATTAGAAACTGGTTATAGGAGTTTGAAGTTTAAGTATTTGAGCAGTTTGAAATAAGAGCATTGGAGTGAAATCCTGGAGTGAAATAAGATCATGGGAGTTTGGGTCAAGGATATGAGAAACTGCTGTTTTTGGATGGGCTTAAAATTTGAAGTCACCCAGAATAATTGTAGTGTTGGGGAGTGGGTGTGAAAGGAGCTTGAAACATAGACTCTCAATGACTACATATGGATTTGTGACCACGATGACATGACAAGAAGAGGTAGAGGGTGATCTATTCCAATTGCATGTATTTCAAGAGTAATATGTTGGCAGAGATGCAGTAACAATGCTTTCTAGGCTATGATATATGTTGGTTGTTGGTGGAGGAGGGAAGGGATGAGAAAAGTTACCAATACTTAGTAGGAACCTGTTTTGTGCCAGGTGATATATGAACTCTGGTTCATACTACAGGTATCTGAGGTTGGCTCTGGTGTCCCTACTTTACAGAAAAGTAAACTGAGATTCAGAGAACAGAAGTGATTTACTTATTTCTTACAGCTCATAAGTGATGCAGCTGGGAGTAAATCCTGGGAGGGTGGAAGAAATACACAGTAGAGCTGTCTATATTAGAGAAATGGCTTATGATAGGAAATACATTATAGAGGACACTAGAACAATTCTGTGTAATATAGTTGGCTTTAACAAGTGTTTGTTGAACAAACTTATATTTTATAGGTAATTCATTTGTTATTCTTGTTCTTCCACAGGTCCCATTTATTCCTTGTAGTCCATGTTCTTATGATTTTCCCCATTGAAGCCTGAGGACTGATCCTTGGGACAAGGATTTATTGTCTTCCTTCTTTTCTGATTTTGGGCTGCTGCTATATTTGGAGGAACTGGACAAAGAGAATGAAATAAATTCAGGTTACTTCTAAGGAATGAGAACATGGAACCTGCACCCTGCCAGATACCCTGGACTGAAATGAAGAATGCCAAGTGAGAGGATCTGGCTAACCTGATGAACAGGTATTATCCAGGAGAGCAGGCCTGGGGCATGGCTCTCAAAATCTTCGGCAAGATGAATCTGAAGGATCTGTGTGAGAGATCTAAAGTAGAAATGAACTGTGAGTGATGCTAGGGACAGATCTGCGGTAGGGAGGAGATAGGGTTTCCTGTAATCCATTGGAATAATTCTATAAAAGATACTTTGGGATTAAACTACTGTGGGATGGAAGCCCATGGTGGCCACATACATTGGGGTTTTTTGCATCATTTAAGGACCACAGGGCAGGAAAGTTTTGAGTACTGTTATTCAGTCTGGCTCTTTAATCGGGGGCAATTCATCCATCTTGTGCCAGTCAGTGTGATTAAAGGAGTTGAGTGATAGGAATTGTCCCATCTAGTGTGCCTTAGCCTAAACTACAGCAAAAGTCATAGATAACTAAATATTGAAGAATCTCAAATATGATTTAACTGCTGAAATATGGTCTTTAAATAATCAAGGGGCATAAGGCAAGCCAGTGTTTTTAGTCATTCCCTGGTATGGAATTTTGTAGACTCATCGTACCTAAAATTCCTTACTCATATGTAAGTGTAAAGCCTCACCATATCCCTGTGTGGTCAGTGTAGACAAGGAGGCTTAGACTAGACCACTTGCCCTAGAGTTACAGAGTGGGAAGCATAACAAGAGTTTTCCTACTTCAGGACTGTTTGGGTACCACATCACTTGTTCCCTCAGCTCAGCTGGTGGCAGATGAGACTGTTTGCTATAGTTTTGTCAGACCTAGTTGGTCAGAATTGAACCACCAGATGATGGTACTGGCCCCCATTCTGGCCATCACCAAAGCTCCTCCCCTTGTTCTTGGTAAATCCATGATCCTATTGGGATGGGCTCTCCTTTCTCACACTGCAGGGACAACCCAGATTGTGGGACCAGAGGACACCAAGGCTGGAGATGCACAGGAAGATCAGGATGCAGTGCTGGGTGAGTATGTGGGCTTTTTGTCAAATTTGGAAGGAGTCTGAGATTTGGAGCAAGGGGACCTTTGTTCACCTTTGGTTAACAACTTATAATATATTACATATTCTCTAAACACCACTCAAAACGAGCCAATAAAACTGACTCTTATCAGAGTCAGAATCGGGACCATGTTAATTCATGGTGTCAGCGAATAGTATTTGAAATTCTCAGGTGAAAGTTGACAGCCTGATGACCAAAGGTGTATTTATGTCATGTCTGTGTTTATATACTAAAGTCCCTGAGTTAGCAGGGACCATTCGTTTTGTCACATCTATTCCCTTCCTGTAGAGATGGTGCTGTAATTGAGTTCCAGGGGTGGTACCAACTAGCCCATATAAAATCTAGTTTCTCAAACCGGGTCCTCTCAGTCTTAATCCAATACCATTTCCATTTTCCCCACGTGGTTTTGAATTCTCCATAATTGAATTCCAGTTTTTATATTAGTGGACTTACACTAGAAAGAAAAACCTTCATTTTTACCCAGCTATTCTACTTTTTAGCTGGCCACATTTATTCATTGAAGAAATAATTGAGATTCTACTTCATTACAAGCACTAATAAATAAAATTGCTTATTATATTACATGATATTGAAGATAACTTCCAACTCTTACCTTAATTTTTGATTCAATATAAGGAAATTTATTCTTGTGGTAGAACTGGCCATAAAATAGGAAACCAGGTTTCCACCTCCATAGAAATTTACTGGTAGAAAATTGGGAAGATAGATAAAAGTATATAGAAGAAAGCAAAAACCACATTTATTATCCCAATTTTCTTTTAAGCATTCAGTCTCTACTAAGGCCCAGTAGCAGGCAAAAAGCTGTTTCTCAAAAGGAGTAGTTATCTGCAGAGGATGGCTGGGCTTTGCTCCAAAATCCTAAGAGTCTTCATTGTAATTTTCTTATAGGACCTGCCAAAGGCTGCAAATCACCACCCCTGTGTCCTACAAGTCCTTGATGGTGGGACTGATCTCTGCAATTTCTCCAGGAATCTGGTATTGGTTTTGATTTACTATTTTGCTAGGTAGGGACAATTCTAGTAGTTTCTACTTGGACTTCCTTTCTTTTTACTTTTAAAGAAGGTTTAGATTACATAAATGTTACATAAAAAATATGGGGGAATCTCATATACCCCATCCCCTCTCCCTCCTATACCTTGCCACATCAGCAACAACTTTCATTAGTGTGGTACATTTGTTACAATTGATAAACACATATTGAAGCATTGCTACTAACCATGGTCTATAGTTTACATTATAGTTTACATTTTGCCCCACACAATTTTATAGGTTTTAACAAAATGTATAATTGCCTGTATCCATCATTGCAATGTCATGTAGGACAATTCTAATAGCCCTCAATCCACAAGTCAGAGAACCAGTATGGCGGTTCTGCCAGTTGCTGAGTATGTCTGTTTCAATTATACATTCTGGAACTGGGGAAATAACCACAGAATGGGTCTGGGGACCCACGGGATCCACTGTGAGGCAGAACTGAGCTACAAATCCATCTATCACCTGAACTCCATAAGCCCCAGACTGACTCGTGGACCACAGTGACGTTTTAGGTCGCCTGGAATTAATGTCAATTCTGAGCCAGTGTCTAACAATCCCCAAAACGTGTGATCACTTCCTTTTCCCCAATGCAGCTACCCTGGTAAAAGGCCGTAGGTCTCTTTGGGGAAGTCTGGGATGAAGATTAACAGTATAAATTTTTGGCAGGGAAACAGTGTTCTTCTCCAAGGGGATCCAGCCTTCCCCCCATTTAAGGGGCTCTGGGTCTGTAAACTGTCTGAAGTCTGGGAGTTGATTAAGGGGCTTTGGCTCTCTCCTCTGACAAGATTCAAAGGCACTAATGACACTATTTCCAATGATCAAGATGCCATGATAGTCAATGGCATGCACTGGCAATAGAGATATGCAAAATATCACCACTGGATATGGCTACTCACATGCTTGTAAGAGGCAAGGCTGTAGATGAGAGTGTTTGTGACACCTTAACAAGGTTCTGTGGAATTAAAAGGTATACTGATGTTGGCTGGTGGTTTATAAATATGCTGGATAGAGTTATAAAAGAAAGGGATGAGCTGAAGACTTCAAATTTGCAACTTAAGTGCTGCATGAAGGATGTGAAAGTTTCTATGTGTGCCCTGAAAGAAAATCTTGTTTCCTGCAGCCACAGACTTGAAATCTCTGAAAACCATTCTCATTGTGTGAGTAGTGAGTTAAAACAGAAACTAAAATCTCAGTCTTGTAGGGTGTCTGCTGTTAAAGTGAGGGCATTGATTGGGAAGAAATGGGATCCTGAAAATTTGAATGGAGACATATGGGTTGATAATGATGGCAGTGGGGACAATGAAATCCTAAATTCTGCTGACTCTTTGACAGATAACCAATAATTGACTGTCCCAAGGAAATAGCTTCCAGACCACCATCTGATATATTGTGTTTTCATTTTAATTCATCTCAAGATATTTATTGATTTCTCTCACAATTTCTTCTTTGACCCACTGATTATTTAAGAGTGTGTTGTTTATTCTCCATATATTTGTGAATTTTCCCTTTTTCTACCTGTTATTAATTTCCAACATTATTCCATTATGATCAGAGATGTGCTTTGTATAATTTCGATTTTGTTAAATTTATTGAGATCTGTTTTGTGACCCAGCGTATGATCTATCCTGGAAAAAGACCCATGAGCACTTGAGAAGAATGTATATCCTGCTGTTTTGGGGTACAATGTTCTGTATATGTAGGTTTCATTCAGTTATCATAATATTCAAGGTCTCTGTTTCTTTACTGATGCTCTGCAAAGATGTTCTATCCAATAGTGAGAGTGGTGTATTGAAGTCTCCAACTATTATTGTAGAGGCATCTCTTTTTCCCTTCAGTTTTGCCAGTGTTTGCCTCATGTAATTTGAATTATCCTGGTTAGATGTATATTCATTTATGATGGCTATTTCTTCCTGGTGAATTAACTCCTTTATTAATATATAATGTCCTTCCTTATCTCTAATAAGAGCTTTGTATTGAAAGTCTGTTTCATCTGATGTAAGCTTTTGTTTTGTTTTGTTTTTTTGTTACTTAATGCATGGAATATCTATATCTGGCCCTTCACTTTCAATCTATTTGCATCCTTGGGTCTAAGGTGAGTCTCTTGTAAACAGCATATAGATGACTCTTATTTTCTTATCAATTCTGCAGTCTGTGTCTTTTGATTGGGGAGTTTAATCCATTAACATTCAATGTTATTACTGTGAAAGTTCACCCATTTTGGCCTTCCGTTTTATCTGTCATATCTTATTTTCCCCACTCTTTTTATACTTTTAGTTACTTTTACTATATAATCTTCATTTCTAGACTCTCTTCCAAGCCTCTCTCTCTGTGTCTTTCATTTCAGGCTGTATGATTCCCTTTAGTATTTCCTGAAAAGCCGGTCTCTTGGTTACAAACTCTCAGTTTCTGTTTATTTGTAAATATTCTAAAGTTGCCCTCATTTTTGAAAGACAGTCTTGCTGGATGTAAGATTCTTGGCTGGCAGTTTTTCTCTTTCAGTATCTTATATATATCATACCACTGCCTTCTTATCTCCATGGTTTCTGATGAGAAATCAGCACTTAATCTTACTAGGTATCCCTTTATGTGATGCATCACTTTTCTCTTGTTGCTTTCAGGATTCTCTTTCTCTCTTTATCTTTGGCTTTTGATATTCTGATTAGTATATCTTGGAGTAAGTCTATTCAGATTTATTCAGATGGGAGTACCGTTGTGCTTCTTGGGCCTGGATATATATGTCTGTCAATAGATTTGGGAAATTTTCTACCATTATTTCCTCAAATATTCCTTCTGCCCCTTTTCCCTTCTCTTCTCCTTCTGGGACACCCATGAAATGTATGTTTGCACATTTCTTGCTGTCATTTAGTTTCCTGAGAGATTATTCAATTTTTTCTATTCATTTCTTCATCTGTTCTTTATCTGTGTGTCTTCATTTTCTGAGGGCCTGTCTTTAAGCTCACTGATCCTTTCTTCTGCCTCTTCAAATCTGTTGTTATATGCCTCCAGTGTATTTTTAATTTCATACATTGTGCCTTTCCTATAGTATTTTTCCATGTATGTTTTTCCTGCAGTTTGATATTATTTATGAATTCCAAAAGAGATATAGATTATGTTTGTAAACTGTTCTGCCCCTCTGGACATGCTACTCTTTGATTGATTTAAATTCAAAGGCTTAAATCAAAGGCTTTACGTTAACTTGATTAAATCAAGATTAGGGCTTTGATTCGACCACATCATTAGAGTAACTCAGTTTGAGTCCCTGCCCCCTTTATGGGCTATATAAGTGGACACTCAATCAAGGAAACACGCAAAAGCAGATATGCAAGAAAAGAGAGAGTGCTCCACAGACATGGAAGAGGACTTTGATTCTGCGGCCCTGGGGAGAGATGAGCCATTTCGCCTGGTAGTTTGCAGCTGAAGAGAACAGAGCACCTGAGCCCTATGCCAGCCTGCAGATGAGCTCTGAAGGAGCTGGGCCCAAGGAGCCTTAAGAGGAAAGAGGAAGGCTGAACCCTCGCAGATATCGCCCACCATCTTGCTTCAACACTTGGCAACTGACTTTGGGTGAGAAAGTACCTCTTATGGTGCCTTGAGTTGGACTCTTTAGGGCCTTATAAGAGGCAAGGCTGTAGATGAGAGTGTTTATGACACCTTAATAAGGTTTTACCCCAAATAAATACCCTTTATAAAAGCCAACAGATTTCTGGTACTTTGCATCAGCATCCCTTTTGGCTAATAGAGCTAATTTTTCTTTGTGCTCACCCACTGTTTTCTTAATATCATTTATCTCATTAGCCTTCTCATTGAATTTATTAAGGAGATGTATCTGAACATCTGTGATTAGTGGTCTCAACTCCTTTGTCATCTGGAGGCTTAGATTCTTTCTTTGACTGGGCCATATCTTCCTCTTTCTTGGTATGGATTGTAATTTTTTGTTGGTGTCTCAGGATTTGACTTGTATTTGTTCTGGGCACAGTTTCTCTCTTTAGTCTAGGGCTTTCTATTTAATTGGCTTTGTGCTACAGCCCCTCTTTGATACATGGTTCAACCTAATTTGGAATTTTATAGTGGCTCTTGCTTAGCCAATCTGATATTTTTCAACTTTTTCATCTGTTTCTTGCTCTTTCTTCCTTCTGGTTGCTGAGTAGGAGCTGAGGATGTGGTTGGTACTGTAAGATGTGGAGGCTGCCAGCATTGCTCCAGGAATCAGTGAAGCTTCTCCCCTTTCTGCCTTGTCTGGAGTAGGGATAGAGTGCAGCTGTGTGCAATAATCCAAGTCTTGCAGGCCAAGGCCATCTGTAGCTGCCTGGAGAGACTGCCAAAGCACTGGCCCCCCTCCTCCCCTGCCAGGGACATGGACAGAGTCACAGATGTGTGAAACAGGTTTATCTGTGTGGGCTGAAAGACTTCAGTTGTCTTGAGAGGCTGAGGGAGCACTGTCCCTCCTCCTGCCCTGTCAGGGATGAGGATAAAGCTACAGATGTGTCCAACAGTATAGTCAGTGCGAGCCAAAAGCAGCTGCAGTTGACCAGAGGTTGCAGGAGCACTGTTCCCTTTGCTGCAGTTGCCTGGAGAGGCTAAGGAAACACTGCCCCCTTTCTCCTGTCCTATTAGGGGTGGGGACGTAGCCACCAATTTGCCCAATAATCTAGTCTCTGTGGGCTGAAAGTGACTGCAGTTGCCCAGAGAAGCTGAGAGTGCACTTCCCTCCTCCTGTGCTGTCAGGAATGGGGATGAAGCCACAGATGTGTCCAACAATCTGGTCTGTGCACACTTAAAGTGGCTGCATTTGCCCAGAGGCTGAGGAAGCACCGTCCCTCCTCCTGCTCTGTCAGGGATGGGGATAAGCCACAGATATGTCCAACAATCTAGTCTGTGTGAGCCAAAAGTGGCTGCAGTTGCCCATAGAGGCTGAGGGAGCACTGTTTCTCTTGCCCTATCAGGGTCGGGGTGGAGCCACTGGTGTGCCCACTAATCTAGTCTGTGCAGGTTGAAAGCAGCTGCAGCTTCCTGGAGAGGCTTAGAAAAGACTGCTCCCCCTCCTGTCCTATTGGGGGCGGGGATGTAGCCACAGGTTTGCTATACAATCTAGTCTGTGTGGGCTGAAAGTGACTGCAGTTGCCCAGAGAGGCTGAGAGAGCACTGTCCCTCCTCCTGCCCTATCAGGTGTGGGCATGGAGCCATGATTTGTCCAAGTCTAGTCCATGTGGGCCAAAAACAGCTGCAATTGCCTACAGAGGCAGAGGGAGCACTCTCTCTCCTGCCCTGTCAGTGGTGGGGATGGAGCCACAGGGGTATCAGTCTAGCCTGTGTGGGCTTAGAGCAGATGCAGTTGCATGGATAGGCTAAGTAAATACTGCCCTCCCCCACCTCCTGTCCTCTTGGGGGCAGAGATGTAGCCAGAAGTTAGCCCAATAATCTAGGCTGTGTGGGCTGAAAGAGACTGCAGTTGCCTGGAGAGATTGAGAGAGCACTATCCCTGCTCCTGCCCTGTCAGGGGCAGGCATGGAGTCAGAAATGTGTTCAATAGACTGGTCCATTCAGGCAAAAAGTAGCTGCAGTTGCCTGGAGAGGTAAGGAAACACCTCCTCCCCTTGTGTCCTACTGGGGGTGGTGATAGAGCCACAGGTGCCCAACAATCTAGTTCATGTGGGCCAAATGCACCTGCAGTTGCCTACAAAGACTGAGGAAACACACCCCCTCCTTCCTGTCCTACTGGGGTTCGGGGAGCTAGCCACATGGGTGCCCAACAATGTAGTCTGTGTGAGCTCAAAGCAACTACATTGCCTGGAGAGGCTGGTGCAGATTCCCCCAGCTTTCTCCCTGCTGGTGGTGGGGCTGGATCCCATGGTAGGGTAGCAATCTGGGTGGAAATAAGCTGGTCCCTACTGTCACTATGATTTTTCAATCAGCCCCTCCCCTCATGTCAGGGACAAATTAAAAATGGAGGCTACCAGACTCTTTCCAACTTGGACAAGTTCAAACTTTAGTGTTTCTCTGGATTAGATTTTAGCCAGCTGAATTTACTAATCAGTACCTGAAGTCATTGCCCAACTGACTCTTCTCTCCTGTTCTTTGTGAAATGGAGCTTCCAACTCCAGCCAGGGAATAGCTCTTAAGGCATCTTGTGCTATCAGCAGGGATGAGCACTGGCCTCTGTGGCATGGAGTACTCTACTCACAAGTCTGCACTGTAAAACATTTCAAACACATTCTGGCCCCAAATATATATTTTTTTCTTAAAGTTTTGGAGGAATAATTTATATTCAATTAAATATACAGATATTAAGTGTTCAGTTTTTTTAGTTTTTTTTTTTTTTTTAAGATTTATTTTTTCAATTCCTCCCCGCCCGCCTGCCCGCCCGCTTGCCCACCCGCTTGCTGCTTGTGCTCACTGTGTCCATTTTGCTTTGCATTTTTCTGTGTCTACTTGTCTCCCTTTCTTGGGTAATCGTGCTGTTCGGGCTGGCTTGTCTTCACCAGGAGGCCCCAGGAATTGAACCCAGGGCCTCCCATATGGTAAGCGGGAGCCCAACCAATTGAGCCCAGTTTGTTTAGTTTTGACAACTGTATATACCTATGCAACCAATACCCAAAACAAGATGGAAATTTTTCTATCATCCCAGAAAGTTTCCTTGTATCCCTTTGTCATGGAATATCCCACACCATCCAGTCCCATGACCATATATTAGCTTTGTGTGTTCTCCTTTTGGAAATTATTTTGATTACTTTGTACAATAGGCCTTTTTTCTGTCTTTTTTTGCTCAACAAAATTTTTAAAATTCATCCATGTCATTGCATGTTTCAGTAGTTTGTTCCTGTTTTATTGTTTATTAGCATTCCATTGGATGAATATACTACAATTTATTTATTCATTCTCGTTAATAGACTCCTGGGCTGTACCCAATTTTTGCTATAATAAATAAGGCTGCTATGAACATTCTTGTACAAGCCTTTTTTTGTAGACATATGTTTTCACCTCTTGGATTAATAATTAGGAGTGGAATTGCTGGTTTATAAATGTTTGTTTAACTTCTTAAGAAGTTATAAACAGTTCTCCAAAGTGGTTGGACCATTTTAGACTCCTACCAGTGATATATGAAAGTTCCAAATACTCATCCTTGCCAACATTTGCTATTGTAAGTCTTTTTAAAAATTTATCTTAATTTGATTCTGGATACCTATCACTCTTACATTTGCTTGTTTACATGTCTCTCTCCCTCTTGTCTTTTAGTTCTAATTGGAGCAGGAACTGATCCTATTTTCCTCAGTTGCCTGTGCCCACCACTGTGTCAAAGTAGGTGCATTAGGTGCTCAGTAGTATGTGTTGAATGCTGAACAAATGATAGACACTTGTTTCCATTAGCAATGAAGAAGCATTTCACAGCTTAGCATGGCCTTATTTATTCAGGTCTTTTTCTCCTAACAAGTGAGATTGTGCCTTCAGTTTATATTTAGTGAGTGCATTAGGCACTTTTACTAGGTGCTGATGGTTCCTTCACTAAATGGATAAAAGCTTTATTTTCTTGTGTGTGCTTGGCTGGGGGGGGGGTGCGGAGAATAGAGGGTAGGTGATGGGCACAGGGAAAGGAGGTGGTATTACAAAGGGAGGCTTTTGAATAGTACACCTAACAAAGCCCACACAATGACAAGGCATACTTTGCAATAACGTGTTTTCCTAATGATGTATATCAAATGTCTGATATCAACTGTGAACTCACTTTGGACTATCTAAAGAATTAAAATAGTGTGAATTAATATTGTAACTGCTGTATTTAGAATAGCCTTTTTTGTAATCATTCCTGGGACTAAAAGTTAACAGGTTCCTCTTATGCATTTCCTGATACCATCACCTCCTTCCCTTGAGGGCAAAAAAAAGTTGGGAGTATCACTTTTCAGGATATAAATGAATATCTAAGTTGTAACCCATTTGTTTCTTTAAGCAGTATTCTGAAACTTGGATTTACGTCCTGACCTGGAATATGAGAAACCCAGATTAAGAGAAGAGAGGCCAGGAATATTCAGATAATATCTGAGTTGGATTTGAAAAGAGAGAGATGCTTTAACCAGGGTGTAGTTGTTTGAAGCTGTATGTACCCCAGAAAAATATGTTCTTAAATTTAACTCATTCCTGTGGGTATGAACCCATTGTAAGTGGGACCTTTTACTAAGGTTACTTCAGTTAAGATGTGACCCACCTAAATTAGTATGGGTCTTAATCTTGTTACTGGAGTCCTTTATATGAGAATGAAATTCAGACAGAGAAAAAGAAAGCCACAGAAGCAAGTAGCTGAAATAAACAAAACTCTGAAAAAAAGGAGAGACCAGCAGACACTGCCATGTGCTTTGCCATATGACAGAATAGCCAAGGATTGCTGACAGCTGGTCTTCAAGAAGAAAGCATCACCTTGATAATGCCTTGATTTGGACATTTTCCTGGCTTCAAAACTTTGAGTGAATAATTCCCATTGTTTAACCCGACCCATTTCATGGTATTTAGTTTGAGCAGCCTTGGAAACTAAAACACAGGGAAAGTAGAGATAATTTTGTAAGCCTCCTGCATATTTTTCTTCTGAAGGCTGATTTGTTACCTTCCCTGATGGTTGTTAGGATATTTCTAGTTCTTTGCCTCTCAACCAAAATCTGATGCATATGGACATGAAAAGGAGTAATGTGGGGGGATAATGGGGTAAAGTCATTATTTAAAGCATTAAAATGCCCAGTATGTAGGTAAGAATCTTTGGTAAGTCTTGCATTTTTAAATTATAATTTGAGACTTTTCCTTGACCAAATAGAGTCTTACAGCGTGAACCTGCAGTTCATAGGGCCAGCTTAAATCTATTTTATTATGGAATAGCAGGGATCAGTAGATTCAGGCTGATTTCCTTCTGCTAGAATTTCTTACTCCTACCATACTCACCATTGAAGACCCTTCATTGTACAGTTCCCTGTATCTTCCATCTCCTAAACCTGTAAAAATCTGAAAGCAATTACAGCATTTACAGATATTAAGATCTTTCATATTTAAATGCAGAAATATATACATATATATTTTCTTTTAATTGTTATTTTGAACTCTTATGGAAAATAATACAGTAATGGTAACTTGGGGTAGTGCTCGAGTGAGACTCAATTTTACTTGATTTTTTATAATGAATCCCCTTCACCTTATAATTGAAACTCAGTGACCAGTCCAGAAAGTTGAGAAAGAACAGCATAGCACCTATTAACTATCAAGGTGCTTGCTTTCTGTCATACACTATTGATCCCTGTGTTTGGCCTTAGGCTGATTTTTTTCCTATGAAAGCAAGAGGATTAGCAATCATACTGTTGCCCATGTTGTGCAGCAGGTTTCAAGAAAAATGGTATTTCCAACAAACAGCAGTCAAATCAGTTTCCAACAAAAGCAAGCAAGCAAACAAAAAACAACCAAAACTAAAACCAAACCTGCAAAAACAAAACAAAACAAAACCTACAGTGATTTTACCTTCAAAGATTTTGTAATTTCTGGACCAAGTTCAGGGAGCAAAGGCTGAACCTTGATACATGAAGGGCCAAGGTAGATCTGTATTTTGGGGAAGCAAATTATAATCTAGGTATAGGAAAAAAAGTGAGATCTGAAACAAAACTTTCTTTTTGATAATACACAGATAAATTGTTACCATTGGGCATTTTTTTTTTTTGTCTTACCAGTTGTATTACTCAGCCAAAGGGGTGCTAATGTGAAATACCAGAAATGGGTTGGTCTTTATAAAGGGTATTTATTTGGGGTAGAAACCCACGGTTACCAGGCCATAAAGCGTAAGTTTCTTCCCTCACCAAAGTCCATTGCCACGGGTTGGAGCAAGACAGCTGCCGACGTTTGCCAGGGTTCAGGCTTCTTGGGTTCCTCTCTTCCTGGGGCTGTGTTTCTCTCTGGGCTTACCTCCTCTGGTTCCTCCACAAGGTCAGCTGTAGACTATCAGGTGAATGGCTCACTTCTCTTCTCCTGGGGCCTTCTCTCCAACATTAAAACTCCAACTTCAGAACTGCTGCAACTCTGTTCTTTGTGATGCCTTTTATATTTTCTTCCCCAACCCACCGAGAGGTGGGGCTCAACGCCCTACTGACGTGGCCCAGTCAATGCCCTAATCATAACTTAATCATGCCCAGATTAACAGATCAGTTTACAAGCATGATCCAATTATATTTTTGGAATTCATAATTACATCAAATTGCCCAATGGCTATACCAGTTTTTACAGGATGAAATTCACTTATAGCATATCTAGAAAGTTAAATGTGGTGAGTCCTGTTGTTGAAAGGGTGGAGATTTTTACCAGCTTTCAAGTAGTTTTAGGACATTATGAGGAATTTTCTGTAACTTGCTGCCTTTTATCTGGAACCCAGGTAAAAAGTAGGTCACTGGTTTCTGCATCTACTAAAAGAACAAATTAGTAGCAAAAAGCTGTTAAATGGAGGGAATAAAGTCTTCTTACAGTAGGAACCATGGATCCAAAACAAAAAGCCCAGTACTTGACAGATTAGCAGGACTATCTTGATAAGATCCTTTTCAGTTGAGGTTTGAACATCTTCTACTGATAAACCTTGATATGGCCCCTATATCTAGGCTTTCAAGTAGGAAACCATTTGTTTGAGTCATCTGGTAGTGCTCCTTGAACCAGTGAATGAATGCTTTGGGATAAGTCATTAGAGCTTTGTAATAATCTAAGACCACTATCTAGGATTGGACATTGTCCCAGTGAAGGTGGCCACTGGAGAGTGGTCAATAATCTTATAGGCCTTCTATTAACATTTTATGTGGGGAAAGTTCCAGTTTTCTGTTTGCTTTAGATCTCTAACTTTTTGGTTTTCATTTTGATATTTTATTCTCCCTAAGATTTTAGACGATATAGGCAGTTGAAAGTTGCATGTCTTCCCTGCAAAGTATGATCCCCAATTACTATAAGGACTTTGAAAACGTTAGAGATAAAGTAATTTAGAAAACTTTACATTGCTGAGGGTCTTGTGTTAGCCCTTGTCCCTAGATATCCTGAAAAGGTATATACACAGTAACTAATTTTCATGTGAAAGTTTTACTATAATATTAACTAAAGGTTTTCCTCCAGGAGGGAAATATCTGCTTTCCTTGTCTTGATAGCTGTTTCCACATTGGGCCTGTTAATTGGGCAGTTCTTAATATATGTTGAGCAAATAGGGAAAAACGCCTTGGAGAATATCAGTCATGCCTAACTGTGCCAGAGTCTTTTCTTAGTTTGAGTATGCTCTGCCATTGGGGTTTATAAACTAGGTGAGGAAGCAATTATTGGTTTCACCAAACAATCACCTTGAAAATGCTAAGATGGTCTGAGTGCAAAACGTAACCTCCTTCTTCAAAGGTTTTGAATTAGAAGACTAATATTCTGGAAGGGGAGCATCTGAAATAGCTGCCAGAAGAAACTGATTAGTTGATGAAGATATGAAGAAGGTGCCTGAGAATGAGAAATATCTGCAGCCTACATTATTAACTAAATTAAAATATTTTATAACAGCTAGACAGCATATGGACCAGTAGATATTTTTGCTTCCCACTAGTGAGAACCCTTGTGGTTTATTGCAATTGTTTACAATCATGAAGTGTTCAAAAGTATGAGTCATAAACATGAACAGACTTTGGAGAAATGAGAGTACATACTTTGTAACCAGATATTCTGCTGCCTGGACAGGATTCCCAGGCAGCAGAGACTTGAGTTGAAAACTGAACTACCTGTCATCTCTTTCCTCTCTTCTTTATTACATAAAAATGTTCCTTTTATTATCTTTAATAACCCTTGATATGTATGTATACACATCTTCATAATCACACCAAACGAGGTTTAAATGGATTGTCTCATAGAGGTTTAAAACCCTATTTTTAAAAACACAAATATGAAAAAGATATGTTGATTTTGCTATCTTAATTTGAGTAGTATGAAGAACAAGTAAGTTTTATATGGTAACAGTGTAATTTATTTTCTTTTATGAAATTTAACTTCTTTAGAAGTCTTTAGGTAAACACAAATTATTATTATTTTAAAAATACTTTATTAGTCCAAGGTTCTACCATCATTTAAGAAGTTTGGAAGCTACAGTTAACATTAAGTATAATATTACCACTGTTAAAATTTAAGAATATAACAAAACAATATCTCTCAAAACTTGACCCAGTTAGTATATTTGCAGTATTCTTTGATTCCAGATTTGACAAGATTCTAATTTATAAAAAGACTAGTCATTTATATAACTCATTTTAATTTTAAGCCATATTTTTATTCACATGCCCTTATTAATGTAAGTAATAATTATATGACCTAGAAGGCAAGTGTAAGAGATACTGGAAATTCAGACTTCTTGTTAAGAAAATACAAAGCCTTATGTAATCTAAAATGCCATATTTACATTTTTATTTCTCATTGTGATAAAGCCAGGAAGAAAGTATTTAGCCATCTTTAAAATCTCAAATTGCAGAACAAATTAATTTATCAAAGAACTTACCTTATTTAGAAAAGGCCCATGAAGCCTATCCTATTAATCCAAGGTTCCTTCTCAGAAACATTGTTTTTCCATTCCCTGTGTTATATTCACACTGATTCTCCAGGAACAGACAGCTTCTGCAACCATACCATTGCAGTAGCAACTCCCTCCTACCATCTCTCATTTTGAATTCACATCAGAAAAATCTCAGCTACAATAGCAGAAAAAACTTATGAAATTCTTGGGCAACCTATAAATAACCCAGCAGACATTTTCAGAAGAGGAAAATCCATGCACACAGTAGTTTGAGCTCCTAGAGAGGAGAGCTCATCCTCATGGCAGCAGTTCTTCCTTGCTGAAAAATGGCAGCTTTCCCAGGTGCTGATATATATATATATATATATATATATATATAGGCACTGAGCCTCAGTTCTCTGATCCTACCTAGTCCACAAGCAGCACACAAGAGCTCACTCTGCTGGACCTCAACTCATAAAGAAAATTCCAGCATCTTGCTCAGACCAAGAGATGCTTGTTCAGGGTAGATGGAATGTGGGTTCCTTCCTCTGAGTCGACTGCCAGGGATTTTTCATTTAGGACTAACTGATGGATCCATACCCATGATGGCTGATGAGAACCACAGACAGCAATCAATAAGAACAACAAAAAAAATCAAAACCATAATTTGCTTACTTTTAAGTGACTTTGGAATCTTTCAAAGGGCCTTGTTTTAATAGTACAATTAAGAGAGTTTGGAAGGTCATTTTGTTGGCTCGTATTTAGAGGCAGTGTGGAAACACCATTCTCAGCTCTTACCTCCCCTTTGATTTAATCATTGGTGAATGGTGTTCTGTATTAATATAAATGAGACAAGACCTCAAAGCTCTAGATGAACAAGGAAACAGTTACATTTATTACCTTATATATGTAAAAGGAGGGGGGAGTACCAATGATCTTTTTTTTCTGATTTGACAAAACTTTTCTCATTACTTATAACAGGAATCCAGAAATGTCAATTCAAATATTACAAGGCTAACTAAAGTAGGTTGAGTTATGTAGCCAGAAAAGACATGTTCTTAACCTTAATCCCATTCCTGTGGTTGTGAACTCATTGTAAACAGGATCTCTTGAAGATGTTATTTTAGTTGAGATATGACCCAACAGAATGACAGTGGGCCATAATCTGATTATTGGAGTCCTTTATAAATAGAAGAAATTCAGACATAGAGAAACCAACAGGGAGGAGCCAGAAGCCAGAAGTAAGCTGGAACCTGGAAGAGAAGGGAGAAGACATTGTCATGTGAAGGGAAAGCCAAGGAACTCCAGAGACTGCCAGCTGGTCAGAACACTTCCAGCCTCTGAAACTACCAGACAATAAATTCCCATTGTTTAAGCAACCCAAAGCAGTCTGGAAACTAAGACAGGAACATTATTAAGTAGCAGTTAACAACTGTTTCACAAGACGTAACTACCATTTCTAAAATCCAGGTATCTTATAAGATCTTGTTTATGATAAGACAAAATAAAACAAAAAACTATTCTTACAAAATTATTTCCTAACTTGTAATACCACCAGCTTTTCTCTGCAGCTGCAGGAACGGAGGAAACACTTTGTTCTTACGAGGCTGAGATTTCTTTCACCAAGAGTTAGGAGATCCATAGCAGAAATCCTGTTAGCCCTGAGGGGAAAAAGAAAAAAACTTGAGAAGCTCAAACTTATAATATAGAAAGGAAAAGAGCAAAATAGATTATGAACAAATGGGCTATAGGATATGAAATGAGTATCTATAGTAAAAAAACATTTAAGATGTTTTCACTGCTATTTTTATTTTTTCCTTCTTAAATAGGTTATATTTTAATTTGGTGTACATATGTTCAGAAATTTGCAAGTAATATTGCCTGTTTTTAATTTAATTGCTGATTATTAATTACCTTTCAGATTTTCCCCAAAATATATGCTTTGAATTATCAAATTCAAAAGGATCAAAACATTTAAAATAAATAATTTAATAATTTAATTTACTGTAAGGCAATAAATTTAGGCTCTTGTGTGATAACTTGTATGATACCTCTATCATACAATTTCCAGTATGTTAATTTAATTTGGGATTATAGGAGCTAGATATTTCACACTTCTGAACCCATTCAAAACTTTTCTCACTTTTTACTATTGGCAACACACATGACTGCAACAACTATTTAGACTTAATTCCATAATTTAATTTTTATTGTTTACTGTCATTCTTTTTTTTTGAACTTACCTTTCTCACTATCTAAATCTTAGTTTTGACTCATTGCATTATTGGCTGGTGCAATAGTAAATTAAGTTTTTCAAGAAATGTATGTGAACAATATATTTTACCACACCTTTATATCCTTCAATTGCCTTGATAGCTTACCTTTGTTCTCAAAACTTTGACTTTGCTATATTCTTTTCTAGCACTTAGTGTTGTAAAGAGAAGTCTGAAGACAGCCTGACTCTTCAACCCCTTAACTCCCTCCCTCCTTCCCCAGTTTGTAGGTACTGTTTTTTTTCTCATTAGTGTTGGCAGGGTGTTTTTCATTAATTTTGTTTGGCAACCTTTTCCCCTTTTCTGCTGTGTGCAAAGCACAAGCTGTCTCTAAATGTGAGTATAAAAATACGGGCTCTACATGCACTCCTTCTTTTCTTCTTTTACTGCCCTTCTTCTTTAACTTTATTTTTAGGCACTTTTTTCTTTCTGATTTAACTCTTATTTTCACTCTTAAAGGGACTAGGTAACTCAGAAAATACTTTTTTGTTGTAGAGGGTTAACATCCATGAATAAATGAGCTCCTGGAAGACAGTGGTGAGAGTCACAGCTTTTACTCCTGATATGCTTTCCATTTCTGTTCTTTTTCAGAAAACAGAGTGTGCAAGGATATAATCAGCCTTCAGTCCATCTTCTTTCATGGTCTAGTTAGTGGAATTTCCTCCCAGATTAAAAAAGATTATCATTTTAAAATATTTTTGAGGGAAGCGGCTGTGGCTCAATCAGTAGGGCTCCCGTTTACCATATGGGAGGCCCCGGGTTTGGTTTCGGGGCCTCCTGGTGAAGGCAAGCCCGCCCACACGGCGTGGTTAGCTGACCCTGCGAGCACAAGCAGCAAGGGGGGGATAAATGAATAAACAAATAAAAAATCTTTAAAAAAAAAATATATATATATATATATATATATATTTTGAATGCTTTCAGATATTTTTTTTTCAAGCCACCTCTTCCCCTCAAATTTCTATTAGAGCCTGTGTAACAAGATAACAACCCACCTGTGCTTTATTTAAGTAACTGATACTATGCAAGGACCCAAATCCTGAAAGACTACCACCCTCTGGCTGGTTGGGCAGTGGTTGTAATTCTTCTATGAAGAGTAGTCAGAGTCATTCTGTATTGTTTGCCAGGTTGGATTCTTGTATCCTAACTACAGCCTGTTGACTAAAAATCTCTAAGGCTTTCGTCAAAAGACAAGAGCCTGATGTTTCTAAATCTCTCAAACAAACTCTTGGATACTAGATGACACTGCTGTGTGAGGCCTTAAGATATCCAAGGTGGCATTACCTACAGAGACTGTTGTCAGTCTTTCTGTTTTTTCCTATGGAGTAATTTTATTTAGTCCCATATAGCTTAATTATTAACTCAGTGGGGAAACTGCTTGGGTCTTGACACTACCTGGATTCACTAACAATGCTGGATGGGCTCTGTGCACACTCTTCCTTGTCTCCTCTACTTCCCTTCCTATTTTCACTTGACTTTTAGACATTTCTTTCTGATTTACCTCTTGTTTCCATTCTTTTCCAGGTTTCTCTTCTCCCCTTCTATGCTTTGTTTCACCACATCCTGTATAGAGCTGCAATTGTGTACAAACAGTTGTACACAACTGAGTACAAACAGTGGAACACAAGAGAGTATACAACTACTCAAAATTTAAGTAGGTTTGATGAGGCTGATTTTATTTATAGTGGAGGTATAGGGTTATAAGCTCCAGATAACTTCCCTGTGAAGAAGAAGCATGAACTTTGAGAATTGATCCTCCCATCTGTGTTTCTCCTTCAGCCTAGAAAGCTGTGGCCTCACAGTGTTTAGTTGTGAGGATCTCTTCACTGCTCTCAGCATTTAAAAGCTGACACATTTATGCTTGGTGGACAATGCCTTGGGAAATGGTGGAGTAAAACTTAGGAATGATGCTTTGAAGCCCCCACAGTCTAGTCTATACACTAGAGCCTTGTATAAGTGCTTACTAGTTTTAATATTTCCTATACAATATACATTTTGAAATATATTTAAAAGGGCATAATATTTTGAATATATTCATTCATTGCATTCCCCTACTGCTGCTATCCTTAAAGATAATGAAGATGATGAAGTACTAACAACTGCCATTAATTGTATGTTACTGTATGTTGAGCACTGTGCTAAATTTGTTTAATCTGTATAACAGTACTTGCTGGGGTCAAACTGGCTACCTTAGTTCGAGGTGCTTCACTGTAAGGAATGTAAGGTTTAGAAAGATTATGTGACTTGCCTAATATCCCAAAACAAAAAATGATGGATTCAGGATTAAAGTCCACCTATCCACCTCCATAATTGTGCTCAGAACAAGGTAAATATATATGAATACCATTCAACAGAAATACAGTAAAAACAATTGAAAAGATGCTCAACATCAAATAATTTTAAAAGTTATTTTTCAACTATCAAATTAATATCAATAAGAAAGATTATGACTACCCAGTGAGGGTATTAAAATAGAGGCCCTTAGACTGCTGTGAGTACATAAGTCATTCTAGAATGCAACTTTAACTATATTTGACAAAAACAAAAACTTTGGTATATCAATTCCATGTCTTGACAATTATCTGACAGAAATGAACAGAATCATCACACTGTGATCCAGCCACTTATATTCTAGGAATTGCCTCTTCATAGGCTCATTTTTCTACTGGATGTTTTTTTTTTTTTTTTTTTTTTGCTGATTTGAAAAAGCTCATTATAGATTATGGCTATTAATATTACATATACATTATTAATATTGTTAATATATTACAAATAAATTTCCTAGCTTGTTGCTTGATTTCTAACTTTCTTTATGGTCATTTTTTAGAATATAGACGTTTTTTAAGCTATTGCGAATCCAAATTATCTTCTCCTTCATGACTCCTAGGGTTTTGCAATAATTAGAAATACCTTTCTTTTCCAAAAAAAATATAAAATAGCCACTGATGTCATCTTCTCACACTCTTCGTGGCTTAATTTTAAACATTTAAATGTTTAAGCCATCCAGAATTTATTTTGTTATAAGGCTTAAATTAATTTTGTCCCATATGTCTGATCTGTTGTCTCAAAATCATTCATGGCATAACCTGTCTTTACTGATTGGAAATGCTGCTTTTAATTATGTACAAAGAATACTTACCTTTTTTATGATTACCCTATCTCCTACATTTGCCTACTCCTCTACTTCATATAGGTACTCCCCCATCAGGGTACTATATTTATGTACAATGTAAAGAGGTTAACATTTGATCAGAAGTAAGGAAAATTCTAAAGGACATGAATCCAGTTTGTATATACCAATTTCATGCCAACCTAAGATTCCCAAGTGAGACAGCCAAAGAAGCAATGAGGGAAGAGGATGTCTGATCTGTGATGGAAGGGTTATTTGGTGTTGGCAAGTAGATAACATTTTCAAAGTTGTAAATCTCTGGACAGTAGAGCAACAATTCCATCTTTTCTCACACTGTCTTTCCTACAGGCTGAGGCATTGCCATTTCACTTTACTTAACAGTGAATATCTCTCAACTTCTCTTTATGCAACAAGAACCTGACACATCTGGATCTGGGGTCAAACTGGGTACAAGACGGAGTAGTTTCTGTGTGATATCTTTTGACATCCAAGCTGTAATCTTCAGGACTTGGAGTTTTTCTGTGACTTTACTTTTTTTGTAACTTCAACTATAGGGTGTTTATGGGGGCATGGGAAATATGGGAAGAAAGGCTGAGAGTTGAGTATCTGTTAGAGGAAAGAATAGACAGCTGATTCTCTAATTCTTCCTGAGACAAACTGGGGGAATCTGTTCATCAGACTATTTTTTAATCAATCACTAGAGTAGGTGTAATTAACTTCCCTCAGTTATGGAGAACCAGAGACACCAGGCTGAACAGTAGGTACAGATTATCCTGCTAGGGCCAAGACAGTTCCTTATGAAACTAGACAGTTTTACAAATATTCTCCTCCAACCTCTGAAGTCATCTTGCTTTTTCCTTGGTTGTGTCCCAGTGAGTCCATGGTGCATCCTAAATTGTGTCTTTTAGTTTTTCTTTCTTAAATTCACATTTATAATTGGGTCAGCTTTTAGACTATGGAGGAATTTTTTTTAAAAAGTCCTACAATCCAATCATTCTTAAATAGCAACTATTTTTATTTCTATTCTCTCTTAACACTGTGAGGGGAGGGTATACATATATATGCATGATATGTATATGTGTCATTGTGATTCTTGTTAGAGGCACATCTTTGTGCTTTCCTTTGCATCTGATAGTATTTCAAAAACAAATTTAAATGTTTTTATATAACCATATTAATTATTTTAATGGCCACATGATATTTACTATTTCATCATATAAATATTGCAGTGAGGATGAAGCAAGACAAAGTTGTCACTTAGCAATTTCAGCTCACTTTCCCACTGGGGCCTACCTCAGACACCACAGAACTGTTAGCTTGAGTGCCATTAAGATTCTAACCCAGCATTGCTTTTAGAATTATAAGCTCAAATTCCTTGGTATACTTAAAGATATTTGGCTTTGAGTGGACTGACTCATGATAACTAAACTTCCAAATGAGTTTAATAGTTGATTGTGACATCTATAAATACTAACTATGAGTCAACTCCTGGGTCCAAGAGCAGCTATACTTTTTTTAAGGAAAATGTATATGATATGGGTGGTACTATGTGATTCTCTGAAGTCTGTGTGATTATTATTCAGCCGGAAGAGAAAGTTATACTTAATGGACATTATCATTAAATCCATAGTTAGAAGAAGTTTACCATATTTAGAGAGAATGAGTAATAAATGAGGCTGCAAAGTAAGTTATTTTCAGAAATTTCATATATATGGATCAGCGTATTGCATGTTCCTTAGTATAAAAGCCATATTTCACATTTCTTTGTGCCATTTTAGTACCTTGGACAGGGCATGTATTAAGTAAATGGTACCTGATTTGGGTCCTCCCTGTTTATTATCCTTAAGATATTCCATCTGTCCTTGAATTAATTTTACTTGTTAAATTGAAGATTTTACTAATCAACTTTAAGCTAGAAAATGTTACCTATGATCTTAAGGAGCTTGCAATCTAATAAAAATCTCATCCTATGTTCTGGGTACTTTTTATATGCAATCCTATATTGTTCTAATTTTTTAAAAATCTTGAACTGATATTGGCTAGTACATTTTCACTTGTAACATGAATTATTGATTTCTGTGTCAAGAATCATACTCTATATGTAGGAAGTCCTGGAACAATGATATGGCTCATCCTTTTGAAATTTAATAGTCTCCTAGAAAACTGGCCTGACTCTTAAGTACTGCTTTTCCCATTTCCCTTGGCTGTTTATATATTTTTATCATAACAATGATGATACTGTAATTCTTGGGTCTGAGATTTAATTTTATTCTACTCAGAAGGTAATAAATCAGCCTGTTAGTGTTGAATGCTGGTACAAGATACAAGACTCATATCAGAGACAAGGGACTTTATTACTTTTAGCATAGCAAGCAGCGTGAGGATCAGCATGCTTGTGTCAGTTCCCCGTGCCCTCCAAGTGCCACAGGGTTGACATATAGGACTCAGATAGATGCCTGCATGTGCAGTGGATTACATCACAGAAGAGGAACACTGAACTTGGGGACCTACCATTTTATAACAAGCACAGTAAGCAATTCTGCTGTTTGTCCTGGAGGGAGATATTATCTCATTCCTCAAGCTTCCTCATGGAAACACAACCCTGGAAAATGGCCCAGGTAAGGAGCGGCCCAGACCTTGCATTCTTGGCAGCAAAACTTATAGGAGAGTGAAAGACTCATGGAGGAGAGTCTTCTGACAATATCTACAACTTATTTCTACACAGTTTTGTGTCAAGAATTGTACTCTATATGTAGGAAGTCCTGGAACAATGATATGGCTCATGTGGTGAATTTTCACATGAATATGCCATTCTATTAGCCACTCTGAGTAACAGAGGCTGGGACCAAATCAGTTCAAATTGTCTCATACAGCATTTAATTAAGGCTACTCTCAAAAGAACTCCAAGCAGCAGGATGAGGCTAACTTGCAGTATTGATTTCAACCATACCCCAGGGTTCCATGACTGTCTGCCATGAAACCAGTTTGTCCCATTCCAGTGTCTGTAAGTTCACTTTTTCTCCAATCATCCCCTACTTGTACCTATAGTCCAGAAGGGTCAGGGGCCAGAGAGACAAGGCCATTTTTACAATATTTAAAAAGACCCATTATATCCTACACCTTGGCTCACAGGGGTACTTGTTGAGCAGTATACTCAAGCAAGTGGTATTATTCTCATGATATGGGGCTTGTTAAGCCAAAAGGGAATCCAAGTTTCCGAACCTCAATCTCCTAGACTACTTTTGGCCGGTCTTGCCACCTCCAGGGTATATCAATCAAGCTGGCTCAGAGTTGCTATTGGTGGAATGGTCAAATGCAATCCCCAAATTTCAGAATAGATTTATATAACTTCCATTTCACCCATTTCATCCATTACCTAGGAGATGGCCATATTTAGTGACCAAATTGCCCTACAAAATTATGTAGACCAGGTGAAAGGTTATGAAGTCTATGTAGAGTCAGAAATTTTTTGAGGGGCCATTCAAGAGCTCAACAGCATATGCCTATGGGTGGTAGGGAAAGTAGAATGTCCATCGAAAACCTTTATTATTGTCCCATTGGTTTTTCAAGATTGGGGTCATGGGTACTATATTCCTGGATTTGTTAGATGTTTGAAAACATCTTAGCTTCTTATAAATTGGAATGGCAGCTTGGCTGCATTCATAAATACTTGGATCTTCCTTCCTTTGAGAGTTTTGAAGAAGGTGCATCACTGCCTGCTAGCATTCAGTCTAGTGGTAGGGAAGTCTGAAACTAGCCTGCTTCTTCCCCTTACATTCAATGTCCTTATTGCTTAGAAATACTTTTTTTTTTTTTTTTTTGGGGGGGGGGGGGGGGGTGAGGGAGTGCTTGGATGCTTATAGAATTGGTCCTTAGATCCAATAATTTTTCAAGGATATGTCCTATGTTGGATTTTATGAATTGTTTATGGGGAAGGGTGTGCTATTTTAATCTGTAAATTGTGATTTCTTCATTTTTGTAGGATTTCCTAATTTTTCCTTTGATTTTTAAGGGTCACTAATTATGTTCATGTTGGATCTCTTTTAACTGTCTTCCTCATCTTTAACTTTCTCCAATCTTTTAAACTCATTCTCCTTTTACTCAATTTTTCTCTAACTTACATTTCATATCTCTGTATTTTCAGCAATTGTGATTTTCTTTTTACTTCTAATGTAACATTCACCCTTTAATTTTTCTCTTCTGATTTTTTTTTTTTTTTTTTTTTTTGAGGTACCAGGGGCCGGGGATTGAACCTGGGACCTCATATGTGGGAAGCCAGCGCTTGACCACTGAGCCACATTGGTTTCCCTGAGTTGATTTTTTTTTCATTTGTTTTGCCAGGAGGCAGGAGCTCAACCACTTGAGCCACATCCACTCCCTTCTTTTGATATTTTTAGGCTCTGCCAAGTTATATTTTTAAACCTGTTTATTTTGAACAATAAATATATTCAGAAAAGTGAATGACTAATATTTAAATCAAACGTGTAACTAACCACACTCTGGTCAGGGAACTGAACTTTCCTGGTTAACTAAATTTTCCTCAGTTATCACTTCCAAATCATAATTACTTCTGTTCTCTCCAAGAAGTACCCACTTTCCTGAATTCTTAAATATTTTCATATGGTAGTTCTACACTTCAAATTTTCCTATACTGTATTTTGCTGTTTAATCTATTAATTATTGAGAACATTTACATTGTTTATTTTTTTGAGTTCTGTTTCTTTTTGAATTTTTAAAAAATATATATTTTAATTTTTTAAAAGATACTTAGATTACAAATATTACATAAAAAATATAGGGATTCCCATATGCCCTGCTCCCCATACCTCCCATATTTTCCCACATAAACAACATTCTTCATTAGTGTGGTACATTCATTGCAATTGATAAATGCATTTTGGGGCATTGCCACTGAGCATGGATTAAAGTTTACATTGTAGTTTAGACTCTCTCCCATACAATTTTGTAAGTTATGGGAAGATATATAATGGCCTATATCTGACATTGCAATGTCATTCTGGATGATTCCAAAGTCTCTAAAATGCCTCCATATTACACCTGTTTTTCCCTATCCTTGCCCTCAGAGCCTCCAGTGGCTACTGCCTCCACACCAATGTTGTAATTTCTTCCATTGCTATAATCATAATAAGGCTATAGTAGAATACCAGTAAGTCCACTCTAGTCCATAGTTCATTCCCCAATCCTGAGGATTCTGGGATGGTGATGTCCACTCCAGCTCTAATTGAGAGGGGGCTTCGATCCCGCAGAGCTGACAGATGGGACTCTCTTGCTTGTACTTGTAGGCTCTCTTGTTTCCTTGGTATGGTGGTTGTCCATCCTCACAACCCCGTTAGTTGTCCTGGGTGAGTCCAATAAACTGGAGAGTAGGTGTAGCAACTCCACTGAGGCTCAGGGCCTAACTGGCACATGGGCAGCCCAAAGATTTAAGTCTCTTGGATGTACACCTACCAACTCCACCACCAACTATAGGTTCAAATAGAAGGGACAGATGAGCCATGTATAGGGAAGCCATAACTGTGTCACTCTCCGGAGCACAAACTCCAAAGTAGACCCAACTGGAAAGGCACCAAACTCTGGAGCTTTCTGCCCTAACCATAGGACCTGGGTGTCTCCAGAACCCTCAGGGGCCCCACTCTTTAGGGTAGAATCTACTTTGGCAGTCTATGAGGTCCTGCTGAGATGTGCATAAGCACCTCTGGGATGACCTCCCAACTCACTTTGAAGTCTCTTAGCCATATAAACTCATTTGTCTTTACTTTCCCCCCTTTTTTTCGAGGTCTTTTTCCAGTGCATTGCTAGTTGGTGCTTGGTTGTAATCCCTCTGTGCCAGGGAGGCTCATCCCCAGTAGTCATGTCCCATGCTGGGGGGAAGGTAATGCATTTATATGCTGAGTTAGAGAGAGGCCACATCTGAGTAACAAGGAGGCTCTTAGGAGGTAACTTTTAGGCACCCTATAACACTAGGCTAAGTTTCAATTTCAAGAGCAAAGTCTCATAAGCAGAGTCATCAATATTAAGGGCCCATCAGTGGACCATCCTCCTTCACTAGTCATTGCCCCTATACTTGGGGGATTGTTGTTGCTCCATTAGAGAATGTGGCAGAGCTCTCTAGGATGGGAATTCAATATTCTTTTGGTTATTGTGTGAAACTCCACCCACTGTGACAATGCCCCATGAACATCTGAAGACATTTATATACCTTATATGTATGTCCACATGAACTTCCTCATGTATCCCCCATCACTGATACCCCATACCAATGATCCTCCTCTGCCCTAGCTGTAAACCCTCTGTGATCCAAAGCTTCTTCAAAAATGAAGCCAATAAATTAGCCAAATACAATTAATAGAAAAATGAAATAATAAAGATAGGTTTAAATATAAGAAATAAAATACATAAAAATTTTAAAAAATTAAAAAATAAAATTTTAAAATTGGGATATTAAAAAACTAATGAAGGATATTTTTAAAAAATTGGCATTTTGCCTTTCATCACTGTAATATATGTTGTCCTGTATGTACAGTGGCATTTTCTTCCATTTATTCCCCAGTGTCTTTTTTAAATTTGTTTTCAAAGACGTTTTAGGTCACAGTAAAGTCACATCCAGAATACAGGGGACTCCCATATATTCAACATCCTTCCCCTTTTCACCTTTCCTGGATTAATACCTTTTTATATGTAGATGGTACATTTGTTACAACTGATATACAAACAGTGAAACCTAACTACTAACCATGGTCAATGGTTTACATTATGGTTTACATTTTAGACTGTACACTTTTATAAATTTTGGTTATATTTAACATGGCCTATGTCCATCATTGCAAGATTATGTGGAACACTTCCACTGCCCATTAAATACCCCCTGTTCCATCTATTCTCTTCCTCCCTTTCCCTCCCCTCGGGCCCCATGGTGACCACCCGGCTTCACTCCTTGGATGACAAGATTCATAGTTACAAGAAAGAAAAATTACAGACCAATCTCTCTAATGACTCTAAAAATCCTCAATGAAATACTTGCTAATCATATTTAACAACACATCAAACGAATTATACACCATGACAAAGTGGGTTTCATCCTGGGTATGTAAGGATGCTTCAACATAAGAAAATTAATCAGTATAATACACCACATAAATAGATTGAAAGAATAAAATCACATGATCATCTCTATTGGTGCAGAAAAAGCATTCAACAAAATCACCCTTTCCTGATAAAAACACTGCAAAAGAATAGAAGGAAACTTTCTTAACACAATAAAGGGTATATATGAAAAACCTACAGCTAACATCATATACAATGGTGAAATCCTAAAAGTTTTCCCTCTAAGATCAGGAACAAGACAAGGATGCCCACTATCACTGCTCCTATTTAACACTGTGTTAGAAATACCAGCTCGAGCACTGAGGCAAGAAAAAGATATAAAAGGCATCCAAATTGGAAAAGAAGAAGTAAAAATTTCACTATTTGCAGATGACACGATCCTATCCACAGAAAGCCCCGAGAAATCTACAACAAAGCTTCTGGATCTTATGAGTTCAGTAAAGTCGCAGGTTATAAGATCAATGTGCCAAAATCAGTAGCATTTCTGTACATCAATGATGAGGAATCTGAGGAGGAAATCAAGAAAAAATATCATTTATAACAGTAACTAAAAGAATCAAATACCTGGGAATAAATTTAACTAAAGATATAAATGACTTATACACAGAAAAGTACACAATGCTGCTAAAGGAAATCAGAGAAGACTTAAATAAATGGAAGAATATTCCCTGTTCATGTATGGGAAGACTAAACATCATTAAGATGTCTATCCTACCCAAACTAATCTACAGATTTAATGCAATCCCAATAAAAAATCCCACAGCATTTTTTACTGAATTGGAAAAACTATGAAATTTATTTGGAAGGGCAATAGGCCCTGAATAGCCAAAGACATATTGAAAAAGAAAAGTAAAATTGGAGGAATCACACTACCTGACTTTAAAACATACTACAAAGCTACAGTGGTCAAAACTGAATGGTATTGGCACAAGGATAGACATACCGATCAATGGAACCAAATTGAGAGTTCTAATATAGATCCTCACATATACAGTCATCTGATATTTGACAAGGCCACCAAGCCCACTCAACTGGGAGAGAATGGCCTCTTCAACAAATGGTGCTTGGAGAACAGGATATTCATATCCAAAAGAATGAGAGAGGAACACCATTTCACACCTTATACAAAAATAAACTCAAGATGGATCAAAGATCTAAATATAAGAGCCAAGACCATAAAAACTTTGTAAGATAATGTAGGAAAGCATCTACAGGATCTTGTAATAGGAAATGGTTTCATGAACTTCACACCCAAAGCACTAGCAGCGAAAGAAAAAATAGATAAATGGGATCACCTCAAAATTAGAAACTTTTGCACCATAAAGGAGGATATCAAGAAACTAAAAAGGCAGCCTACCAAATGGGAGAAAATATTTGGCAACCATATATCTGATAGGAGTGTAATATCCAGCATGTATAAAGAAATCCTACACATTGAAAATAAAAAGACAACCCATTTAAAAAATGAGCAAGCGACTTGTACTCCAAGGAAGAAATATAAATGACTAAAAAACACATGAAAAGATGCTCAACATCACTAGCTATTAGGGAAATGCAAATCAAAACTACAATGAGATACCATCTTACACCCATTAGACTGGTGGCTATTGAAAAAACAGAGGACTACAAGTGTTGGAGAGGATGTGGAGGAATGGAAACCCTCATCTACTGCTGGTGGGAATGTAGAATGGTCCAGCCATTGTGGAGGTCAGTTTGGTGGTTCCTCAAAAAACTAACTATGGAACTGCCATATGATCCAGCAATCCCACTGCTGGGCATATACCCAGGAGAACATTTACTTTAAATTTTCTAATATGATGGAAAAACGTATATTTTTTATGTAGCTCCTTAAATTTTTGCTTTAAATATTTTGAGACTATGGTACTGGATAAGTCTGGTAAAACATGTCCCAGGCAGCACTGAACTTGCATGATTTCAGCTTAGCAACTAAGCAGAAAAGACATCTTTTATTTCCCTGCTTTATAATATCTTCCAAAGACTCTTCATTGGTAGGGTGTGGATTCAATGAAGCAGCTAAAGTATACTTTTCAACGATTTCAAAACGTGGCTCTCATACAAATATAGAATGAACAATATCAATGTCAATATTTTATTATTAATTTATTAATAAGTGAACCAGTAAATGGTTTAAAACACATTTGAGGAAAAAGGGTTTAAATACTCTATTGGAAAAAGCATTTTAAAAAATGTCAAAATAACATTGTTAAGTAGATACAAAACTGGATAATGTCCTACATGGCAATAAATGATAACTTTTGGGATTATCTTTTCTATCAAACAGAAATAAGTTGTCCTGCTAGTTGACAATAATCATTTGCATTGCTGTTTTTTTCCCTACAAGTTAATGTCCATCCTTACAGAGATGTAAATATCACAATGATATTAAAAATGCTCAAGGAGATGAAGGAAAGTACAGAGAAAGAATGAAAGGATATCAGGAAAACAATGAATGAACAGTATGATTGTCTAAGTCAAGAGACATAAATTTTAAAAATGATCCTAAAAGAACACTGGAGTTGAAGACCACCAAAAATGAAATGAAAAAAAAATTCCCAGGAAGGATTCAAGAGCAGAATGAAGCTGTCAGAAGAAAGAATCAGTGAACATGAAGACAAGACACTTGAAATGAGTCAGGCTGAGGAGCAGAAGGAAAAAAGAAATATTAACAGTGAAAATAGTTTAAGACAGTTATGGGACACCATCAAGCACACCAATATATGCCTTATGGGAGTCCCAAAAGGAGAAGAAAGAGGGAAAGAAGGCAGAAGGAATAGTCAAATAATAACAGAGAACTTCCCAAACTTAGAAAAAGATGTGAATATGCATATCCAAAAAGCTCAGAGAACACCAAAAAGGATAAACATGAAGAAAAACACACCCTGTCACACTGATTACACTATCAAACGCAAAGGCCAGGGAGAGAGTTTTGAAAGCTGCAAGAGAAAAGCAAGATATTATGTATAAGGGAGTCCCAATTAGATTTCATCAGAAATCTAATTTCATCAGAAATCATGGAGGGAAGAAGGCAATGGAGTGAAATACTTATAGTGCTGAAAGAAAACAACTGCCAACCAGAATTTTAATCCAGCAAGATTTTCTTTCAAAAAGGAGGGAGAGACTAAGACATTCTCAGATAAACAAAAGCTGAGGGATTTCATTACCACTAGACCTGTTCTACAAGCAGTGCTAAAAAGGAAGTTCTTCAGATGGAAAGAAAGGACACTAGACAGTGGTTCAAAGCAGCATTCAGAAATAAAGACCTGTGGCAAAGGTAACCATCAGGGTAATTATAGATTCAAGTATTATTGTAGTGAATTCTTTAGTATGTAACTCTACTTCTTATTCCCTACGGGTGCTAAAATTCAAATGTATAAAAAGCCATGATAAATCTGTGTTTTGGGGCCTACAATATACAAAGATATATGTTTTAAGAAGTACAAAAAATGTTGGGGGGAGAGGGGTATAAGAAAAGTATATGTGCATGCTATTAAAGTTAAATTGGTATCAAACCAAATATGATTGTTATATATTGAGGATGTTAAGTTTTAACCCCATGGCAACCACAAGATGAAAAATATATCTAGATAGAAATGAGAAGGCCCTTAATATGATACAACACAAAAAAGCAAATGCATATAAAAGTAGGCTGAAATAGATGTGAAGAACAAAAAAGGTATAAAACTTACAAAGGCTAAATACTAAAATGGCAGAAGAAAATCCTGTTTTTATCAGTAGTGACTTGAAATGTAAATAGATTAACCCTCCAGTCAAAAGGCAAAGATTGGCAAAATGGATAAAAAAGCATGACCCAACTATATGCTGTCTCCTAGAGATTAACCTTAAAGTAAAAGGTACAAGCAGTAAAAGGTACAAGGTTGAGGGTGAAAAGATGAAAAAAATATATACCATGCAAGTAGTAACCAAAAAGAGAGCTTGGGTGGCTATACTAATATCGGTTAAATAGACTTTAAGTTAAAAACTGTTAAAAGGGGCAAAGATGGTCATAATATACTGACAACGGAGACAATTCACAGGAAAATGTAAAAAATTATAAATACAAATGCTTCTAACATCAGAGCTCCAAATATATGAAGCAAATATTGACATATTTGAAGGGAGAGAAAATTGATGGTTCTGCATTAATAGTCGGAGACTTTAACATACCACTCTCAATAACTGATAAAACATCTAGTCAGAAGATGAATAAAGAAGTACAGGTCATCAATGATACACTAAACCAACTAGACCTAACAGACATATCTAGAACACAGGGCCCCATAAAAACAGAATACACATTCTTCTTGTATGTACATGGCTCATTCTCCAGGATAGACCATATGCTGGGTCACAAAACAAATCTCAATAAATTAAAAAATATTGAAATCACACAGTGTATATTCTCTGACCACAACAGAGTGAAACTAGAAATAAATAACAGTGGGAGAAATGGAAAATTCACAAATATGTGGAAATTAAACCACATACTCTTGAACAACAAATAGGTTAAAGAAGAAGTCAGAAGCAAAATTAGGAAATATCTTGAGGCAAATGAAAATGAAAATACAACATAACAAAACCTGTGGGATGCAGCAAAGGCAATGGTGAGACAGAAATGTATAGCTCTAATTGCTTACATTAAAAAAGAAGGCTTCAGGGGGCGGATATGGCTCAACTGGTTGGGCGTCCGTCTCCCATATGGAGGGACCTGGGTTCAATCCCCGGGACCTCCCGGTAAAATAAAAAAAATAAAAAAATTAAAAATTAAAAAAAAAAAAAAAAAAGAAGACTTCAAATCAGACATCTAACCTTAAAACTGGAAGAAGTATAGAAAACTAAGAAGTTTTAAGAAGTTTAGCAGACTAAACCCAAAGTGAGCAAAAGGGAGGAGATAAATTAAATAGAAAGCAAAACAAAAACAAACAAAAAACAATAAAACAATAGAAAGAATCGGCAAAACCAGAAGTTGGTTCTTTGAAAAGGTCAATAAAATTAATAAACCTTTAGCTAGACTGACAAAGAAAAAAAGAGGATACAACGAACGAAAATCGGAAATGACAAGGGGGACATATCTACTGGCCTTGCTGAAATGAAAGGGACTATAAATGGGTACTATCAACAACTCTATCCCAATATATTAGATAACCTAAATGAAATGGAAAAATTCTTAGAAACACACAAACTACCTACATTGACTCAAGAAGAAACAGAAGATCTCAACAAACTAATAAGTAAAGAGAATGAATCAGTAATCAAAACCCTCCCAACAAAAAAAGTCCCAGGACCAGATGGCTTCACAGGGGAATTCTACCAAATATTCCAAGAAGATTTAACTCCAATTATACTCAAACTCTTCCAAAAAATTGAAGGGGGAGGAAACACACCATGTCTCATTCTATGAGGCCAACATCACCCTCATACCAAAAGCCAGATAAAGATGCTACAAGAAAAGAAATCTACAGACCAATGTCATTATGAATATAGATGCAAAAATCCTCAACAAAATACTAGCGAACTGAATCCAACAGCATGTTAAAAGAATTATATGCCATGATCAAGTGGGATTTGCCCCAGGTAGGCAAAGGTGGTTCAACATAAGAAAATCAATTAATGTAATACACCACATTAACAGAATGAAGACCAAAAAAACCCATGATCATCTCAATGGATGTAGAAAAGGCATTTGATAAAATACAACACCCTTTCTTGATAAAAACACTCAGAACACTAGGAAAGGAAGGAAGCTTCCTCAATATTGATAAAGAGTATATATGAAAAGCCTACAGCTAACATCCTACTTAATGGTGAAAGACTGAAAGCTTTTGCTCTAAAATCAGGAACAAAACAAGGATGCTCACTGTTATTCAACAGGGTACTAGAAGTTTTTACCAGAGCAATTAGGCAAGAAAAAGAAAAGTCATCCATATTAGATAGAAAAGAAGTAAAACTTTCACTCTTTGCAGATGACATGATCCTATATAAAGAAAATCCTGAAAAATCCACAAAAAAGTTCCTACAGCTATAAATGAATTTAGCAAAGTGGGGTACAAGATGAAAGCCCCAAAATCAGTAATGTTTCTATACACAAGCAATTGGAAGAAGAAATCAAGAAAAATTCCATTCACAATAGCAACTAAAAGAATCAAATATCTAGGAATAAATCTAACCAAGGATATAAAGGACTTGTACACAGAAAACTGTAAAACATTGCTAAAACAAATCAAAGAAGACCTAAATAAATGGAAATGGAAAGATATTCTGTGTTCATGGATTGAAAGACTAAATATTGTTAAGATGCCAATGCCATTCAAAGTAATTTATAGATTCAGTGCAATGTCAATCAAAATTCCAAAAACCTTCTTGCAG
The DNA here is from genome assembly GCA_026826555.1 of Tolypeutes matacus. NCBI lineage: Eukaryota > Metazoa > Chordata > Mammalia > Cingulata > Chlamyphoridae > Tolypeutes > Tolypeutes matacus. The sequence goes on along the minus strand of JAKSZT010007815.1, from coordinate 44,171,406 downwards.
AAATGGAAAAGCCAATCATCAAATTTATATGGAAGGGTAAGGGGCCCCAAATGGCTAATGCCATTTTAGCAGTTTGGCATTATTTATGAATTCCAAAACTAGATATTGGATTATGCTTGTAAACTGGTCTGTTCCTCTGGGCATGTTTAAGTTATGATTAGGGCTTTGATTGGGCCACATCAATAGGACGTTGAGTCCCCGCCCCTTGGTGTGTGGGGACTCAGAGATAAAACTACATGGCAAAGCAGAGGAGTTAGTTGGAGTTTTAAGTTGGAGTTCTGATGCTGAGTTTTAATGCTGGAGCCCGGGGAAGTAAGCACACAGAGGAGCTTGGTCATGAGGAAGGAGAGAAGGCCCTGGGAAAAGACATGAGCCGTTTGCCTGACAGTTCACAGCTGGCCTTGTGGAGAGAGGCAAAGCCTAGAGAGCCTCATAGTCTATAGCTGACCTGGTGGAGGAAACAGAGGAGCTGAGCCCAGAGAGAAATGGAGCCCCGGGAAGAGAGGAACCTAAGAAGCCTGACCCTGGCAGACATTGGCAGACATCTTGCTCCAACACGTGGCCATAGACTTTGGTGAGGGAAGTAACTTACGCTTTATGGCCTGGTAACTGTAAACTTCTACCCCAAATAAATATCTTTTATAAAAACCAACCGGTTTCTGGTATTTTGCATCAGCACCCCTTTGGCTGACTACTACAGCCATCTTGATAAAGAAGAATGAAGTTGGAGGACTCAGACTTCCCGGTCTTAAAACTTATTACAGAGCCACAGTAATCAAAACAGCAAGCATGGTACTGGCACAAGGAGAGAAATAAAAATCAATGGAATAGAGTTGGAAACTCAGAAGTCAACCCTCTCATTTATGGTCAAATTGCTGATTTTTGACAAGGGGGGAAAGACCACTCAATTGGGAAAGAATAGTTTCTTCAACAAACAGGGCTGGCTCTCCATTTGTGGAAAAAAAAAAAGGACCCCTATCTAACACCATATACAGAAATTAATTCAAAATGGATCACAAACCTTAACATAAGAGCTCAAACTATCAAACTCCTTGAAGAAAATGTAGGGAAGCATCTTCAGGATCTTGTGTTAGGCAATGCTTTCTTAAACTTTTACACCCAAAGCACAAGCAACAAAAGAAAAAACAGAAAAATAAGCCCTCATCAAAATTAAAACTTTTTGTTTCTCAAAGGAATTTATCATGAAACTGAAAATGACAGCCTACACAATGGGAGAAAATATTTGGAAACAGCATATTTAGTAAAGGACTAATATCCAGAATATATAAAGAAATCCTTCAACTTATCAATAAAAAGACAAACAACCCAATTCAAAAATGGGCAAAAGACTTGAACAGACATCTCTGCAAAGAAGATATACAGATGACCAGAAAGCACATGAAAAGATGCTCAACATCATTAGCCATGAGGGTAATACAAACCAAAACGACAATGAGATACAATTTCACACCTATTAGAATGGATGCTATTTTAACAAAAGGAAAATAAGTTTTTGAGAAAATGCAGAGCAATAGGAACATTTATTCACTGCTGGCAACAATGTAAAATGGTGCAAACACTGTGGAAGACAGTTTGCCAGTTCCTCAGAAAGCTAATTATAGACCTACCATATGATCTGGCAATCCCACTACTAGGTATATACCCCAAAAGAATTGAAAGCAGGGAGTAGAAAAGATATTTGCACACTGATATTTATAGCAGCAGCATTCACATTTGCCAAAAGATGGAAGCAACCCAAGTGTTCATCAACTGATGAATGGATAAATAAAATGTGGTTCATGCATATAATGGAATATTATTCAGCCATGAAAAGGAATGAAGACCTGACACATGCAACAACATGAACCTTGAAGACATCATGTTGAATGAAATAAGTGTGACACAAAAGGACACATATTGTATAACCTCACAGTTTTGAAACAGAATAAGCAATCTTATTGGAGTCAGAATGTAGAATATAGGTTACCAGGGGATGGGATGGGGAGAGGGAATAAGAATGGGAAGTTAAGGCCTAAAATTTACAGGGTTCCTATTTGGAATGGTGGAAATGTTTTGAGAACGGATGGTGGTGATGGGAGCACAATATTGTGAATGCAATTAACAGCACTGAAATATATAGCTGAATATGATTAAAAGCAGGAAATGTTAGATTGTATTTATGGTAACAGAATAAAAATTAGAAATAAAATCCATGGTTGTACCACACAGTGACCCCTAATTTAAACCATGGACTTTAGATAATAGTACAATTATAAAAATGTGCTAACATCAACTGTAACAAGTTTCCCACACTGATGCAAGGTTTTGGTGTTGGGGTTGTATATGGAATCTTGTATTTTATGCATGATTGTTCTGTAAACTCACACCAACTTCTGTAATAAAGGGGGAAAAATGAAGAAAATAAAGAACTCTTGATAATCCCTTTAGCTGATTTTCACATTTTGGATAATTTTTCTTAATAATGCTCACATCTTAGACCAGTGGTTCTTATCCGGGGGTTGGGGGTGGTCTGGCCACCCAAGGGTCATTTTTGGTTGTCACAATTAGGTGTTGCTCCTGTCCTCTGGTAGGTAGAGGCCAGAATGCTGCTAAACATCCTGCAATGCACAGGACAGCTTCCCTCAACAAAGAAGTATCCAGCCCCAAATCTCAGTAGTCCCAAGGTAAAGAAATCCTGTCTTAAACTAATCACGGTGGCCAAGGAACTGAGATTTTATGATCATTCCACCTTGTAGGGGAGAGGTTAGAAGCACATTTAGCCCCCTCTATAGCAGGTCATGGAGGAGTTGAGGTCTGAACTGTGTCTAGTCAGTAAGTAGGACTGTAACAGGTAAAAAATAAGGGACTATAGAAGGAATTATAAGTCTCTGAATCTGGAATAAAAATTTTGGGATTTAGTCTGTGATGTTGAGTCAAATATTTTATATTTTCCTACCTCAGTTATCTATAAAATGGAAGCTAAAAAATCTATTTATGTCTCAGTAACACCCTTGATTCTTAGTCTGAGAGAAAATATATTTTAGGGGTAAAAGAGGAGAGAGAAGGCAGGGTAACAGAAGGTTCTTTTGCTGTTAAAGTTGTCTATACACTTCTTTACAGAAAAGCAAATTATAAGAGAAAACTACATTTAAAAGATTTCTTCTTTCCAGTTTCCTTGCCACAGCTTTCTCAGATCATCATTTCCTGTCTGGTCTTCTGGTTTCCCTCTATTTCCATTCTAATCTATCCTCCTCACCACTATGAAGGCAGTTTTTTTGAAAAACAAAAACAAAAACAAAACTATATTCAAGTCTCTTTTCCTATCCATGCACCTCTACTGTTTACATCCAGTCTTATTTCCTGATCTCCAAAAACAATGATACAGGACACTGTGAGTGAATGAATGCATGAGTGGAGGGGCGCAAAAATAAGATACACCTCCTGAGAACACTTGTATTGCTTTCCAACTTCCTAACAACTCTGCGAAGTAGGGTCTTGTTATCCTGGGAAAATCGGCGTACTCATGCAGCTGGAGACCACCACTCCCGGGAACACACGGCTCTCCGGAGGCTTCCGCAGTAGGCTTCAGTATGGGATTCTATTCCAGGGGCCGGCACGGCGCGCTTCTAGTAGGCTTTTGAGAATTACCTTAGTTAGTTTTGGCGAATCTGCCCCTAAGTCCTCTGACATAGTCCTGAAATGAAGCCGGGGTCGGAAGAATTGCGTGGGGGCGTCCGCAGTTGTGATGCTTCGGGAGGCCTGGAATTGAGGCGCCAGGAGGCGGCGGGCGCTGGGTGTTCAGCGCCACTCGGAGCCTGGCTTTCGGCAGGTTGGAGATCAGGGTTCCGCGGTTCGGGCCCGGGCAGCCAGGGCCGGCCTGAGGGGAAGGGAAGGCACCGGCGCTTTGCTCCTGCAGCACAGCAGGCGCCGCCGGGTCCCGCCCTTCCACTCAGGCTCTTCTCTGTCTCTGAGCCGCATACCCGGTGGATGCGTCCAACCCTGTTCTCCTCAACCAGAGAAAGCAGGACCCTGGACAGCGCCTAGGGGCTTCGGCGCCTAAGGGCTGAGGGTGCGCGCATTCTTCCCTTTGGTTTCTGTTTGTGTTCTCTGCCTGCCCAGGCACTTCTGTCAGGCACTTTCCCAAAGATCAGCAGAAATATATTTCCCAGAAGTGAATGCGTGTTATCATTCATTGAAATAAATATGTTTGAATGCTAAGGAAAGTGAACATGATAAGGAAAGGCTCTTGGGTAGTTTTTAGGGTATGGCTGGACTGAAAGATTGATGTCAGGGTCGTAGAGAAAGAAAGATGAGTAAGGTAGGCCAGAGCCTGGGGGGTCTTGAATGCTTTTTTCTGGCATATTGTGAGCTAATGAATGTGTTGAGAGTTTTCAGAAATGATGCCAGGAAGGGGGGATAAAAGTGAAGTGCCAGTGACTGCTTGGTTTCTAGCAAGTAAAGATAGACATGGCTAGGTGGCTATATCCATGAAATTAATAGTGGTTAAATTTATTATCTGGAATTATAAATCTGGGTTTGAATCCTGGTTCATTAGCCATATTATTTTACTTCCATAAGCCTCAGTTTCCTTGCCTTTGAAATTGTACAACCAGCTTGTCCAGCTTGTCAGAAAGATTAAATGAGAAAATGCACCTGAAGTGCTTACCCTGTGCCTGGCATATAATCAGCCAAAAAGTCATTGGTAGTTTTTATTATTTAGGCCCAGCTTCATATAGGGTGACTAGCCTTTGAAGCATGCAATTAGGAAGGTAAGTAAAAATCCCACCTGAGGCAGCTTGAAATTATTTTATGAATCCCCAAAAGAGAAAGATTATGTTTGTGGACTGGTCCACTTCTGTGGGTATGAAACCTTTTTTCAGGTGGACTACCTCAGTAAGGCGTGACTCAGGTTGGGTCTCCACCCTCTTACTGGATCTGATAAAAAATGGAGACATGCTGGAAAAGAGAATTCTGCCATTTTTTATCCAGCCATGCAACTGAAAGGAGAGGTTCAAGCAGCTGAGGCCCCGGGGAGAGATGAGCCATTTGCCTGATAGACTGCAGCTGAAATTGGGAAGAAAGCACGCAGCAGAGCCTGAGAGAAGAGGCCTGGTAAGAGACAAGTCCTACACCTGGTTGCCCTAAGATGAGCTCCAGCACACAGTATACAGCCTGGAGGAGAAGACAGAGACTAGGGAGAGATCGTCTGCCATCTTGCTTCAACACATGGCAGCTGACTTAGGTGAAAAAACACTTTCATGGTGCCTTAAGTTGGACTTTACAAAGCCTTGGAACTAAAAGCTTTTACCCCAAATAAATACCCTTTATAAAAGCCAACACATTTCTGGTACTTCGCATCAGTAGCCCTTTGGCAAACTAAAACACCAATTGGTTTTTTTTTTTTTTTTTCTTTCCTTGTCTGTGGACCATAGGGTCAGTTATCCATAATATTCCAGTGTTGTGTGTGTGTGTGTTTATACTGGCTAGAGAATAGGAGTCTGAGGCCGTTGTGTACCTTATATATAGGTTTCCCTTTGAGCCTTTTAAATAATTTAGGTCATAATGATGAGGATCATGAAAATCCCTTTAACATTTCTGAATGTGAATTTATGTCTGGGAATTGTGCTACATCTTCTGGGAAAGTCACAGACACATCTAGTAGCCAACTCCCAGCCCTAGCCTTTCCACTGCCTCCTTTTCTACTGTGTGCATATGTTTTAGTCTGGTTTCTTAACACAGCTCAGGGAAGATGTTAGGTCTAAGGAAAAGGCCTGGCCATACTTTGAACCTGGAAACTGGAAACAAGCAGCCCCAGATGCTTATCAGAGCAGGAACTCTCAGTGGCAGGACCCCTTCCCCCTGGAGCGGATAAATGATTCAACACTTAAACAGATGTCTGTCCTCTCCGATGCTAAGTGGGGTGTGCACAGCAGCCATCACGACCCATGACTTGAGCAGTTGGCCTTCCTGGGAGATTGGCTGCAATGGTCTCTTTTCTCCTGCTCTTTTGGATCATTTGTGCTGTGTAAGCAATAAAGTGGTCATTTGCTAAAAGTTTCTGTTATGCCTGAGCCCATGATCCTGTGATGCACTATACTGAACTCGCTCCACAACATCTTTAATATATTACCCTATTTAATTTTCACAACCATATAAGGTAGGTACTTTTATCCCCATTTTACAGAGGGAAAAAAACTGATGCCTTTAAGTTAATATTCACAACTAGTCATTGGCAGAGATGGAGGAGGTATTTGAACCCAGGTCCATTTGACATGAGGGCCTGTGTCTCTCTCTCTCTATATATATATATATACACACATTACAGAGTTTTATTCCTAAGCCTTTTATCTTCATTCTCATCTGGACTCATCCTTATTAATCTTGTGTGTTTTGTTGTTGTTTTGGTTTGGGTTTTTGCTTAGCAGTTAATTAAATTCTTCTGTACAGTCTTGCATTTTGGTGAAACATCAGAAAAACCAGCAGAGACATTTAGGACAAGTTGCAGTCACACATAAAAAATCACTGGCTCAGAAGAAAGACTACAATTGTAATGAATTTCTGGAAAGTTAGGTTTAGATCAAATGTTACACTACAGATAAAACCTGGACAAAACACACACACACACACACACAAACACACCAAATAGAGCAGAAATGGAAAGAACTTAACTCATGATTCAAACCTAGATCAGAAAACTCATCCTGACAAGAAAATCTTGGAGTGTAATGAATGTTCAAAAACGTCAGTCGTCATTCATCCCTTATTAAGCAACAAAGACTCCATGGTGGAGAGTATTCCTACAAATGTAATGTATATGTTGCATCAAAGGACACAAACAGAAAGAAACCCTATCAATGTAGTGTATATGGGAAGTCTTTGAGCCAAAGTACACATTTTGGTCCATTTTTATAATGTGCTTGTTGAAACCTCTTGCCCACTTTTCTACTCAGTTTTTCAGTTGATTTGGAGAGTTCCTTACGTATATGGATATGAGCCCTTTGCCAAGTTATAGCTTGAAAGTTATAGCTTTAATTTTAAATTTCTTAATGGTGTTGTTTGATAAATAGTAATCTTTAATTTCTTATGGTTTTTGCTTTTTATGCCCTGTTTGACAAATCTTTTTCAAACCTGAGATCATGTAGATGTGTTCCTATACTACCTTCTGTATTAGTTAGCCAAAGGGGTGCTGATGCAAAGTACCAGAAATCTGCTGGTCTTTATAAGGGGTATTTATTTGGGGTAGAAGTTTACAGTTGCCAGGCTATAAATCATAAGTTTCTTCCTTCACCAAAGTGTGTTGCCACGTTTTGGAGCATGACAGCTGCTGACATTTGCCAGGGTTCAGGCTTCTTGGGTCCTTCTCTTCCCAGGGCTCTGTTTCTCTCCAGGCTAAGCCTCTCTGTTTCCTCCACAAGGTCAGGTGTAGATTATGAGGCTCTCTAGGCTTTGCCACTCTCCACAAGGCCAGCTGTGAACCGTCAGGCGAACTGCTCGTCTATCCTGGGGCCTTCTCTCCTTCCTCACGACCAAGCTTCTCTGTGTGCTTCCTTCCCCAGGCTCCAGCATTAAAACTCAGCATCAGAACTCCAACTCAAAACTCTAACTTTGTCCTTTGCCATGTCTTTTATCTTTGAGACCCCACCAACAAGGGGCACGGCTTAACGCCCTACTGACATGGCCCAATCAAAGCCCTAATCATAACTTAATCATGCCCAGATGAACAGACCAGTTTCCAATATCTATTTTTGGAATTCATAATGATATCAAACTGCCAAACTGATACACCTTCTATACAGATTTTGTTTTTACTTTTACATTTAAAGCTGCAGACCATCTGGAAATTAGGTGTGTACTGTGTTAAGTTAGGGGTCAAAATTTATTTTTGTCTATATGAATTGTTTCACAGAACCATTTATTGAAAAACTGCCCTTTTCTCACTGATCTGCTGTGCCACCTTTGTCATATATCAAATGTCCACATGTGTGTTAGTCAGTTTCTGGGATCCTTATTGTATTCTATTGGTCTCTTTGCCTGTCCTTATACCACATCACCCAGTCTTAATTACACAGCTTATAAGAAGTCTTTCCAATAGAGAAAATCTTCTCATCCTACTTTTTGTCTTCAAGATTGTCTTGGCTTTCTGGCCTTTACACACACACACACACACACACACAAATATGTGAATCAGCTTATTGAATTCCATTTAAAAAAACCTCTTAGGATTTTGACTGGGATCTCACTGAATCTATAGATCATTTTAGGGAGAAATGTTATATGTTATATGTTATATGGTTGTGTTTTCTAATCTGTGAATATGGTATATTTCTCCATTTATTTAGAGTGTCTCTGATTTCTCCAAATAATATTTTACAGTTTTCTGTAAAAAGAGGACTTGCACATATTTTGTTAAATTTATTCCTAAGTTATTTAATAAGTTCATCTATTTATATTTTAAAAGTTTTAAAGTTTTCCATTTTGACCCTCAATCACCTGGAGTTTATTACTTGTATATATTATGAGGAGAAAGGGATTTAATGTTTTTCTGCTTAGAAAAAGATTGCTCAACATGATTTTTGGAATAGTTCTTCTTTTCCCCACTGCCTGTAACAGCAATCCTCTCATAAAGAATTTCCTGTGTGTTCTTAGCTTTATTTCTGAGCTTTCTATTTAGTTCCATTAAACTATTTTTCTACCTTTGTGTCAAGTACTATATACCATTTCAAATACTGTAGCTTCATAAGAAGTCTTGCTATCTAGTAAGGCATGTGTTCCCTTACTTGCTATTTCAGATTTGTCCTCTCTATTCTTGGGTTTTACTCTTTTCATGAGTATTATAGACAGACAGAAAAACAGATATAATGTCTATGAGTTATAGAATTATATTTTACTGCATGAAAAATCAGATTGGAATATTGATTGGGATTACACTGAATTACAAATTAAACTTGGGGAAACTATCTTTGATACTGATTCTTCACATCCAAGACGTTTTGTCATTTTCCATTTATGCAATGTTTATGTCTTTTAATACATAATATTTTATAATTTTCTCCATAAAAGTCAAGCAGACCTTTAGTTACTTTAATTCATCAGTTAATTCAGGAAAGTAAATAAATACTTTCAGAAATATTATGAAGCACCATAAGGTTTTACTATGGATGGCCTCATTCAGGAAATTATATTTGTGCTTATACAGGAATATATATTTTTAAAGTCATACAAATATGTGGGGTGGGGAAGAGGAGGCAGCATGTCCTAGACAGAGGAAATAGCAACTGCAAATGACAGTTAAGGCAGGAGCAAGCTTGGTGTTTTGGAGGAACCTTATTAGGGAGAGTATGGAAAGAGATGGAGATTGGCAGGAAGGGCCTGGAGGACCATGGAAAGAAACTGGGTATTATTCTAAATGTAAGAGGAATCTTTCAGAAAGCTTTAAGCAGGAGTGTTACATAATCTGAGTTATGTTATAAAAATGCATTCTGGCTGCTGTATGGAAAATGAATTGTTTGGGGACATGAGAAAGAAGTCAACTGGGAGGTTATTGCAGTAATGGAGGTGAGAACCTGATAGTGTGATAGTTTGGCTGGAGGTGGTAGCAGTGCAGAAGTAGAGAAGTGGATGGATTCATGCAGGGCCAAAGGGACTTGCTGACTGATTGTACTGATGGGGATGGGGGTGGGAGTAGGGAGTAGGGAGGCACTGTAGGAACTGGAGGAAATAAGCACCCCCCAAACTGGAAACAACAGATATGCTGTCCAAGAGGAAAATGGAAAAATAAAGTGTGATATAGTCATACAATGAATGCTACACAAAAAAGACCAACTACTGGTATTTGCAATGCATGGATGAATCTCAAAAATATCATCCTGAGTAAAAGCCATACACAGAAGAGATCTTTCTATAGGATTCCATTTTATATAAAGTTTAAAAACAGGCAAACTAATTTATGGTGATATGAGTTAGAACAGTAACCACTTCCTCTGGGAGGAAGATATTGTTTTGAAAGGAGCACCATGGAACTCTCTGGGATGATTTTATTACATGGTTACATATGTAAATATTGGTTGTGCAGTTAACTTAAGGCTTTGCACTTTACCGTCTATAAGTTAATGCTCAATAAAAAACATTAAGTGATCAACATGGCAACATAAAACATCCCCTGAAAAAGCCTCCCCAGAGACTCAGCAAATGAAAGGAAAAATCCCAATTGCTTAGAACTCTGGAGGAAGGTAGAGACTGGAGAAGGACACCACAAAAATGAATGGAAGAAATAGAAATTTCTCAGGTAGGAGAATTCCACCCCTGATGCCAGTCAGTTTCCATTTCCTACCCACCCCCCACCCCACAGTCCCACGCAACTTGGAAGTCACAGGGAGGCAGCACAGCATAGGTTTACCCACCCTGGACTAAGACTGTAGAGCCACTCAGCAGCAAGTTAGAAATCCACACATATCCAGGTACAGGGATCTAAGTGCACAGAGACCCAGGGCAGAACACAAGCTGCTGAGGAGTGCCACATACAAAAGGGCACCCAGGGGCAAAAAGAAAAAAAAAAAAAGACCCTAAAAGAAAGGCTGATAAGAGCTGCTGTGCCTTTACTCGATCCAGTTTTTTTTTTTTTTTTTTTTTTTTTTTTTTTTTTTT
>JAKSZT010007815.1:43963374-44160662 GCA_026826555.1 Tolypeutes matacus | reverse complement strand
TTTTTTTTTATTATTATGGGTAAAAATCAAAATTCTCACAATACATACAAACATTTGTAAAATGATATATAAATATATATGCATATATGTGTATTTGCTTACAAAAATGTTATTTATATATATATATATACATATATTTTAAGAGGTGCTTAGATTACCCTCGATCTAGTTTTATCTGGCTGAACACCTAACAGCAAAATGGACTTTTTCACCTTTCTGGATTGACCCCATCTGGCTCCCCAGGGCGAGGTATATCCTAACAGGGAATAAACAGGGGATAGAAAAGCCACAGAGAAAAGAAAAAGGAGAAGAGGGGATTAAATTGAACTGCGGTAGGATAGGATGGGCCCCCGAACTGAAAAATGGGGCACCAAGTGAGGGAAATAGTTGAAAAAATCATAGGAGCTGGGGAAAAAGTCTGCACAAAAACAGAACAGATCAAGATTCCCAGAGAAGGAACAGAGGAAAGGAAGCTCTCTCCTAGAGGTGAAACAATTGCACAAAAAGTGCAGTCTTAAAAATTGCACTGCATATCCAGGGCAAAGAATCAGATGAAGAGCTGAGAAAATCTCAACAGTTAAACACGGACTATTCTAAAGGCCTAAAATAAGTTAGACCAAGTGTCAAAAAAAAAAAAAAAAAAGCCTTAGCACAAAGCCAATCACAATAAAACCTGAGGCAAGAGGGAAAAACAGACCTTCAGAGTTAACACATCAAGATAATCAGATGCCTAGACATCAGCAAAAAATTACAAGCCATACTAAGTGTATTAGCCAAAGGGGTGCTGATGCAAAATACCAATAATCGGTTGGTCTTTATAAAGGGTATTTATTTGAGGTAGAAGCTTACAGTTACCAGGCCATAAAGCATAAGTTTCTTCCTTCACCAAAGTCTGTAGCCACGTGTTGGAGAAAGATAGCTGCCTACGTTTGCCAGGGTTCAAGCTTCTTGGGTTCCTCTCTTCCCGAGGCTTCAATGCTCTCCAGGCTCAGGTCCTCTGTTTCCTCCACAAGGTCAGCTGTAGACTATGAGGCTCTCTAGGCTTTGCCTCGCTCCACAAGGCCAGCTGTGAACCATCAGGCGAATGGCTCATGTCTTTTCCAGGAGCCTTCTCTCCCTCCTCACGACCAAGCTCCTCTGTGTGCTTACTTCCCTGGGCTCCAGCATTAACACTCAGCATCAGAACTCCAATATCAAAACTACTCCAACTCTGTCCTTTGCCATGTCTTTTATCTTTGAGACCCCACCCACCAAGGGGCAGGGCTCAACACCCTACTGATGTGGCCCAATCAAATCCCTAATCATAACATAATCATGCCCAGATGAACAGAGCAGTTTACAAGCATAATCCAGTATCTATTTTTGGAATTCATAACTATATCAAACTGCCAAACTGCTACACTAAGAAAACAGGAAAGTATGGATTATTCAAGGGAACAAATTAAAACTTCAGAGGTAACTCAGAAATTGAAACAACTAATCAAAGATGTTCAAACAAATCTCCTTAATCAATTCAAGGAGATGAAGGAAAATATGCATAAACAGTTAAAGGATATTAAGAAGACAATGTGGGAGCATAAAGAAGAATTTGAAAATATAAAAAGAAACATCAGCGGTTATGGGGATGAAAGGCACAATAGTAGAGATTAAAAATACAATAGAGGCATTACAACAGCAGATATGAACAGGCAGGAGAAAGAACAATCGAATAGAGGACAGCAAAATTGAAATCATACAGTCAGAAGAACAGGTAGAGAAAAGAATAGAAAAAAATGAGCAGTGTCTCAGGGATCTGAGTGACAGCATGAAGCACACAAACATATACATCAGGGGTGTCCCAGAAGGAGAAGAGAAGGGAAAAGGAGCAGAAAGAATATTTGAGGAAATAATGGCCCCAAACTTCCCAACTCTTATTAAATACACAAAAATATATCGTCAAGAAATTCAATGTACTCCAAACAGAATGATTTCTAATAGATCTACTCTGAGACACACACTAAAAAGAAATTGACCTTATGCTAGGCCATTTTAAAAAGTCTCAACAAATTTCACAGGATTGAAGCAATAAAGAATATATTCTCTGACCACAATCTTATTAAATTGCAAATCAAAAGCTTGAAAATATACCCAAATATTTGGAAGTGAAGCAACAGAAAGAAATTAGAATGGAAATTAGAAAATATTTTAAAATAAAGGAATATTAAAACACATTTCAAAATTTACGAGATGCAACCAAAGCATTTCTTAAAGGCAAAGCTTATAGCTTCAAATGCTAGTATTATATAAAAAAGAAATATATAAAAATTAGAGATCTAAGCTTCTAAGTTCCGGAATCTAGGAGAAGAAGAAGAGAATTTAACAAAAAAGAAGAAAGAGGAAATTAATAAAATTGAAAATGGATATAAAATAAGAAAATCAACAGAGTCAGGGGAAAAAAAAGTCAATGCCTCTGCCACAGTAAACAGTGCCTCAAGCAGGAGGGCTCCTGAGGGCTCTAGAGACATCTAGATACTACAGGCAGGGCAGACAACTCCAGGAATTCAGCACCCTATCAGTGGGCCTTACTTTGGAATATATGATAACCTATCCCCCCAGTGTATTGGAGTTGGACTCATTTATAATTTTCCTACACATGGCTCTTATGCCCCTTTTATTTGAACATATAATTAGCACTATATCCATTAAATATGTGTCCCAGAGACTTAAATCTTCCAGTTGTTCATATGTCAGTTGAGCCCTGAATCTCAGCAGAGTTGTAGCCAAAACCATACCTACTCTCCAGTTCATCAGACTCACCCAGGACAACTAACAAAAGGATGATGATGGACAATGTCTATCCTAAAAAACAGAGCAGCTACAACTGCAAGCAAGACAGTTCCATACATCTGCCCCATTGGATCTAAGGCCCCTCTCAATCAGAAGCAGAGTGGGCATAACCATCCCCAAACCCTCAAGATTAAGGAATAAACAAATATAAGGGAGGGAATGTAACTATGGACCAAAGTATACTTATTATTCTAGTAGCTGAAGAACTTGTAACAATGATATAAAGACTAGAGGTTCTGAGGGGAGGGAAAGGGAAGAACAGGTGTAACATGGGACATTTGGGGGACATTGGAATTGTTCTGCATGACATTACAATGACAGATACAAGCCATTATATATTTTGTCAAAACCTATAAAATTGTGTGGTGCAAAGTGTAAACCATAATGTAAACTATAGACCAAGGTTAGTAGCAATGCTTCAATGTATGTTCATCAATTGTAACAAATGTACCACACTAATGAAAAATGTTAATGGGGAAAAGTGTGGGAGGGGGAGGGTATAGGGTATATGGGAACCCCTATATTTTCTACGTAACATTTATATAATGTAAAGCTTCTTAAAAAAAAAAAAAAGTCAAATGTCAAAGATAAAGAGAGAATTCTGAAAGCAACAAGTGAAAAGCAATTCATCACATATAAGGGATCCTCAATAAGACTAAGTGGTGTGATATCTCATCAGAAACCATGGAGTCAAGATGGCAGTGGTATGATATATTTAAGGTACTGAAAGAGAAAAACTACCAGCATAACATTCTTTATCTGGCAAAACTGTCCTTCAAAAATGAGGGAGAGTTTAAAATATTCACAGATAAACAGAAACCGAGAGAGTTCATCAACAAGAGATCTGCCCTACAAGAATTATTAAGGGAGTTCTGCAGGTTGAAAGGAAAAGACAGAAGAGAGTGGTCTGGAGTAGTTTGAATAAATGAAAATCATCAGTAAGGGTAACTAAAAGGGTTACTTTAGTACAACTGTACTGTATCCTCAATATACAACTCTGCTCTTTAATTCCTATAAGAGCCAGAATATGATTGATCAAGAAAAAGGCATATTTCCTGATAATAGACATGCAAAATACAAAATGGTAAAGTGAGACAAAAACAACATAAAGAGGGGAAACAAAGGATATGGGAACAGTGAACATGTATGCTCTTGAAGCTAAGCTGATATCTTTTCAAATTAGTGGGTTATAGTTGTAGGCTGTGTAATATAAACCCCAGGTTAACCATAAAGAAACAATTTAAAAAATATATAGAAACAGAAATGAAAAACAGATCTGTCAGATATATCACAAAAGATCAGCTATACAGAAAAGGAGGTTGCAATAAAGGAAAAGAGAGACAAAAACAAAGGATATGACATATATAAACCAAAGGACAAAATGGCTGAAATAAGTACCATCCTTACAGTAATAACACTGAATGTTAATGGATTAAACTCCTCAATGATTGGCAGAATGGATAAAAAAGAATGATCCAATATATGTTGTTTATAAGAGACTCACCTTTAACTCAAAAAACACAAATATGTTGAAAGTAAAAGGTAGGAAAAATGTATTCCATGCAAACAGTAACCAAAAAAAAAAAAAAAAAAAAAAAAAGCTGGGATGCTATAATAATATCTGACAAAATAGACTTAGACTTAAAAGTCAAAAGCTGTTATAAGAGACAACAAGGTCACTATATATTAATAAAAGGGGCAATCCACCAAGAAGAAATAACAATCATAAATATTTATGCACCTAACAATGGTACCCCAAAATACATGAGGCAAACACTGGCAAAACTGAAGGGAGAAACTACAATAATAGTTGGAGACTTTAATACATCACTCTCATCAATAGATAGAACATCTAAATGAAAGATCAATAAGGAAACAGTTAAATTAAGAAATATGATAAATGAACTAGACCTAACAGATATATACAGAACATTGTACCATCAAACAGCAGGATATACATTCTTCTTAATTGCACACGGATCACTTGTCTAGGACAGACCACATTTTGGGTCACAAAACAAGAGCGCAGCATACCAAAACCTATGTGATGCAGCAAAGACAGTGCTGAAGGGGAAAATATAACCCTAAATGCTTACATTAAAAAAGAGAAAAGAGCTGAAATCAAAGACCTAACTGCACACCTGGAGGAACTAGAAAAAGGACAACAAACTAACCATAAAACAAGCAGAAGGAAAGAAATAACAAATATTAGAGAATAAATAATTGAAACTAAGATTAAAAGACAATAGAATTTTTTAAAAAGTTGCTTTGAAAAGATCAATAAAATTGACAAACCATTAGCTAGACTGACAAAGAAAAAAGGGAAAAGATGAAAATAAAATCAGAAATGAGATAGTGGATATTACTACTGACCCCACAGAAATAAAGGATCATAAGAGGATACTATGAACAACTATATGCCAAAAAATTAGACAACCTAGATGACTAGAACAAATTCCTATAAACACATGAACAACCTACACGGACTCTAGAAGAAAGGGAAGACCTTAACAGACCAATTACAAGTTAAGAGATTGAATCAGTCATAAAAAACCTCCCAGCAAAGAAAGGCCCAGGATCAGATGGCTTCACAGTTGAAGTCTACAAATCATTCCAAGAAGAATTAATACCAATCCCGCTCAAACTCTTCCAAAAAACTGAGGAGGGGGGAACACTACCTAACTCATTCTATGAGGCCAACATCACCATAACAGAAAAGCCAGATAGAGATACTACAGGAAAAGAGAATTACAGACCACTTTTTCTTGTGAATATAGATGCAAAAGTCCTCAACAAAATACTTGCAAATAAAATCCAACAGGACATGAAAAGAATTATACATCGTGATCAAGTGGTTTTTATCCCAGGTAAGTAAGGGTGGTTCAACACAAGAAAATCAATTAATGTAATACAGCATATCAACAAAACAAAGGGCAAAAAAATGTGATCATCTCAATTGATGCAGAAAAGGCATCTGGCAAAATTCAGCATCCTTTCTTGGTAAAAAACTAAGAAAAATAGGAATAGAAGGAAAACTTCCCCAACATGATAAAGGGACTATATGAAAAACCCACAGCTAATATCATACTCAATGGTGAAAGACTGAAAGCTTTCCTCTAAGATCAAGAATAAGACGAGGATGCCCACTGTCACCACTGTTATTCAACATTGTACTGGAAGTTCTTAGGAAAGAAAAAGAAATAAAAGCCATTCAAATTGGAAAGGTAGAAGTAAAACGTTACCTATTTGCAGATGATAAGATCCTATATAAAAAAATACGGAACAATGTACAACAAAGCTTCTAGAGCTAATAAATGAATTCAGCAAAGTGGTACAGTATAAATTGACATGCAAAAATCAGTAGTTTCCATACACAAGCAATGAACAATCAGAAGAAGAAATCAAGAAAAAAATTCCATTCACAATAGCAACTAAAGAAATCAAATTTCTAGGTATAAATTTAACTAAGGATGTAAAGGACTTGTACACAGAAAACTATAAAATATTGCTAAAACGAATCAGAGAAGACCTAAATAAATGGAAGGAAATTCATGTTCATGGATTGGAAGACTAAATCTCATTAACATGTCAAGTCTACCCAAAATAATTTACCAATTCAATGCAATCCCTATCAAAATCCCAACAGCCTACTTTGCAGAAATGGAAAAGCTAATTGTCAAATTTATTTGGAAGGGTAAGGGGCCTTGAATACCCAAAAATAAGAACAAAGTTGTAGGACTCACACTTGAGGACTTTAAAGCATAGTACAAAGCTACATGGGTAAGAACAACATGGTACTGGCAAAAGAATAGAGATAACAACCAGTGGAATAGAATTGAGAATTCAGAAATATACCCTCACACCTATGGCCAAATGATTTTTTTTTTCTTAAGGAGGTACCAGGGATTGAACCCGGGACCTCGTACATGGGAAGCAGGAACTCAAACCACTGAGCTACACCCACTCCCCTAGCCAACTGATTTTTGACAAGGCTTCCAATCCACTCAATTGGAAAAGAAGAGTCTCTTCAACAGATGGTGCTAGGAGAACTGCATATCCATATGCAAAAGAATGAAAGAGGATACCTATCTCATATACAAAAATTAACTCAAAATGGATCAAAGACCTAAATATAAGAGCCAGGACTATAGAACTCCTTGGAGAAAATGTAGGAAAATATCTTCAGGATCTTGTGTTAGGCAATGGTTTCTTAAACACTAAACCCAAAGCATAAGCAAGAAAATTAAAAAAAAAAAAAAAAGATAAATGTGACCTCCTCAAAACTACAAAGTTTTGTGCATCAAAGGACTTTGTCAAGAAAGCGAAAAGACAACCTATTCAGTGGGAGAAAATATTTAGAATCCACATACCCAATAAAGGTTTAATATCCAGAATATATTAAGAAATCCTACAACTCAACAATAAAAACAACCCAATTAAAAAATGGGAAAAGACTTGAATAGACATTTCTTCAAAGAGGATATACAAATGGTTAAAGAGCACATGAAAAGATGCTCAACATCACTAGCTATTAAGGAAATACAAATCAAAACCACAATGATATGTCATTTCACACCCACTAGAATGGCTATTAAAAAAATAGAAAATTACAAGTGTTGGACAGGATGTAGAGAAATAGGAAAAGTCATACATTGCTGGAGGGAATGTAAAATGGCACAGCCGCTGTGGAAGAAAATTCGACAGATACTTAGGAAGCTAAATATATAATTACCAAATGACCCAGCAATCCTGCCAGTAGGTATATACCCAGAAGAACTGAAAGATGGGACTTAAACAGCTACTTTCACACACACTGCAGCATTATTTACAATTGACAAAAGATGGAAGCAATCCAAGTGTCCAACAACCAATGAATGGATGAACAAAATGTGGTATATACGTATAATAGAATATTATTCAGCTGTAAGAAGGAATGATGTCTTGATGCATGCAATAACATGGATGAACCTTGAGGACATTAAGCTGAATGAATAAGCCAGGCACAAAAGGACAAATATTATATAATCTCACTAATATGAACTGATTATAATAAACTCATAGAGTTAGAATCTAGAATATAGGTTACCAGGGGATTGACTCAGGTAGAGAATGGGGAGCTGATGCTTAATTTTTACAGAATTTTTATTTAGGTTGAATAAAGGTTTGGAAATGGATGGTGGTGGTGGTGGTACATTACTGAGTGTAATTAACAGCTCTGAATTATTGTTGTGAATGTAGTTGAAAGGGGTAGTTTTGGGTCATGTATGTTACTAGAATGAAAGAAGATAAAACTTAGGGATATATAATACAGTGAATCTTATTGTGGATTATGGACTGGGGTTAATAGTACATGTATGAGAATGTTCTTTCATTATAACAAATTTATGACATTAATACAAAGTGGTAATAATAGAGTGGTATAGGGAGAAAATACACCTAATGTAAATTAGGAAAAAAAGAAAACCATTATTTGTAGGTTGGAAGTCCATTATATTTTTAAGTGGAATTCTTAAGTAAAAATGATCATTGGATGGTTCTGCAAAGGATTTCTTTCTTTCTGGGATCAAACAGATGTCTCTCAAAAATGATTGCAAATGAAGGCCTAAAAGGCCCTTTATCCATCTATACCATGTAGAAAATTTTCTTTTCTTCATTCTATAAAGCCATCACAGAAGTCCTATTATACAGGGTAAACGGTGAAAATGACAGAAGCAAAACAATCAGAGACTGACAGACCAACAAAGCTATAGAGATGATATTTCTACTAATAGAAATCAGTTAATGTATGTATTACATGGAAACATGGGCTCAGTAAATGTATACAATTTCCCAATCAGATAATACCTATTCAGATGTAGAAATAATGGGATCTTCCAGGTATATCTGTCAATGCCAGTCCTTTACAATGATTAGTCTACTGAACTCATAGGCAGTGTCAAGCTGAGCACCTACAGTAGAATCCCAGTATCCCAGTACTGTAATGCACCTCCTGTCCAGCCTTATCCCATCCCTGACAAAGATCATCCAGGCTCAGATTTGGGAAGTCAGCCATCACATCCCTAAATTTACTCTGTTAAACATAGTATATTTATTGGTTCTAGGGACCAACATATTTTTCTCAGCTCTTTCTCCCTTGACATGGCTTTCAGGACTTTCTTCCATCTGGCTGCTTTCTTTTAGACACCTCTTAGTTTGTCAGTGACACAAAGCAGGTCACTCCAACTGGATATATGTGGTTTGACCAGCATAGAGAACTGTGGGATTACAATTACTCTGGCTGTGAGCATATAAATTTTACCAAAGCAAGCAGGGATTCCACTTACCATATGAGTTTATCAGTCTCAACAAGTTGTTGGAGCATGATGCTGATGTGGCTACCATGTTCTAGGAATCATAATAACCCTAAACAGCAGAAAACTAAATCTTTTTCATGTGTTCACCTGCCAATCTGTGATCCCCTCTTCATATTCATGTTTGTTTGTTTTTACATTTTATCTTTGCTAAATTATAGCTTTTGGGATTTGTTCCAGAATATTATCCTGTCAAAATATACTTTTGTACCCTTACCCTGTAATCCAATGTATTGTCTATCCTCTCCAATATTTAGCACCTGAAAAAAAAACATGTCTTCTAATTCTTCAAAAAACATTAATTTTTAAAATTAATTATGTCTCTTTTTTTAAGGAACTTCCAAATTATTAGAGGAAAAATAAAGGAATAAAGACAACTTGATTGATACCAGAGCAGGCAAGAAAGATGGAAAAAGGGAGCAGCAGAAAGGCATGGTTAATAGAAAGCACACAATAATCTGGAAGAAATAAATCTGAACGATTCTGAGATAAATAAATATCAGACAAAATAGAGTTAAGGCAAAAAATGTTATTATGAATAGACAGGACGACTATTTAAAAGGTATTCGCAAGAATACCTTTTATATCATCAGGGATATAATTCTCAATTTTTATATATTTAACAATATAGACTTAAATACCACGAAGCAAAAGCTGACACAAAAACAAAGAGACATGGAAAACTCCACAATTATTATGGGAAATTTTAACACAGACCTCAGTGATTGTTAATTGTATCAGATTAAAAAATAAGTTAGGAGAGAAAGATTGAGCATCACAATATAAGGATAGAACTCTACTCCCAACATTTAGAGCATAACTTTTCTTCTCAAACACAATTGGAACATTAAAAAAAAAAACAAAAAACATAGTAGGTACCAACAAAAACAAAAGAATGGATATCATTCAGAACATGATTAAAATATAACCAATAATGTCCACATGTTTGAAAGTTTAAGAACACATTTCCATATAATTCATGTGCCAAAGAAGAAAAAATGGAAATGAGAAAATATTAGGAATTGAACATTGAAAACATCACGTGTTATAGCTCAGGACATGCTGTTAAACCAATACTAAGAGAGTAACTTTTAGCCTTAACTATAAAAATTAGAAGAAACCTGTTTTGAAACTCTTAATGAGCTAAATGTCCTACCTAAGAAATTAGACAAAAAATAATGCAAAGTATAAATCCAAAGAATGTAGAAACAAAACAAAGACACAGCAGCAAATAAAACAAACAGGTACAGCAAAGCTAAAAGCTTGTTCTTTGAAAAGACCATTAAGATAAAAACTTCTAGCAAGACTGATCACAAAAAGGAGATAAAGCAAAGCAGGGCATATTGAAAGATACAATAGAAATTGTCAAAATCATAAGAGAATTCTATGAACAACTTTATGCCAATAAATTGGAAAATTTAAGAAAAACGGGTAACTTCTTAGAAAAAGATATCTTACAAAAAACAAGCCAAGAAGAAATAAAAAACTGAATAGATTCAAAACTAAAAGAGATAGCATCAATAGTAAAATATACTCAAAAACCACCCCAGATGGGTCTTTCAGGCAAATTCTTGTAAATCTTTTTTTTTTAAGTAAAATTTAATCCCTGTTGCATATGAATTATTCTAAAGATGACAAAGAAAACAAAACCAAAAACCTCCTCAGCTCAGTATGAGAAAGAAAATCATAGGCCAGTATCCTTTATGATATGAAATGTAAAATTCTAAATTATTAGCAAACAAAATTAATATATTTTAAAATGACTACATCCCAAACAAGTGTGGTTACCATAGGAATACAACAGATTTAATAATAAAAATCTATTACATCAATTCAACACATAAACTGATGAAGAAAAACATTTAACTTTAACTTCCATTCATGCTAAAAACTTAAAACCTTAAAAATCTCCCTCATTAAAGTCAGACAGAACATTAAAAAGTCAGCTTTCACTACCTTGTCAACATTCTATAGCTAGTGCATTAAGCCAATATATAACACGTACTTGCACATACATATCTACAAACACACATAGACTTCATATGATTGTTCAGTAATCAACTCTTTACACTATCAGCTCTTGAAATTTTATCACTTTCTGAATGAATACAGTAAAGTGGTTGATATTACAATTTCAAGCAAAGACGAACTTTTCACACTTATTTCCATTCAGAGACAAATTTGAACAAATTTGAATTGTATAATTTTGAATGAACCCAAAAAGTTTTGTTTGCTGAGGTGTGCCAAACAAAGAGAGGAAGAGGGGGACTCTTCAGTTTGTTGTGTGCAGGGGCTACTTTGACAAGTATGCGAGGGTTCTTCTGTTTGGTCTTTATTTCGCCCTATGCTGAATACAGCATAACTATAAGCACTGTTTGAAGGTTGAAAGGTTGAAGAAAATGGTGCAGAAGGAAAAATGTAGCTTCTATAGAATGACTACCCTCTCTTTCCCTATTCACCAACCGCGCCCCCTCCCTTCAAGTCTTCTCTTTCTCCTTTGGCAAGTGCAGGAAACCTTAATTTTAATATATTTTACGTTAAAACTGCATTTTTAAAAACTTTCATGTTGTTACTTATTTCACGTTTTCAACTGATAAAATTGTATTGTCAGAAAATGGTTTGGGTAACTTGGATTGGAATGCATCCTAATGCTTTCCCATTAAGTTTAATAGGTTTTTTTTTGTTTTGTTTTGTTTTTTGTTTTTTGTTTTCCCATCGAACGGCTCATCACTTAACGCTTTCAGGAATGAATTAAACAGTTAAGCTAGGGACAAGTTTATAGTAGAAGATAAAAGACTGGAAAGAAACCGGCAAAATAGCCTACCATCCTAGACGGCGGGACAGCGCTCCGGAGACAACCAACCAATCAAAACCGGTAAGAGCCGGCCAGGCCGCGGGAAGAGGACCCAAGAGGTACAAACCGGAGCGTTCCGCCTGCGCAGCAGGGGCCGCGGCCGCGACTGCGTTTCCGGGGACTCGGCAACGACGCGCCGCCCGACCGGTAGGAGCCGCCCTCAGCGACTGGCTCGGCGGCCGCGACGGGCGCTTTCTCTTCGCCTCCCTCCACGATTTAGCACTCGACCCGCCGACATGGTTGAAGCAGATCGCCCAGGGAAGCTTTTCATCGGTGGGCTCAACCTCGAAACCGACGAGAAAGCCCTCGAGGCCGCGTTTGGCAAGTATGGCCGCATCATCGAGGTGCTCTTGATGAAAGACCGAGAAACCACCAAGTCGAGGGGCTTCGCGTTCGTCACCTTCGAAAGCCCCGCAGACGCCAAGGCCGCCGCCAGAGATATGAACGGCAAGTCCCTGGATGGTAAGGCCATCAAGGTGGCCCAGGCCACCAAACCGGCGTTTGATAGCGGCCGACGGGGCCCGCCGCCGCCGCCCCGCAGCCGTGGCCGCCCGAGGGGCCTGCGCGGGGTGCGGGGCGGCGGCCCACGGCGACCCCCTTCCCGGGGCGGACCCGCAGACGACAGCGGCTACGCGGGGGGTTTCGACCTGCGGCCCTCCCGGGGCCCGATGCCCATGAAGCGCGGGCCGCCGCCGCCGCGCAGGGCGGGGCCGCCTCCTAAGAGGGCCGCGCCGTCGGGCCCGGCTCGCAGCGGTGGCGGTGGAATGCGCGGGCGGACCCCCGCCGCGCGTGGGCGAGACGACTATGCCGGCCCACCGCGCCGGGAGCCGCAGCCCCAGCGCCGGGATCCCTACCTGGGCCCCCGGGAGGAGGGCTACTCGCCCAGAGATGGCTACTCGAGCCGAGACTACCCGAGCGCCCGCGAGCCCAGGGACTTTGCTCCGTCGCCCAGAGAGTACACCTACCGCGATTACGGCCACTCCAGTGCCCGGGACGACTGTCCATCGAGAGGCTACGGCGATCGAGACGGCTACGGGAGTCGCGACCGCGACTACACTGATCATCCGAGCGGAGGCTACCGAGACCCCTTCGACAGCTATGGGGACCCGCGCAGCGCCGCCCCCGCGCGGGGGCCTCCGCCATCTTACGGCGAGGGCGGGCGCTATGAAGAGTACCGGGGCTGCTCGCCCGACGACTATGGCGGCGGCCGCGACAGTTATGCCAGCGGCCGAAGCGACCGCTACTCCAGGGGCCGCGACCGGGTAGGCAGACCGGATCGCGGACTCCCCCCGTCCATGGAAAGGGAGTGCCCTCCCCCGCGTGATTCCTACAGCCGGTCGGGCCGAAGGGTACCCAGAGGCGGAGGCCGCCTAGGAAGCCGCTCGGAGAGAGGGGGAGGCCGGAGCAGATACTGAGCACTAACAGACTTGGGACCAAAATCTGTTTTCAAAGAAATTAACGAAAAGAAGAACCTGTTCTATCCTAACTACCCAAGGACTAGTGCAAGGAAGAGTTGTTTGTGCCTTTTAAGAATTTCCTGTTAAGTTCCTCCATAATTTTTATGCTTTTGGGAGGAAAAAGTTAAAACTCGTTTAATTTCGTTTTGGAATTGTTAACGTTTCTTTCAACAAGCTCATGTTAAAAGTATAAGACTTGAACCTGCGTACTAGTGTTGTTATATTTCCAAGTAGAAATTCTCCTAAAGGCTTCTTCCCTTCTAAATTTTCCTGATAAATGAGGCAAGCAATTCTAAGATCTTTCACAAACATCTACCCACCTAAAATGGAAAGATGGATCATGCTGCCCATTCAAACCAACTAGTTATTTTGGGGGAGAGTGGGACGGATTGGTGTATGCTACTCTTAAGATTGCAGGGTGTCTTCTTTCAAACTGAGTATCAGTATTAAAAACCAAACAACAAACAACAAAAACGACCAAAGCCGCTTAGAGCAGATGCTTATGTAAGGAACTTATGTTCACTGCAGTAAATCTAAAAAGCAAATGGATAATGCTGGGCATATTTTGCAATTTTGCCATTTCTTTGGGAATCTGCAGAATATCCTCCCAAAAATACCTTTCATATATCTTGAAAAAAGATGGAATACTAAATTAAACATTGGGCCGACCCAACCACAAAGCTACCAAAAAAACAAACAAAAAAAAAACCCAGCAATTGATAGCATTCAGTTTCACCACCAACAAATTACTAAGAAAAAAGTAGGAAATATACCAGTGATGGATTTTGGGACCATGATGACTTACATTTCTAACAAAAACTCCTTGTACTTGGCTCTTTAGCCAGGCACTGGCTCCTGTGGAAAGGATTGGGCTTCTTCCCCTAGGTGTGGAGGATTCAAATGTGAGCAGCACCAGAGGTCAGAGAATCCCTGAAAGCTTGGTATTTCACCACCTGAGGATCTCAACCTGGTATGACTGGGCTGGGTCTTCCTGTACTCAAAAGGCAAGGGAATGGGTTGAGTGTTCCATACTCTTGAGTTGGGGAAAAGGGCTAGAGTAGAGAAAATCAGAGAGGCTTCTTCCTAGGTGCCTCAGGAAAGATATAATGGTCTCTTTTCACCTGCAGTTCAGGGCAAGAAAGACCTTTTCCATTCAGCACCTGTGGAAATACCCCACAAGTATTAACTCTAACTCTCAGACATCTCCTTATTTGAGGAAAAAGTAACTGTACAGCTGGGGGATTCTAGCAACCAGAGAAAGAAGGATCAGGCTAAAGTATCAGGACCCATGTTCAGTGTAATATAATTGCTGGAGGAAACATGAACACCTGAACTACAACAAAAAAGATCTGAATTCAGAACACACACAACTTTAAAAACATAATTTTCCAACAAAATAATAAATTAGGTGAATTAAAGGAAAGGGCACATTAGTGGCCCAGAAGATCAAGTTCAAGAAATAGCTCAAAAAAAGATCCAGGAATTAACCTAGTGAAACTGTAAGACCTTTATGGAAAAAAAAAAGTTAATCTTTACTGAAGGACATAGAAGAACTAAATAAATGGAGATGAACTCATATCATGTTCATGGTTGGGAAGGCTTTATTGTAACTATTCTCAACCTCACCAATTCATTTGGAAAATCAGTACAGCTTCAGATGAAGTAACATGATTTTTTTTTCCTCAGAGCTCCCCTCCCCTCTTTACCAATAGTTTATTTGTGTTAATCAGCGATGGAATACTAAGTAAAGGATTTGGCCAACCAACCACAAAACAAAACAAAAAACTAATTAAAAAAAAAATAGCATTCATTTGACCACCAACAAATTATTAAGAAACAGGTAGAAAAGACACTAACTAATGGGAGATTTAGCTTATCCTAAAACCCACACAGTATTGTGGAATACAGAGCAAGAAAATCAAAGCAACTTTTTTTTTTTTGAGGTACTGGGGCTGGAGATTGAACCCAGGACCTTGTATGTGGGAAGCTGGCACTCAACCACTGAGCTACTCTGGCTCCCCTACAGCAATTTTGAAAAACAATAATTAGGAAGGACTTACTCGACCAGACACCAAGATCTATTATAACGTAGTAACTTAAGCTATGTGATATTCAACAGACAAGGACAGACAGATCAATAGAACAAAATAGTGAGCCCAGAAACAGGCCCACTTGTATATGAAAGCATATGACAGAGGTAGCTTTAAAAGTTATTGGTGAAAGGATGGACTTTAAAAAAATGCTTATCTTTTTGCAAAAAGATAAAATGACATCCCTACCTCACAGCATACACAAAAATACATTCTAGATGGTTTGAAGACATAAATGTGAAGAGGAAAATTTTTAAACACTTAGAAGAAAATGAAGAGATATTTACAACACTGGGGTAGAGAATTCCTTTTTAAGACACAAAAAGCACAAACCTAGGAGGAAAATATTGATAAAATTTTCTACATTATTATTAACTGTATTTTATGATAAAACACTAACAGTGCAATGTCAAATTATAGATTGGAAGACTATATTGAAATAACTTCCAAAAGAATGCCTAGAAATTAATAAGAAAAAAACACACCAAAAAAAAAAAAAAAAAAGGGGGACAAAGGAACTCATATCTTTCTGGTAGATGTATAAATTCATACAGTCACTTTGGAAATACTTTTGGCAATGCCTAGTAAAATTGGAGGGTACATACCTTATGACCCAGAAATTCCATTTCAAGTAAAGGACCTAGAGAAAGTTTCACATGTACACAAGGACATATGCACCAGATTGGTCATTGCCGCACTCTTTGAATGTCAAAAAAGTAAAAACCTACCTGGAATGGATCATCTAAAGTTTTATTTATGTAATGAAATTCTATGTAGAAGCTAATGGGAATCTTCCAGATCCACAAGTATCAACATGGGTAAATATCAAAATGTTTGTTGAAAAAGGTTAATCGTATAAGAATAGGTATGGTTTAAAAAAACACGCAAAAACATGATTGGATGGATACACAAAATATCAGGATAATTATCCTGAGCAGGAAAGGAAGGAGAAGTTTGGGGTGACAGCTTTAGCTGAATCTGTAATGTTTTATTTATTTAAAGGAGACAGATTAAGCAAAAATGTTAACATCTGTTAAATTTCTGTGGTGTGTACATCTTTTAAGCTCAGAATATTTCATAAGATTAATAAGGAAAATAAAGCTTAGCACAGCATCTAGCATATAATAGCTACTCAAAAAATGTTAACTATTATTGTTCTGAAACTGTCTTTCAGCTATAACATTCTGTCTTTCCTACTAATAGGTTGGTTTAGCTTGACAATGATTCTCTCTCCAGGCTTTGTTCTTTCAATATGGGTGATTCCTTATACTATTTGACTCAGCTCCCAGATCCTTCCTATCCTAGACTGCTCAAACCTAGCTTACCATAACCTCAGGCTTACAATCTCCATATCTGGGAACCAACTCAGGAAGATCTCTTTATCATCCCTTTTGAAGAATAGTAAGGATGAAGAACTTCATCCTATTAGCAGAAAAGCTATTTCTGAAGAGAAATAGCCTAGATATTGAAGATATTAATAACTTATAAAAAGGGTTAAAAAGGTTTGGATTTGCCATGTTCATATATAATACAAAAGCCCAAATACTTCTGTATTGGATATTAATATATGAAAGCTATATTTCTAGGAATATATATAAGAGATCTAGTCAATTGAGAACTTTTGTTTATAATAGCTTTCATAATGATGAGATAGCATATCAGATGTTTCCCAGGACTCACACTTTCAGTAAAATATAAGGAGTGTGTATCCCATAACCAAAGCTTTATATTCTTTATCTTGAGCTTTTCTCAGCCTACTCCTAAGACCTCATCTACTCCACTTTCCTTCTCTCCAAAACAGTTCCAGGAGCTATATATGTGGCAACTGACATTAATGACTATTTCCCTTGCAGATGAGGCCTGAACATCTTCCATCTCTGCTCATTACCTACCATTTACTGTGGCTACTGGGACTATCTTAAAAAGTGCTGGTAGTAGAATTCATCTTAATTTCTTATAGGACAATGGCTCCTCATTTTACCCCTTGCCTTAGGCCAGTGAGATAGGGAAAACTCTTCTGCCTGTATTCCTCCCACCCGGGGTGTCTGTAACACTTCTCAGCCTTTAAATTATGGGTCCCTGCTGCCTCCCTTTTAACCTTTACCTTAAAGGTGCTGTGACTTCTCTTCCTCCCCAGAAATGCCCTTTTTGGGGACTGTTATTATGTTAGCCTAAGTGTTTTCTTTTTGGGGATATTCAGGAGCTCTCCGGGTAGATCAGATTGTGTTGCTTTTACTGTGCACATATGGAATCCAATTGATTTCGAAATTCCTTTCAGAATCTGTTTTCTTTACAGTGAAGTTGTTTCTGAAAGTAATTCCTTTTACAATGTAATGCAACACATCTAAGACTCTTTAAAAATGACTCAGTCCAAGTATTTTACGGGTGATACTGAATATTCTTAGGCATCAAGTGCAAAAATAGATTTAGCTCTAGAACAGGGGTTCTTAAACAGGGGTCCATGGACCTCCAAGAGGTCTGTGGAAAGATTTCAGGGGATCTGTGAACTTGAATTGAAAAAAATCAACTTACCTTTATTTTCTCTGGCCTCTGAAATCTAGCAGTTCCTTCACTATGAATGAAGGCAATAAATTATAGTAGTATCATTTCATATCACATTGCAGTTGTTGCATATCTCGAAAAATCATTTGCACTCATCCATACTTCAAAATTACAGTAGTTTTTAGACCCAGTGCTAGTTGAGTGTCATAAATCTCCCATTGTTAAATTCTGAGGAGTCTGTGGTTTTCGCCTGACTGGCAAAGGGGTCCGTGGAACAAAAAAGGTTAAGAATCCCTGCTCTAGAGGGATTACAGAAAAATGATGACCCTATGGTGATTTTAGGGAAAACAAAGAAAAAGTGAAGCTTCCTATAATGTTGGAAGCTGCTTGTTATGCTAGAGAGAGAATGAATCTTTCAGTCATATGTTTGAGTTCTCATTCTGCTACTTATTGCATGGCTTAGGAAATTTTCTTAAATTTTTAAACTTTTTTTCATGTGCAAAATGGTGATGATAATTATCATTTTATAAAATTTCTGAAAGATTTAAATAAGATAATGCATGTGAAGCACTCAGCACAGTGCTTGGAATGCAATGGGCTTCATTAAATGGTAGTATCACAGCATTCTACACACCGCAGTAGTACAGATTTCCTTTGGAATTTATCATTTCCATTCCCAGTAGAATTGCTTCTGTACTAGAAGTTTTCAGAAAAGTTCAACTTGAAAATTTTATTATATTTATTCAAGTCATATCCACCAAGTTTAAAATCTTGGAAATATGTTTAACTCTTTGTAGCCCCCATTTATATTTTGCTGCCTCTGCCTTTTCTAGCTCTTGACAACTAGGGTGACTAAAAACTTCCACCATAAGGCTCAGTGTTCATTCCTTATCAGTCTGTAGTAAGGTAGGTGTTATTATCAAAGCCTCAACTTCAAATCCAGTAGGGTTTAGAATTATGACTCTCTAGCATAATTGGCTTAGATCTACCCTATAAATAGAGTATCTAGTATGGTACCTGGATTTTAAAAAATATATAGCTTTTATTTTTGTTTTTATTTACAATTGACCTAAGATCTGGTGCACTTTGGGAAGTCCCTGAGCTGCAGCAGAATGTAGTGATTTAGAATAAGTGGTACGGAATCTGGTAGGCCTGAATTCAAATCTTGTATCCACTACTCCTAGCTGTGTGATCTTGGTCAGGTTACTTAATCGCTCTCTACCTTGTCGCCCATACCTACAACATAAGAGTCAAGAATGCTCACCTCATGTGATTGATAGTCTATCTCTCCATTCACCCATTGATCCAATCCTTTGAGCAAATATTTATGTAGTACCTGCTATATGTCAGGCGCTGTGCTAAAATTATGCCAACAAGGCAAATAAAGCAGCACACAAACGTGGCTGCTGAATTTGTGTTAATTAGGGAAGATTCACAGCGACAGAGCACTATCATTTGTTATTACCCAGATGCTTTCTACAGGAATGCACAGAGATATAACAGGATTAAACATCAACTTTAGAGAGGAATGCCTACATTTGGGCTGTGGGACTTTTGAGCTGTATCATATAGGAAGTGCCATCCCCTATCCATTCCTGATCAGGAATTAAAGTACAAAGCAATATATTGGCAGAACCTTAACCCTAACCACCCTGTCATTCAATGCTCTAGGATGGTGGTGTTTGAAGGAGTTGAGGCCTTGATTAATAACATCAATCTGCCTGACTTCAGACTGGTTAGCAATGGGACATTGAGCCTCTTACTAGAAGTTTTTAGTTCCGCTGTCAAGAATTAGAGTAGGGAGGGGCAGCAGAATATAAATGGGGGCTGCAAAGGAGTTATTGTGACGTAACACCTTTTCTAAGGTATTGAGGGTCTGGGGTCAAAGCTTTGCAGCTCAAGCTGTATGACATAGCAAACTAGTGTTAGAATGTGCAACATCAGCATTCATAATTGGGAAAGCACTAGCCCTTTTTCTAACATGATGTGTGTGTGTGGGCAGTTGTCCTCCAAGCCTTGCAACTGACTGTAATTGCCTGCCTTAAGAAATGGGCTATAACCAGTTTCCTCTGAGTTTTGCAAAATGCCGACTCTTTCTCTGAGAGCCCAATCTGCTGGGGATTAGTTTTGAACAAGGTGATACATATCTCATAGCTGAGCAATGGAGACAAAATGTTGAGCAAAGTAGACATTGTTAATCTCAAGGGGATTATCAGAAGGGAGTAATTTCATATAAAAATATAAAATTTTAACTATGATGAGCATTGTGAAAGAGAGAATGCTATGAGATTGGTTTGGTATAGGATAGGACCTTGGAAAATGCATTTCTTAAGGCAGTGATAGAAATAAAATAGATTGCTGTGAAAATTAAAGAAATATATAAAAGCATGTAGCACATAGTACGTGCTCAATAAATGGAGGCTGTGGTTTTCCTATTGCTAGTCTCTTTTGACATCAGGGTAGATATTTCTAGGAGTTTAAGCCATGTAGATAAGGTGAAGTGACACATATGAATCACTAGCAGATATTAATTTAAGGTGACATACTTGAGGCTGGTTATCAGGAGAACGGAAATGAGGAACACCAAAATGTGAATCAACAAAGAAGAAAAGCAGAGAATATGAGATCAATTCAAGGTAAAATGAAAAAATGAACAGAAAGAGAGTAGAAGCTGGGATATAGGCATGGCTTGTCTAGATTAATGTCCTGGAATGAACTGTGTGTATTGATACCCCATTTTAAAGTCTCAAAGCCACTGTCACAGAGAAAGTCACAATTCTTAAAAAGATGTTAGATTTATTTGAATCTGAGATGAATCACTCACTGTCTATCTGTAAGGCACCTGCAGTCTAGTGACTGTGCAGACTTTACATCAAACTACCTAGAATGCAAGGCAGAGAGAAGTGTTATGAGATAGGCAATATGCTGAGGGAACAAAAGAGGAAGGAGTTAATTTTGATTAGCTTTCCAGAAGTTGTGAATTCTGAGGTTTTTCCTGAAAGATAAGAGGATTTCAATTCTTCAGGAACAGGGAGAAGGCTTTCCAAGTTGAAGATCTGGTACAGTACATGGCATAATCCCATCTCTGCTAATTTACATGTACTCAGTTTCATTGCCAGTTGGAAGCCATTGAAATTTCTGAAGTGAGGAGGTATGGCCTGAGCTCGCTTGACCATTTTATCCATGGTATCTGAAAGACGGACCCAAGAGAAAGGTTGGAGGCAAAGGACCGTCCTTTACATGATAGGGCTTAAAATTCTTACATTTAAAATTGCCCTAGTGGATTAAGAAGCTACTTGAAGTGTATTTCCTAATATTTAGCAGGTTACCACATGATTACTGGCCACTAGATGTCACCAAAATCTTAAGGATTACAGCTTCATCGTTCCTTCTTTTTACTTCCCACCTGGAACTCGAGCTTCACTGCCTGGGGCTTTATGGCTGGGTGGTGCTTCATGCCTTCTTTCTGGATATCGTGAGAATGAAATATAGACCACTGGAAATCATATCAGATACGAGCTGTGTGTATAGTTAGAAAAACCGGAAGTATAAACCAGTAAATGTGCACCCGTATTTAAATTGGTATGGAAAGATGGGTAATTCAGAAGTAATGCTGATTCAACAGGCTACTTTGAAAAAATTTATGCATATATATTATATACATATATATATATATAGAGAGAGAGAGAGAGAGATATCTATTATGCTCATATATTAATATTTTCACTCTTATACCCTAAAACAGATGGATTAATTTATATTAATTACATAAAGCTTGGAAGAAGATATAGGTGGATTTTTATGTAATTTTGATTTGGGGAGCATTCTTCTAAGCCCAACAGCAAAGGAGTTATTAAGATTATATAGTGATAATTTGATTGCATAAAAATTAAAACTGTATTTCCATCTAAACAAGTCTCAAATATTTATTTTTATCATATTTTTATCATATATCTATTCTAATTACTTTACAATTAACTCATGTAATCTTCGTAATAACCCTAACCTTGTGAGATAGATACTATATTATTGTCCCCATTTAATGAGAAAACACAGAAAGGTTAATGAACTTACCCAAGTTTACCTTTGACCCAGAAATCCCACTTCTAGGGATTTACTCTGAAGATACACTGTTACAAAAATATGAAAGTTCATAAGTACAAAATTATTTTCCACAGCCTTGTTTGTAATTGTGAGCTATTAATTCAAATGCACTGTACAGGAGATTTGGTTGAATAAACTATATTATGTCCACACACGTTTTGTTCATAAAAACGAAGGAAAAATATAATGACCAGATGTGAAGTGATTTCAGTAATATAGTGCTAGGCCAAAAGAGCAAAGTATGAGAGAGTATGTATGGTACTCTACCTTTTATGTAAGAAAGAAAGAAGAAAATACACATAAACTACTTGTGTTTTGTTTTTTGTTTTCAGA
Source organism: Tolypeutes matacus (assembly GCA_026826555.1). Classification (NCBI taxonomy): domain Eukaryota; kingdom Metazoa; phylum Chordata; class Mammalia; order Cingulata; family Chlamyphoridae; genus Tolypeutes; species Tolypeutes matacus. The sequence continues at coordinate 44,138,146 of JAKSZT010007815.1, read as the reverse complement.
AAGAAACACAGGAAGGATGACTCACAGACTAATGAGGTAGTTACCTACAAGGGCTCAGTGGGAATGGGTTAGAAAGGTTGAGGTGATAGTGATACTGTTCTGTCTTTTGTTCTGTTTTAACTTTGGGAACCACGTTAATACTTTAAACATTTAAAAAATAAAATCAAAGATGGGGGAAATCACTAAAAAGAACTACAAATAGAAACAAACGAACCTAGCCATATTTAAAATGGATAACATACACTAATGTGGGAAAAAACCCTCAAAGGTCTTTTGAGCATGGTATTTTGACTCTACATACCATTAATCTAAAGATAAAAAGACCCATAAATAAATATTGAACTGTAGTTAGTGTAATTGTGTTTCAAAGTGATAGGGGTTAGTAATTCTGAAATACTTTTTGTGCATATTATGTGTATTAGTTTCCTGCTGCATAAATTTAGCAGTTAAAAATAACATCCATTATCTTACAGTTTCAGGGAGTCAGGAGGCCAGGTATGGCTTAGTCTGTCCTCTGCTTAAAGTCTGTCTCATAAGCACAGTGTTGGCTGTGCTACATTGCTTTCTGGAACTCACCTGCCCACAATTTCTTGCCATGTGGCCCTCTCACAACATAGCTGCTTATTTCTTTAAAGCCAGTCATATAACTTAATGTAATCATGGAAGTGATACCCCATCACCTTTGCCAAATAATGTAAGTCATACAATGTTTATTGCATGGAAGAAACATGAAATAGGAGTTTTAAGCAGATACTTAAAACTGGATGAGAATAGGGATTTTTATGGGGGCTTTATCTGTGGTAAGTAACACATAGATTATAATTTTAATGTTTTCTAATGAATTTAAAATCTAAATTCACATTGAAACATTGCTATAAAGAGGCTGTACAGCTCTAAAACAAAGGTTTTATATATATATATATATATATATAAGATAAATAAGAGAACATTAGTGGAAGTTATGTAATCAGTCTTTTTGGTCTAATATTCTTCAAATTTAAAAAAAATAGGTTAAGGGAGGAAGGGAATTTTGACCCATCTAATCTCTAGGTTTTCTCTCTGACTCTAATGATAACAACAGGAATAACTTTTTTTGAGTGATTTCTCTGATTGGCCATTGAGATAATTTACCTCATTTAGTCTTCATATCACCCCTATGAAGTAGTTAACAATTTTATACCCATGTTACAGAGGAGGAAACTAACACCTAGAGAAGGTAAGTAATTTTCCCAAAGTTCACAGAGGTAGAAATTTGATAGAGTTAGAATTTTAACCCATTTGACCATCCTCTAGAGCTTGAGGTTATACTCACTAGGTTATAATTCCTGAAAAAAAGTCTGTTACTAACAAGACATAACGTAAGAACCCAGTTCTCTGTTATGTGATGTTAGTCCTAAAGTTCTAGGAAAACTTATTATATGGGGAATATTCTTCCTGTATTTAATAAGCATTTGTATTTTAGAATTACAGAAAAGTGTTTAATGAGAAGAAAAAGTGCATTCAAAATTAGAAGGTATGTTGCTTAACAAAAATAAGGACCCAAACAACTCCTAGTCTCACCCACTGTGTTAGTATCTATTAACTCACACCCTACAGTTCCTCCATGGAAAGAATAGATGGAGTGGCAGGACATCTTCTGGGGTGGCTGCTGTGGCATTCTTTGCTGGCTACTGCCTATTCTAGATTACTTTTTTTTTTTTAAGTACCCAGGGGCCAGGCATTGAACCTGGGACTTTGTATGTGGGAAGCCCCGCTCAACCACTGAGCCATATCGGCTCCCCTGAGTTGGTTTTTGATCGCTTGTTTTGCGTTTTGTTTTGTTTTTTAAGGAAGCACCAGAAACCAAACCGGGACCTCCCATGTGGGAAGCAGGTGCTCAACTCTGCTTGAGCCACATCCGCTCCCCTATTCTTGATTACTTTTATCATTCACTACTTTACAATTGGCATCTTATCCTTCAACTATGACAACTTTTTCTGACTAAAAAAAAATCTCACTATGAATCTTCCATTGGAACTGACATGTATATTTTAAAACAAACACCTACAGTGTTTTTCAGTATCAAATCCAGTCAAGCTCTACTTTCTTTGTCATACTCTTGGGGTTCATTACCTTCATACTGACTGCTTTCTGGTGGCAGTTGCCTGGATGTATCCTTAGATAAATCCTTCTCAGTACTTGACTCCTTTGCAGTTGCCTGGATATATCCTGAGATAAACCCTTCTCAGTATTTGACTCACTTGAATCCTACATCAGAGGCAGCAACTCTTTGGCTCCTGTGTGGTTTAAAATCGTAAATGTGAGATGTCCTGTTTTCTTCAATTCATGACTCTCATGAGTCAGCTGCCTTTTCCAGTAACATCAAGATACCTAAGAGGATTCTATCACCAGCCTGGAATTTGTGCCAGTGAACGTAATCATTACAATGTTCTTGTTTTCATTTATGTTAGATTTCATTATTGAGGCCACACCTAGGCATTGGATGGTTTTAACCTTTCTTTCAGTCTGGAGATATAATTGTTATAAGCCTTTTTCTTCAGACCTTATTCTGTGTTTGGGTGATAGTCTAACCTTCGAAAGTTGATATTATGATGGGTGCTTCTACCTAAATTAGAAACCTGGGAAAATGAACCATTTGTATGGTATTTTTAATTAGGGGGAAGTGTTCTTGGGATAGTCAGCATGCTGGGCATTTAGACAGCCTGGAAATGCAATTCTACTTTTCAGGTGTTCAGTGGTTTCCTAGAAAATGTCCAAACCATTGGAGAGGAATGAAGAGGCCTTGGAGAGGGAACAACTATGCGCTTGGGGTTTTCCTTACCTTTTCATTCACTCATTGACTAAACATTAATTCAGCACTTACTACTGGCCAAGCATAGATCTGAAAGGTGGAAACGCAGACATGAGAAGCCAATATGGTCTCTACCTTTGAGAATTTATGTGTCAGTGCAGTGGGGCAGAAAAACACAAATTAGCTATTGCAACCTAACTCACAACAATCCAGATGAAAACTCTTCACACTAGCAGCAGAAAACAAGATTTTACTTTGCAATAGTAGGAAAATTGAAGACTAGAAATGAACCAAATAAAAAACAGAAGTGAAGTAGGTTCTGGGGGCGAAAAAAGCCATTGTGTGTTTCTTATGTCCAGTGAAATAATTTTGACAGCAGAACTCCAAAAACACATCATAATAGTGAATTGAAAAATTGCCTTTTAGGAGCTTTGATGGAATGCCATTTCTCTGAAGAAAGGAAATCATAAATATTATGAACATTTTGGTATACTAAAATAGCAAACTAAGATTAGTTTTCAACAAATGGACATAATGGTCTAAGTAATAACAATGGGTTATTTTCATGATTTCCAGTGGAATAAACACACCCACATGTAACTAATATATTTGGATTAACTCCTCTGTGCTTCATTTTTCCTGGGAAGGATTAGCAACAAAGCTATGATTTATGAGCCTTGGGGACGGGGTGTGCTCTGTTGAAGCACTCACGTGGTTTTATACATGTTCTCACACAGCCATGTTCAAAGGCTCAAAAGGATACAATTGCCTACTAACCAGAACAATAACTACAAAATTAAGAACATCAGAAGAATAGTGCTAAAAGAAAAAAAAATAAGAAAAAAAACTAAAAGAACAACAACAATAAAAAAACAATAACAACAACAACAAAACAAGAACAGTGCTCAGTCTAGGGCTAATCCACTCCTGAGGCAATAAGCAGTATTTTTGGCCCTGTGTGAGGGTCAGGTCCTGGTCCTTTCTAATCCTTTCGGATGGTTCTTTTCCCAGAAACAGATAGTTTCCTCACATATACACACTGACTAATACTTGGCTGAGTAGTTGAGGAGGACCTCAGAGTACTCAGAGCTCTCCGTTCAGCACTATTCGCTCTGGTATTCTGGTCTGCATAAACTAGCAGCCTTCTTTTCCCTTGGACTGTTGTCTCTATCTTCAACTCAGCACATCCACCACATTTTACCTGGTTTCCCCCTCCTTGTTCCACAGTCTGGAAACTTTCTGAAGGCAGTAAGCTGGGGGAAATTGTAAGGCTTATTCCATTTGTTTCTTGTCTCTCAGGAATCACTGTCCTTTGTTGTCTGATGTCCAGTGTCTTAAAAACCATCGTTTCATGTATTTCGTCCATTTTGGGAGACTCCATCCAGTCTGTTACTCCATCTTGGCCCAAAGTGGAAGTCTCAGAAATGTGTACTTAAAAAAGGAAAATAATGATTTCAATTTGATATTTCTAAATATAATTAATATAACATGGTTTTTATTTCTTTTTCTATTTTGTAAGCTTAAGATCTTGTTTTCTAACAATATTAACCTAATTACTTATTTGCTTCATTTCCTTGAACTATATAATATTTTCAATATTATTACTACAACTAAAACTACTGAAATAAGTTTCAGTTTCTTTGCAGTTCGTTTTACGCTTAGAGTAGATCCCACTGGGCATATACAGTAAAATAGTGTGTTATAAATTAATTTAGTAAAACTATGTGGTTATATCACAAAATTAATAGAGTTTGACTTTTTAAAATTTCAATTTGTTTCCATTTTCAGGAATTTGTTCTCTTTTTTTCCATTACGATATAAATTTTAGTGAGGTTATATTAAAACTTTCATAAAGTTTCAAAGTGAAGATACAAGTTACATTCAGACAAACCTTGCATCCATCCCTGTCCCTTGACACCTGATTTTCCTACCCCTTCCTTCAAATAGGTAGCCATTTTCAGCTCTCAAAACGGCCCTATGGAGTGGATATCTCCATTTTTACAGAAAGGGAAATTGAGGAACAGATATTAAATAGTTCAGATACCCAAGAGTCAGTAGAGGAGCCTAAACATGTTATAAACATGAGCCCAAGTTTATCTAACTCCAAGGCACTTTTTTCTTAACTAAACTCTTCTCTTCCTCTCAAAAAATGAACAAATGCTACACACACTACTACTTTCTTTCTTCTGCTACTGCTACAGTGATGCTAAGAGTTTGATTTCACGTGAACCTACAAAAGATGGGATAGAGTAGGGAAGTTAAAACTTCTGAAGAAAAGTTTTCTCCATGAAATATATTGGGAAATAAAATTTATTATTAAACTATAAATATTTTGTTTGAACAGAAAATCTTAGTTTATTAGGTTTTTTTTTTTTTTTTTTAACAATTGGTATTTCCTTAAAATGAGGTTCGTTAATTCTGATGAAGAGTTTGTGGAATGGCATTTTGGCTTGTCCCCTCACAAAAACTGCACTAATTCTTCCATTTCCCAGCTGTACATTCTTGGGCAAGTTATTTAATGACTGATCTTCACTTTTACAGTTTTAGAGTCTGTGTAAAATAGGGTAAAAATACCTAACTTGGAGGCTGTAAGAGCATAATAAAAATACAAAGTACTCATCCTAGTTCTACCAATAATCGGGCAAGTTAGTTATCTTCCAGGGACTCAGTTTCCTCACATGTGAAATGGGGTTATTAGTAGCACCTACCTCATAGGATTATTTTGAAGATGAAATGCGCTTATTTGATGATAAGAACAATATATGACATATTAAAAAAGACTAAACATTATTATTATTTTGTTATTAAATGAGGTTAGTGCTTAGCATAGTATCAGACCCATAGTAAGTCCTCAGTTAATACTTGCTATGCTCTTGTCACTTTGCCCTTAGATGAATTTTAATTCGTTGGGGATTCTCTTTTATACTGATAGTATTTGTCATTTTTTCATCTTATCCTTTAATTTTCTTAAAAATATGTCTTTAAATTGTCTCTATCAATTCCATAGTAGTTTCTTAGTCTAATACATTTATTTCTATTATTTCATTTTGTTATTTAGTTTTTTCTTTTTCTTTTGAGATTTGGCACTCCTTTTCTAAGATTGTAAGAACAATGAGATTTCCTAAATTTTCTCATATTTTAAAATAAATGCACTTCAGATATTTTCTTCCAGCTTTTATGTACTATTTAGTGATTTTTTAAAAATTAGCTTTTAGAATGGGTTTTGGTCTAAATGTTGTGTTTTCCATTGCAGAAATTCTAGAAAATATAAGAAGGTATAAAACAGAAAATAATCATCAGTAATTCAGCCTTTTAGAGATAATGATTGCTAACATTTTTGACTGTATCTTTCTTGCCTTGTGTATGTATGTGTGAGTCTGTGTATGTGTGCACATACTTATACTTTTGTACGGATGGTGTATTTAGGGTCATATTGTATATACCATTTTTTGACCTGCATTTTAACTTTGTCAATAATATTTAGAGCAATTTACATTATGCAATCAATTCCCTATTATGTTAGAGCTAAGTGGTTTCTAATTGTCTGTTATTTATTATACACAGCACTATAATGAACATCTTTATATACACCCTTAGAACTATTTATTTCCTTTGAATTAATTCCAAAATGTTGAATTTAATGTCCAAAGAGTATTGATACTTTACAGGGTCTTGCTACAAAGTCTCAGTAAACCCTTTGAACCACTGTGCTGCTGGTAGGATAAAGATGGGGTCTGCTATAATGCTGGTGCAAAGAAACATTACCTTAATTTTTTAAAAAACTCAACAGAATATTACAACAGTGTTTCAATTTTCTCTACTCATTTTTTCCACAAGTAATATGTATCTGTCTTGGGTCTTTTAAAAAGTATGGGCTTTGAGTCAGAAACATCTCCTAGACTCTGCCACTTAAAAAAATAAAACAAAATACTTTTTATTATAGTAAAGTTTAAACATTTGCAAAAGTAGAGAGAACTATGTAATGATTTCCTAGGGCTCCATCATCTAGCTATAAGAATTACTTATGGCCATTCTAAATTTTATGTACCCTCCCTTCCAAGTTAGTTTGAAGCAAATTCTGGAAATCTTATATATTCATTTTTAATTATGATACTGAAAAAATGTAAAGTATATTCCCAAATATTTAAATTTTTGTGAATATTGAAGATGGGTCTTTGCTCTTATATTTTTAAGTGATTTTTATTGGAACACAAAGGCTTTGTTTTAGTATATTTTATAACTTGTCACCTTATATTACTGCCATATTAGTTCTAATAGATTTTCAGTTTCACCCTGAACCTTATTACCTGAAGTAATATGGAACAAGTATGTAAAGCAAAAGTTGATAAAATGTTAGAAAAACATAATATCCTTTAAAGAAATCAAGCCCACAAAAATAAAGCTGATCACAAGAGACTTGAATAATATAATAAGATTGATTTCATAGATAGCAATTTTTGTGTCTATTCACTGAGAATATAGCTTATTTTGCAGTGATTGTAAAGCATTTACAAAACTCATTCTTTATTAGATCATAAATAAATTCTACAATATAATAAAATTGAAATTAGGAATGCAAATGTTAGGCAAAAGGTCAGGTATTTGAAAATTATAAAACAGGCTTCTAAAATAAATTTTGTTCAAAGATTAAATCAATATTATATTCTGAAGTAAATCTGTAGTCTCAAATGCTTTCATTACTGAAATAAGAAAGAATAAATATAAATGACCCAAGCATTCATTCAAGGAAATTAGAAAAAAAAGGAACAAAATAAACTTAAGGAAAGCGGTGATTAAAAAAGGAATTAATGAAAGAGAAAACAGAATATCAATAAAATTTATAACACTCAAATAGCTTCTTTAGGGGAAAAAAATGAAGTAGATAAATCAATAGTTATTATCATCAGTAAAAATAAGAGAATACAAGCAAACTAAATTCTGAAAAAGAAAATGATACAACCACAAAATAGAGATTATATATATATATGTGTGAAATTTATGTGTTCAGTTATCTGTTATATTTTAAAATCTCAGTAAAATGGGCATTTTTATTAAAAAATAGAAATACAAAAATATATTTAAGAATGCATAGAGTATATAAATTGGGTAATAACCATGGAAGCCCTTTAAAAACTATAAAAGAATTAATTCCAAAAGCACAGTTGTTGGGGAAACTGATTCATTCTTTTGAGAAAAATAGAATTGGATCCTTAATATATACCATAAACAAAGGTGAACTCCAGACAAATTAAAAACCAACATATAAAGAGTTAAACCATAAAGCTAATGGACACAGGATTAATATCATATATATATGAATATATATAATTCATTATAAAGAAAACTAAATAGAAAAAAGAGCAAAGCAGAGCAATTTACAGAAGGGGGGGGCATAGAATATGTAACATGTATATGAAGAGATGTTTGGTTTCCCTAGTAAAATCAGAACCATGAGATACCACTTTATATATTCAGCTATCTCAAAAAAATTACAAAGTTAAATGTGGGAAAAGGGGAACTTTTATGCTCTCCTGGTGGGAGAATAAAATAGCAGAGTTATTCTGGAGAGAAATCTGACAGCATATGGAGAAATTAAAGAGGCTTATATCCAATGATCCAACAATCCCAATCCTGGGAATAAACTAAAGAAACCCTCCTGTGGGTCTACAGGGTGTGTACAAGAGTATTCATCACTGCATTGTTTGGAGAATGAAATTGCAAACCCATTGTCATATCCTGACTCTAGTCATTGCCTTTAAATGTATCCTCTTCATAATCTCAATTCCTACCTCTTACTTTTAGAACACAGTCTACCACCTTATGTTTCATCTTTTTAGGCTCCAATGAGCCTTCATCTTCACTGTAATCAGAAATCCATTTGAACCTATCCTTTTTTTTTTTCATAAAACTTCATTTCCTCCATGTCTGCATTGCCTTCTTTAGCCAGCTTAGATTTCACAGCTCAACACTTAGTGATTCCCTTAACTCACCATCCCTCTCTTGCTCTGACATTCTCACCTGGCAAAAGTTAGATCGAACTCTCCTCACACTTTGCAACTGCACCCAGGCACCTGTTATGGTCATACATCTCAAGTAGTTTCTTTGTGCAGCCTGGCCAACAGAAAACATGTCAACTCCCACTCTTCTCAGTAACTCATATATTTTCCTCTCTCCTCACATCACCAACACACATGCCCCCCTCCCTTTACTCTTGGCCATTGATCTTACTTTTTCTTTCACTGAGAAAATAAACCCTCCACGAAGGCAGGAACTTTGGTTTGTTCATTGGGCCTAGAATGACACCTGGCACATTGTTAATATGCAATGAAGAAATATATATTGAATAAATGAATGGTAGGTGCATATGATGAAATACTATACAGCAGTCAGAATCAGTGAATATGTTGTACACAGAGCATGGATAGAACATTAAAACAATGTGGAGTGAAAAAATAAGGAGAGTAACATCTGCAATAAAATATTCTTTGGATAAATTTAATATTTTGCAAAACAACACTGAAGTACAAGGTGTATATACTTTTTAATGAATACATACATGTTCACAACTTTATTGAATGGATTCGACTTGGTGCTCATGAGGAAAAATGAAACAGGAGGGAGGATGGGAAATTAAGGGAGAAAACAATAGAATAAATTATGCCAAGGGAAGGACTTTGCATAAATTGATGACAACCTCTGGGGCAGGATTACCTCAATTGCTTGCACTTTTTAATAGTAAAAAAGAAAAACATACAAACAAATTAATGATCTGTTTGGGGAGAGCAAAAGCAGCTAGTCTGGTTTGGAACTTCAGAATAAAGTTGTCTTCATCCTAGTATATAAAGATTCTCCAACAGAAAGTCCAGCCTCCTGCCTGCTCATCTTCAGGTAGATGTATTAAATTCCAATGACAAGAGTGACCAGAGGTCATATAAATGTGTAAAATAGATATAAGCATAATAGTTACCAACTCTTGGTCAACTGTCATTAGTGAATGTAGGCCCAGTGTTGCCAGATAGTCTCTATTTGTCAAACGAAACCAAAAATTTTTATGTAAAATCTCCAAATTTTTTATGTTTTTGATCTAATTCATAAAGTTTAAATCACTATGTAAGACAACACTGACAGCCTAATTAGGCCCATGGACCAATAGTTTGATACATCTGAACAGACATGAAGCTTGCCAATTGTTCAATTCTACCCATGTAAACAGAGCTTCTCGTCAGACTTATTCCCTCATTACTGAATATGAATGGGCAGCTACGAATTATCAGATATTTGAAAAATGCCTACAGCATGACCAAAATAGATATACTGAGAAACCAATCCTTTGGGATCAGAGATGATTCTGGAAACAGAAGACAAATTTGACTGCATCACAGATAGTAATCTCCTTTCCAAGTCTGATAACTATTTCTGAGTCCCTATACTGTGAGTTCTAGAAGGCCTGAAATTAGAACCCTTAGTGGCCTCTGGGCATATGGGATATTAAATATTTTATTCCAAAATGTAATCCATATTGCAAAATCCTGTTGTAACCTCTGACTCTTTCTCTATACTGTCTGCAGAATAAGAGAAATGTCAGTTGAATTCTACCACAGAGTGCTCTGGTAGCTGACAGAATGATGACAAATTTAATTCTTGTGTGAAACACCACCATTTCCATGCTGTGCATTTTTCTTTAGGAGACACATCAGGCTTCACGGGCCTAAGACAGGATTTGGTGACAGGACACTTTCTTTGTTGCTTTTACCTTATAACATCCTAGAATAATTTTAGAACTATGCAAAAAGAAAGTGTCAATTCTTTCATATATTCTTCCATTTTTTTTCTAGAATAGTAAGACAGAATAAGGCCAAAAGCAAATATTGTATTACAATAGAATATATGCTTTTAAGGAATAATTAGCAAACTACAGACCTCCTTACTTTGAGCTCCAGTCTTATCAGAGATTTGTGCTTTAAGGTTGGTGAATTCTGAGTTTCTAATGAAAGAGTTGAGTAGAAGAATTTGCTTAGATATCTTGGCCATTTATTCCTTAAATAAAACTCTGTGTTTTTGGTGATTCTTTTAGAGACTGAGGTCTATGTTTCTCTATTCGAAAGTACTTGTCACTGTTATAGATTTCTTCTTTTCCTGTTTGTTTAACTAAAAGATATGGAGCAACTACCAAAGCTCAAGAGGGGTGAGGTGGAGGAGGGATACAAAGATAAATTAGACAATGTAGGCTCTTCCTTCAAGACACTCATGCTCACTATGCCAAAAAAATCGCTGGTCTTTTGCATTAGGTCCATAAGGAACACTGTATTTTACTTTGTTGGAAAAGGCATATTGTAGTGGTTAAAGCTGCAGGCATGGGAGTCAGATTGCCTGAGTTCAAATCAGCTCCACCATTTAATAGCTGTGTGACCTTGGATAAGTTACTGAGCCTTTCTGTCCCTCTGTTTTCTCATCTGTACAACTGTAGTAAAAAATAGTACCTACCATGTAGACTGTTGTGAGGATTTAATTTATAGGGTAAAGAGGGTGCTATATTTTGATTCTCACATTATATGGAAATTTGGGTATTTCGTAATCACCATTTGAAACGTATTTTATTGTGCCTGTTTGATGAAGAGAAAACTGAGGTTTAAAAAGATTGAATAACTTTTTTTAACAAATCAATTTTACTGATTCATATTAATAAAGCATAAATCCATCCAAAGTGTACAATCAGTATTATTCAGTGTAATCATATATTTGTGTATTCATCACTTCATTCTTAGAGCACTTTAATTATTCCAATAATAATAACAAAAAACAAATAAAATTCACCACCTCTCAATCTCTCTATGCTTGCCCTGCCTTACATAACTGCTGTCGTTTCCTTCTCTCTAGTATATTGGTATTTATATTTTGTAAAAAGGTCTTATATATGCAATATCACCCACATTCATTTTTACATGAGGTTTTACTCTTATACAGTCCCATGTTACTTTTTTAGCTTTCCTTCTAATAATATACATGACCTTAGACTTTCCCTTTCAACCAGTCATACCCATATAATAGCTCTGCTAGTTACAAACACCATGCTGTGCTTTCACCATTTCTATTAATTTCCAAATATTTATAAACAAAAACAAACCTTTTTTTTTTTTTTTTTTTTTTACCAATTCTGTACAGATTAACCCCCCTCAGCTTTCCATTCTCTACCCTCCTATTTTCTGGTGACCTATATTCTAATTATTAACTCCATGAGTTTACATAATATTTTTAGTTCATAATAGCACAATTTTGCAGTATTTGTCTTTTGTTTCTGGCTTGCTTCACTCAACATAATGTCCTTCAGATTCATCTATGATGTCATATGCTTCACAACTTCATTTCTTCTTACCACTGCATAATATTCCATTGTGTGTATACACCACAATTTGTTTATCTATCTGTTCATCAGTTGATGGACACCTGGATTGTTTCCAACTTTTGGCAGTCATGAATAATGCCACTATGAACATTGGTGTGCAGATATCTGTTCGTGTCTCTGCTCTCATTCTTCTGGGTTACACCTAGTAGTGATATTGCTGGGTCACATGGCAAGTCTATATTAACTTCCTTAGGAACTGCTAAACAGTACTCCACAGTGGCTGTACCATTCTATATTTCCACCAACAGTGAATAAGCATTCCTATCTCTCCACATCCTCTCCAACATTTACAGTTTTCCGACTTTTTAATGGCGGCCAGAGTAATAAGTGTGAAATGATATCTCATTGTAGTTTTGACTTCCATTTCTCTGATCACTAGTCATGTTGAAAATTTTATCATGTTTTTCTTCGCCATTTGTATTTCTTCTTCAGACAATTATCTTTTCAAGTCTTTTGCCCATTTTTTAATCGGGTAGTTTGTCTTAATGTTGAGTTGCATGATCTCTTTGTATATCATGGATATTAAACCCTTATTGGATATGTGATTGCCAAATATTTTCTCCCATTGAGTCAGTTGCTTTTTCACCCTTTTAATAAAGTCTCTTGAGGTGTGTAAGTGTCTAATTTTGAGGAGGTCTCATTTATCTATTTTTCTTTTGTTGTTCATGTTTTGGGTGTAAGGTTTAAGAAACTTCCTCCTATCACAAGATTTTGAAGATGTTTTCCTAATTTTCTTCTAGGATTTTTATGGTTGTTGCTTTTTTATTTATGTCCTTGATCCATTTTGACTTAATTTTTGTAGAAGGTGTGAGAAAGGGGTCTTCTTTCTTTCTTTCTGATATGGATATCCAGTTCTCTCAGCACCATTTGTTGAATAGACTGTTCTGGCCCAGCTGGGAGGGTTTGACTGCTTTGTCAAAAATCACTTGACTGTAGATGTGAGGATCTATTTCTGAGTTCTCAATTAGGTTCCATTGAGCAATAGTCTGTCTTTATGCCAGTACTATGCTGTTTTTACCACTGTTAGCTAAGTAATATGCTTTAAAATCCAAAAGTGAGAGTCCTCCAACTTTGTTCTCTTGTTTTAAGATCCTTTTGGCTATTTGGAGCCCCTTACCCTTCCAAATAAATTGATTATTGGCTTTTTGATTTATGGAAAAAAAAAAAAAGGCTGTTGGGATTTTTATTGGGATTGCGTTGAATGTGTAAATCAGTTTGAGTAGAATTGGCATCTTAAAAATATTTAGTCTTCCAATCCATGAACACAGAATATCCTTCCATTTATTTAAGTCTTCTTCACTTTCTTTTAGCAAAGTTCTTTTAGTTTTCTGAATACAGGTCCTTTATGTCCTTGGTTAAGTTTATTCCTAAATATTTTATTGTTTTAGTTGCTATTATAAATGAAATTGTTTTCCAGTTTCTTCCTCAGATTGCACATCAGTAGTAGATAGAAATGCTATTGATTTTTGCATATTAATCTCATATCCTGCCACTTTGCTGAACCCATCTATTAGTTCTAGCAGGTTTTTTGTGGATTATTCAGGAGATACTAGATATAGGATCATATCATCAACAAATAAGGAGTGTTTTATTCTTCCTTTTCTATTTGGGTGCCTTTTATTTTTTATCTAGCTGTAGATAAATTGCTGTAGCTAGAACCCCCAGCACAATTTTGAGTAACAGTAGGCATCCATGTCTTGTTCTTGAACTCTGCAGGAAAGATTTCAATCTTTCACCATTGAGTACAATACTAGTTGTAGGTTTTTCATATATGCACTTTTACCATATTCAAGCCACTGGTCCCAGGTTTTTCATCTTTGGGAGGTTTTTGATGACTGTTTCAATCTCTTCACTTGTGATTAGTTTGTTGAGGTCTTCTCTTTCTTCTAGGGTCAGTTTAGGTAGTTTGTTTGTTTCTAGGAATTTGTCCGTCTTATCTACATTTCTAGTTTTTTGGCATACAGTTGTTCATAGTTTCTTCTTACGATCTCTCTTATTTCTGTGGAGTCAGTGGTAAGGAGAGTTGTGTGATTATCACTGATTGTTGTATATCCTGTATCTCTTCAGGATATTTGGTTTATTCCTTTGGCTGGGGCATGTCTTCCTGTTTTCTAGTATGGCTTGTAATTTTTTTTCTGATGTCTAGGCATCTGAATATGTTGGTGAATTTACTCCGATGGCCAATTTGTCTCTCTTGCCTATTGTTTTTTTGTTTTTTTTTAACAGGCCTTCTTTGATATTTGGTTCAACTTATTCTGTCTTTAAAATTGCCCAGCTTAAGTTATCCAAATCAGGCCGGAGACTCACTAATGGGGCACAGATTTTCCCCCAGGGGTTAGGATACAGAAAGAACCCAAAACAGGTTTTTTTCCCTTGTAATTTCCATACCAGACAGCAGAATGCACCTTTCCATGGAGTTGTTTCAGTCTCGGCTTTCCTGTGTTGCTGTGTTGAACCTCCAGAATGGAGACTCAAAGCAAGCTCTGCTGGCTGAATTCACTGAAGAAAAGCACCCTGACCCCCCTTCCCTTTTCCCTTGAAATAGCTGACAGGGAGGAAGATGTCTGCTTCCTTCTCAGTCAGCTGCAGTGCCAAGGGAATTCTCCATGATTCTCATGGCCTTTTTATGAGTGACTTGGATTTTCAAGACTAAAACCCCAGAAAGTAATTAGAGAAGAGGAAATGTGAGGGGGAAAAAGCAACTCCTCCCTGTTTCAGGGTAAGTTCTATGGCTTGGAAGACAGTACTCTTCTTTTTCCTTCCTTTCAGTCCACAGGCCTGGTCTTGCACAGTGATGCCAATTGGTATGATTTAGGGAAAATTTCTTTCCATCAGACTCTTTTCCTGAGAGATTGAATGGACAAACACTGCAGAGAGTCATAAATTAGCCCTCAGAAACTAACAGCCTAGCGTGGCTTGATTTAATCATCTTGCTTTCCTAATACAAATTTGAGCCCAAGAGAAGGAACCAATAGGAATTTTGTTGCATTAAGGTGCAATAAGAATAATGTAAGGAAGACCATGGCATTATTGAATGCCAGCATGAAAGTAATAATGATCCAGAAGAAAAAAGGAGAGAATATAGTGAAGTTGAAAGAGGTGCCAATAGGCTCTGAGAGCAGAAATTAAAGGAAAGTATTTAGGGAGGTGTGTTATAGGTGGAGAGAAGGCACAGAGCATTCTAACTCCTTGCTACTCAAAATGTGGTCCATGGGCCAGCAGCGACACCTCAGCTGGGAGCCTGTTAGAAAGGCAGCATCTCGTACTCTATCCATAATTAGAATCTGAATTTAAACAAGATTCCAAAATGCTTTGAATGCATGCCAAAGTTTGAAAAGAGAGGATTTGAGGTACACAGATGGGGTGATGAGAGAAACATACAGATGGATGGTGGAAGGGAACAGTCTAATGGGTGGCATGGAGATGCACAAACAGATCCAAAATTCTGCCAGGAGAGGAAAGGTCATGGGATTAGTTTATGAGTAGTTCAGCTGATTGTGAATTATATTTTCATCTCACTCCTGCTATCAGAGCCTCAGTGGCATGAGGCAAAGCATGAGTGTTTCTTTAGGAATGAAGTTGTTGAAGATTCCTAGAAGATTCTGATATTACTAGGCTATCAGTTTTAAATTTTAGATTTTGATGCTGAATTTATATTTTATCACTTTTTATTTGTTCAGTTATTTTGGTTGGGGGCAGGGTGCTGCACTATAGGCTACTATCCAAAAGTAATTTAAATCAGAAGTCATTCCCATGATCTTTGCTTCTGCATATTCTTGCTTTTTAGCCTCATTCTCCAGCCATTCCTCATAGGTTTCCTATAAGTCT
Source organism: Tolypeutes matacus (assembly GCA_026826555.1). Lineage (NCBI taxonomy): Eukaryota > Metazoa > Chordata > Mammalia > Cingulata > Chlamyphoridae > Tolypeutes > Tolypeutes matacus. Next base: position 44,122,124 of record JAKSZT010007815.1, on the reverse strand, counting down.
TACTTCCACTGAGCAGCATTTGGATATTTTGTATTCCAGCCTGTGCCTTTGACCATCTCTTCTTTTCACAGAACAAGCTTTCCTAGTTTGGATCATCAATTATCATAGACATCCCTATCATCAATATACTGGGGGCTCTTAGGGATTTGTCTTCATTCTTGTCAATGCTCTAGAGCCCCAGATCTACTACTCAGTCCACATATTTGACTGGATATCCAACAGGCAACTCACACTCAACCCAGGTCACAAACAGAATTCATCAGCTTCTCCTTAAAACACCTTCTCTCTTCTCAGTAAATGTTATCATCATGAACTCAGGATCATAGATGGCCCCCTACATTCCAACTGTTTCCTCATTCCCCACCTCTAATCACCACTAAATTATGTTTTTTCTACCTCCTTAACATTTCTTGCATCCACCTCTTCCTTTCCATTCCCACTGTTATTGCCTTGTTTTAGCACCTACATGGTCTCTTCCCTAGAGTATTGTAATAGTCTCTTATCCACCTCCCTTAGTCATTATAGTCCCATCGCAATTTTAATCTCAGTGCTGCAGATAGAGTGACATTTCTAAAATGTTAAGGATATCCTAGTTCTACTGTGTTAAAACTAGACAATAGCTCCCCATTACCTATTCAATAAATTTTAAACTTACTTGTGTTTCATTTAATAAAATCTGTATCTTGCCTACCTTCATAGATTTATATCTCACTACAATTCTCTCTACAGACATTGTCTTCTGCTTGCAATTTCCTGAATAGAAAAATCTGTTTCATACCTCCATAATTGTGCTCATACTGTGCACTCTACTTGTTTCCTCCCCTTTCCCCCTCTTTGCTGGATACAATTTTGAGGGACTGATCAGTGGTCATCTTACAGATCAAGTCTTTCCTGACCACCTCCTCCATCTTTTGCATCTACACGGAACTGTGTATAGTCTTAGATCATAGAGCACAGATTCTACCAATATTCAGTTCTAAATCCCTGGTCTATTACATGACCTTGGTCTAGAACATGCAGTTCTAAGGCCCTGAGCAACATTTCAATGCTTCATTGCAAAGGTATCTACTTCTTTTTTTTCCTTTTATAAATGACTTTATTTATAGTTAAGAAAGTTGAAACAAAGATTTGTAAAGTCTCCTGAACTATTTTATTATATACACCAATTATCCTTCTAATGTTAAAAATAAAATTACTGGCTCAATGTTGACTCATTTTATTATTATTATTCTTATTCTTTTAAAAGACACTTAGATTACATAAATGTTACACAAAAGATATAGGGATTCCCATATGCCCCACTCCTCACACCTCCCACACCCTCCCACATGAACATCCTTCATTAGTGTGGCACATTCATTGCAATTGATAAACACATCCTGGGGCTTTGCCATTAAGCATGGAGCATAGTTCACATTGTAGTCTACGCTCTCTTCTACAGAGTTCTGCAAGTTATATGATGATATAAAATGGCCTATATCTGTCGTTTCAACGTCACTTAGGATGATTTTCAAGTCCTGAAAAAGCCCCTGTATTACAATTGTTTTTCCCTCTCCCTGCCCCCAGAGCCTCCAGTGCTAGAATCATCAATGTTGGAATTTCTTCCATTGCTAGAATCACAATATGTCTGTAGTAGAATGCCATTAATCTACTTCTGCAGGGCTTGCAGAACCTGGAAGGAGGAAATGGTCAGGTCCGAGGAGGTGGCTTACACTAATGGGTCTTGTGTGACTGGGGCAGAGAAGGAAGACCACGGATTTGACAAATTGTTAGTAAACAGGGGAAATGACCGATTAAGTAAATATATCAAGGGTAATGGGAGCAAGGTTTCTCAGTATCAGAGAAAGGATATTCATACACTTAAAGGATGAAAGAATGAACAGAGTGCTGTTAGATTAGAATTGGAGGTATCAATATGATGAACTTATTGTGATAGATAATTGCTAGATATAGATAGGAAAAAATGGATAGAACCCCGTGTGTGTATGTGTGTGTGTGAGTGAGTGTGTGTGCATTTTCTAGCTCTGTCTGCTGAGAGAATCTAGAAGCAACGGAACCCCATTTAGCAAAAAGGACACCTAGTGCTCAGATATTGGTTTATAAATATCATTCTCCAATAAGAGAAACCAGGCCTTCTTAAAGAATTGTTCAATTCCAGGGCTGGGACAGGGAAAGTACAAGATGAGCCCAGAATATCTTGATTTGTCATGAGGCAAGGAAGCAATAAAAAATTATGAGGACTTGTCACAAGGACACAGTAGGTAGCTTGAAGAATAACGGTAGACAGTTTGAATATCAAATTAAATAATGACAGTAACAGATTATAACCAACTGATTAAAATTGGGATCCATGAGTCCATAGTGAAATGAATGAATGAATAAATAAAATGTTTACATGTAAAAGCTCTTCCTTACAACAGAATACCAACTAAGAAATGTAGAAGGAATGATAGAGTTAGAAATTCATCATTGGCAAACATCATAGTACAAAGATGAAGAACTGTTCCAGATTGAAAAAGAATATAGAGAAATGACAATGAAACACAACATTTGATCTCTGGATGGATCTTGAACCAGAAGATCTTTGTACCTATCTTTGTTATAGAGTACATTATTGAAATTTGAATGGGGTTTGTGGATTATATGATCGCAATATGAATTTTTTAAATTTTGTGGGTTTATAGAAGAGTGTCTCTTTCTTTAGGAAATTGTTATCATGCCTGCAAGTTATTCTCAACTGGTATATATATATATATGGAGAGAGAGACAAGGAGAGGGAGAGGGGAGAGAGGAAAAGAGGGAGAATGATAAAGAAAATACATTGAATGTTAACAACTGGGAAACCTGGGTAAAGGCGTATTGGAATTCTTTGTACTATTCTTGCAAGCTTTCTGTAACTTTGAAATTATTTTAAAATACTTTATTTTTAAAATCTTTACTTCTCAGAATCTGCCTTTACTTCACCTTCTTTCCTGATTTCATTTTTCTCCCAATGATCCCCAAAGGCACATAGTAGTAGTAAATTAGTAAAATATAAAACTAAATTCATCAAATGAAGAAAAGGTGGTAAAACATAATGGAGAATATTCTGGGTTATTGAATTAGATTGCCCAAGTTCAAAATCCAATCCTGTGTGTGGCTTTGAGGCAAATCTTCTTCACCTCTCCATGTCTTTTTTTCTCACCTATAAAATGTAAATAAGAATACCAACTTCGTGAGGGTTTGATAATCAAATTATTTAACGCATGTAAAGGACTTAGCACAGTGCCTGGCACATGGTAAGTCGCTAAATTAATGTATATTCATTTTTTCCCAAAGGACTAGTTGACAGAGCCTGCTGCTGAAGAAAAGCTGCTTTGTATAGTTCCCTCCCTCCTTCCCTCCCCCCCTTTCTCTCTCTCCCTTTCTCTCTATCTCTCTCTCTCCCTCTCCCCGCCCCCCTGGAATCTCTATAGATTTCTGTGTGGCCAACAGTCCTAAAGAGCATCCCATGACTGTGCAATATTGAATTAATTCAATATTCCCAAGCCATGGAAATACAAGATGTTTGGTATAGCAGGCTGAGGAATCACCCCTATGTGAGATTTTTTGTTAAATATGATACTTTGAGGTTTATTGTTAATATAGCTTTAAAATCAGCCCCCCTCCACTGCTTAGGCTCATCAGGGAATAGGGAGGTTGAAGGGAAGGGTGAGGCTGCTTCTTTTATGGAGAGATTCAGAGGAGTAGAACAGACCCTAGGTGATGCAGGCAATGCCTGACAATGGTTCCATGAGACATTTAGAAATTTCTTTTCAGAAATATTGGATTTTATTAGGTCAGTTTGTGAAGCAAAAATAGCTCAGCTTGCCTGTGATACTTCTGGGATAAAATAAATGTAACTGCACTAAAGCATCAAGGAGCAGTGTAGGAAAGAGGTAGAAGAGAAAACAACCAGATGAGGGGAAAAGACAATTAAAATCTCATATTCTTGGCTGTCTGTCCAAAATAGTCATGCCCAAGTGGTGCTCAACATAAATTGTCTTTGAAGAATATTATGGTGGTTAAGAGCACAGGCTTTAGAGCCAGGCAGATCTGCATGTGAATCATTTTTCTGTCTTCTTTTTTTAATTAAATTTTTTATTAGAGAATTTATATGTTTACAGAAAAATCATGAAGAAAATAGACAGTTCCCAAATACCCCCCCTACACACAGTTTTCCCTATTAACACTTTGCATTAGTGATATGGCTTTGTTAAAATTGATGAAACAATATTATTGTAATTCCACTATTAACTATAGTCCATAGTTTACATTAGGGTTCACGGTTTGTGTTGTACAGTCCTATGGTTTTTAAAATAATTTTGTTATAGTAACATTTAAACCTAAAATTTCCCCTTTTAACCATATTCAAATATGTAATTCGGTGTTGTGCTATTATCACCACCATCCATTACCAAAACTTTTTCATCACCCCAAACAGAAACTCCCTACCAATTAAGCATTAAATCCCCATTCCTTACCCACCCCTCCCAGCCCCTGGTAAACTGTGTTCTAGTTTCTGACTCTATGAGTTTGCTTATTCTAATTATTTCATATCAGTGAAATCATACAATATTTGTCCTTTTGTGTGTGGCTCATTTCCCTCAACATGATGTCTTCAAAGTTCATCCATGTTGTTGCATGTATCAGGACTTCACTCCTTTTTCTGGTTGAATAATATTCCATTGTACTTATATATCACATTTTGTTTATCCATTCTTCTGTTGATATACACTTGGGTTGCTTCCATCTTTTGGCAATTGTGAATAATGCCACTTTGAACATTGGTATGCAAATATCTGTTTGGGTCCCTGCTTTCTATGCTTTTGCGTATATACCTAGAAGTGGGATTTCTAGATCATATGGTAATTCTATACTTAACTTTCTGAAGAACCATCAAACTGTATTCCACAGTGGCTGCACTATTTTATCTTCCCACCACCAATGAATGAGTGTTCCTATTTTTCATCTTCTCCAATACTTATAATTTCTGTTTTCATAATAATTGTCATTCTATTGTGTGTGAAATGGTACCTCATTGTGGTTTTGATTTGCATTTCTGTAATGGCTGATGATGTTGAACATCTTCATGTACTTTTTGCCATTTGCATATCTTCTTTGGAGAAATGTCTCTTTAAATCTTTTGCCCATTTTTAATTGGATTGTTTTGTTGTTGTTGCTGAGTTGTAGGATTTCTTTATATATTCTGGATATTAAACCCTTATCGGATATGTGGTTTCCAAATATTTCCTCCCATTGTATAGGTTGTGGTTTTACTTTCATGATAAAGTCCTTTAATGCACAAAACTTCTAAATTTTGTTGAGTTTCCAATTATGTTTTTTTTTTCTTTTGTTGCTTATGTTTTGGATTTAAAGTCTGAGAAACCATTGTCTAACAGAAGGTCCTGAAGATGCTTCCCTATGCTTACTTCTAGGAGTTTGATAGTTCTGATTCTTATATTTAGGTCTTTGATACATTTTGAGTTAATTTTTGTATATGGTGTTAAGTAGAGGTCTGCCTTCATTTTCTGCATGTGGATATCCAGTTTTTCCAGCACCATTGCTGAGCAGACTATTTTTTCCCCATTAAGTGGAACTGGCAACTTAGTTAAAATTAATTGGCCATAAATGTGAGTGTTTATTTCTGAACTCTCAATTTGACCCAATCGGTCTACATGTCTGTCCTTGTATAGTACCATATATTTTGATTACTGTAGCTTTATAAAACGTTTTAAAATTGGAAGTGTGAATCCTCCAACTTTGTTTTCTTTTTCAAGATGGTTTTGGCTACTAGGGTCCCCTTACCATTCCATATAAATTTCATGATTGAGTTTTCCATTTTAACAAGAAGGCTGTTGTAATTTTTATTGGGATTGCATTAAATTTGTAAGTCACTCTGAGTAGAATTGGGATCTTAACAATATTTAGTTTTCCAGTTCATGATAACAGAATGGTCTTCCATTTATTTAGGTCTCCTTTGATTTCTTTTAGTAATATATATATATATATAAAAGATTTATTTTACTTTTATCCCTTTTTAACCTTAATTATAACTAGAAGGCTGATTGGTAAACCTGCAACAACTGGGAAAAGAAGAATTATTTAGAGATCTTAGTGTGTGGTGTGATAGAAACCTGAAAATTGCTAAGTGCATCTCCCAGGGGCCACACCTGCCATTCCGCCTGGTTGGTCATCACATTGGGCCAGGACACCCTCTCTTTTGACCATGAAAAAAAACACTCCAAATGTTTGATTCTCCTTTTTCTAAACCTCTCTTAAAGATTGTCATTATCTCACCTTAGATGTGTTCATGTTAATATAGTTTTGTTCAGTCTTGGCCAGATCTCATTCTTTCTCTGTTTTATGGCTTTACATATCTCCAATCCAATCCATCATTAAAAAAAAAAAAAAGAGTTTAAAGTTCAATGTGCAACCATCTTCCAAATTCTTGAAGGGAATATTGTTGCCCCTATGAACCACCTACTAAAATTAAAACTTTATTTTACAACTAAGACCAGGTAATAGTTGATCCTTTTCTTTTCCCATAAAACTTCTTCCTCTTCAGGGAGTTACAGCTGACAAGTGTGTCTACTCTGTAACATGGATTTTTTGGAAATAAAAATAAATGGAAGTTAGAGATCTTAGAAGTTGGAAGAGAGTTTGGTTCCATGCCTAATTTGGGGGGCTTGAGGAAAGGATGGTTGGAGGAGACATAAGTTGGTCTATGAAGTATAACCTTCCCTTCTCCATGTGGACATTCCCATTCTAGTGCTTTCTAGAAAATTGTGGATTACCTTTAAAGGACCTAAAAGTTTTCTTTAGTATGTGTTGAATGAATTGATTCCTCCAGTCAGATAGGATGCTTAGTTATAATACAACAAATTGATTTCTTAACATCTGATCTAATAATTTGGTTCAAATTCTTTCCCATTTAGGGAGAGAATTAAGATTTTCTCACATTTAGTAAGGAAATTCAATTCTCCCCTCTTAGTTGTTCAATAACAACTTGTTGAGTTAATGATTAATCTGATAACCTTAAATAAATTTCTGACCAAAAAAAGACAATATTTTGAATAAAATTTAAACATTACCACAAATACAATGCTTCATTACCCACTGGGCAACTGCTGACTTCAGGATAAAATTCAAATTCTCTCAATTAAGCTACAAATCTTTATGATATAGTACTTGCTTAACTTTCAAGTCTCATCTCTCCCAATTCTCTCTTCTCCTAATAGAGATAATTCCTGACCTCAAGAAGCATGTAATCTAGCAGGAAAAATAGACTTTAGTCAAACACACAAATAGAAGTGAAATCACAACTCATTAAATGCTATGAGGAAGAAAATCATGCTACTGTAAGAACTTAAAATAACTTGGCCAAGGAAGTAAGAGAGATCAGGAAAGTGTTCTCTGAGAAAATGATGATTAAGTTAAGATTTGAAAGAAGAGACAGAGTTAACAAGGCAAAGGGAATAGAAAATACTGAAGTCAGGGAGAAAAACATTTCTAAAAACCTGTGGCAAGAATGTGTACTATAGCACACAAAAAGACCAGTGGGGCTTGAATAAAGTAAGTGATGAAGGTATGTGGCTTCAGGTGTAAGTAAAATGATAAATATGGGATTAATCATGTTACAAGAATTTATCTTTATTATATGAACAAATAGAAGCCACTTAAATATTTTAAACAGAAAAAGAGCATGATAAAATATATATGTGTTTTCAAAATAATGCTCTGGCTGCTATGTGGAAAACAGATTACAAAGGGACAAAAGTAGATTCAGGAAGATCATTTATAAGACTATTGGAATAGTCTAGGCATTGATTAACAGTGGTTCATCACAGTTAGGGCAATGTGGTGGGAACAATGAAGCTTGGATGGATCCTAGAGCTATTTAGGAAGCAAAATCAAGTAGACTTGTGATGGATTAGATATGAGGTTTGAGAAGGAGGTGGGAAACCTTTCTTGACTATGCACTCCTCAGGATTGAGGATTGGGTTGGGAGCTCCTTCCATCTATTTCTGTAATGTTCTACTTGCCACCATCATAGGCTTTCTCATATGGCAGTGAAATTGCCAGTCACCCTTTATACAGTAAGCTCTATGTCTTGCTCATTATTATAACTATAGCACCTAGGATACATCTGTTTTCAGAGTTTGTGCAAAGAAAGAGTAGAAATACAGAAACTTTGAAAGTGGAGTTCAAATGATAATATATTTTCAGAAAAAGGAGAAATAGCTGTAAATATGAAAAACAATAAGGTATCCTCAATTTAATTCTTGGCTGTGTTACAAATATGTACAAGTTCAGAAATGGAATAGACATGCTTGTATAACCTAACAATGCTCACATCCAATGAAAGAAAAGCAAATAGCAATTCCAATTGCAGTTATACAGGACCTCTAGAGACGGACTTAGAACAAACACACTCAGGCACAGACACTAATTCTGAGACCTGTGAAATGTACCGTCTCTTCAACTACTCCCTTCCTGCAGTCATTCTCAGAGGTCAGGTCAATTCTTGGATTGGTGGTGCCCTGATCTCCAGGCTACCTTGGAATAGAGAAGATCACTGGCACTCATTTTCATATAATGCAACTCAGTTTTCAAATTTTCCTTCTTCTTTGACACCATTTTCTATGGTCTATGACCCCTTCCTACTTCTTGTGAAATCTATAGACGGGAACCAATCAATGTTTCCAATAATTTATTTCTTTTGTTTTGTATTAAGAAGCCCTCTTCTATTCCCTCAGGAATCATCTGGAGTCATATCTTACATTTGATGACCTTGATTTTTATCTTTCTTGCTACAGTTTTCCCTCACAGTTCTGGTAAATCTTTTATGCTTACTGTGGCTACCACACCCAAGATGGTCCCAGTGATCTCACCTCCTGATAGTCATGTACTGTGTAGTCACCTCCCACATAGCATAAGAGTTGGTCTGTTTGAAAAGTTAAATATGTGTAAAGTGATAGTATGTCATACTTTAGAGGCTAAGTCATCAAAGGCATTCTGGCTTCCTGCCTCATTTCCCCTCTCTTACGCTAGAGCAGGGGGTCTTAATCATTTTTGTTCCACAGACCCCTTTGCCAGTCAGGAGAAAACCATGGACCCCTTACTAAGTTGACACTATACGTGTATTATTTAATAAATATATCACACTCGCACCAACACGTCCCCATGAGAATAATGTTTTTTCAATTTCAATTCAAGCTCATGAACCCCTTGTTAAGAACCCCTGTGCTAGAGGAAACTAGCTACTATATCATGAGGAGAGGCCTGTGTGGTGAGGAAGCAACTGAGGCCTCTTGCTAACAGCCACTCGAGCGAGCCTTCAGGTGACTGCAACCTCATGAGAGATCCTGCCAAGCACCAAGTGAAGCCACTTCTGTATTCCAGACCCTCAGAAACTGGGTGAGATAATAAATGTTTCTTGGTTTAAGTTACTAAGGTTTGGAGTAATTTGTTACACAGCAAAAGATGATTAAAAGCTACTCAATACTTAAAAATAGGGGCATAGGAGAGGTGACTGGGAATTCTGCATATGTAGGTGGGCTTTTGACTAGAAATTTTTCCTTAAAATGAACTCTTACAATGGGAGCAAACTTTGTGAAAATGAGAGTCTAATTTTGGTGTGATAATAGCCTTATTAGGTACCCAAGTTCTTCCTTAATATTTTAATTTCTTTAAAGATGTTTTTTGTTGGTGATAAATGCTTTTACTTTAGTGGGATTCAGGGATTAGGGAATCCTAATGTACTTAGTCTGCTATTTTGAACCAAAAGTCTCCTGTGTAGTATCTTTTATTCCATTCTTTCAGTATACAACACTTCACTCTGAAAGCTCTAAAGCAAGCTACCATTATTATGTGGTCTCTTCCCAGCGGTCTTGGACCATTACCCTCTACTCCTTCACTCCTCATCTAGCCCTGCCAGTGGAGTCACTGTCCTCTCTTCATCTTTGTGCTATCTTTCTATTCTTTCCAACCTCTCCCCTTACCACCGCCCCCAAAATAAAAATCACAGATATTTTGTAGAACCATAGTCTTGTGGAAGAAAACGATCTTCTCTTGTCTGGTGCCATACAGGGGCCTCACTTGGGAATGATCTGGTGATATAGATTGCTGGTCAGCTTCTAGTCTTTGGTGATAAAGATATACCAACTTGAGCCAGAGGGGATGATTCCTGCTGCCAGGACTAGCAGAGAAGTTTGTATAGTGAGAGGTGAAGACTCCATTCACCTTTCCCCTGCAGGGAGTGTCCACAATCACCCTGGGCAACAAGATATCCCTTTTTATAGCTCATTATATCACAAGAAATGCTTCATCACAGACAGAGAAAGAAGCATTCTTAGCATACTCCCCTTCCCAAACCACACAGAAAGGCAATTCAGGAAAAAAAATTCATCATGGCTTGCCCAAGTTCTTAAAATAGTTCTGCATATTTGTTTCATATCCAGGTTCATAAAACAGGGATTGTAACTTTGATATTTTAAATTCCTGAGTGAGTAGTGCTCTATATTCTTTTTCTCCTTGCAGCACATAGAATATTAGTAAACACCAAGTCATAAATAGAATTATTTATAATTATATTTATATAATTATATTTTTTATATTTATATAATTGTTTATATAATTTTTTTCCACTTTTACTAATAACTATTTAAATAAGACATAGGTACTTATATACTGAAAAAATACAAAACCAAAGCCACACATTTCCTTGTATAATGCCATATTGTATGGTAACTCAAATACTGTTGTAGCGCAATGGCTATAATTGAACAGTACAACTATATACAAAATTTAAACAATTTTTGACAAATTTCTATAGCTGGATGTAGGATACATTTGAGCTCAACACCTTCTGTAGAATTTACATGGCAAAGCATAAGATTTAACACAGTTGTTTCAAAACTTCAACACATGCTAAGAACAAATGTACAATGCAATTAGTATTTAATTTCCCATGAGAAGAAAAAGCATGTCACTATAAATATGGTACATCAGATTTCATCACCAATAAAAGAATATTCAGTCCATCTTTCTGAAATTGATATTGATACTATTTGCATCTTATTTGGACAAAAGCAGAGCATAAGATCAACATATTATGTAATGCTAAACCAGATATCAGAAGTTAAACAGAGCTCATATTTATCTTACAGAACTAGTATTTTTCTCCCTTTATCCATAATCTACAAAATATAGTATTTTCATCAATGTCTTTGACTATTAGGGTCAAAGGTGTATGCTGCTGAAAAGATGGTTTAAAAGGTTCCCCTGTGAAAATGGCAAAAGTAAACTGAGTCCTTTTCTCCATGATGGTCTCTGACACTATAACACTGACTAACTGAAAGGAGCCAGAATGCACCTTCAGGAGAGAATAGTACTGCAAACTTTGGTAGAAAGAAGAGAATTGGGATCATGACAAACTAATACACAGAATACACACACACAAACACAAACATGTATACACACACATATCCATTTCTTTAAAAAAAAATCAATGGTGTTGCTTTCTTCTTTATTACAACACTAATGACAAAAAGTTTGCATCTCAAGTGAACTGACAGTGATATGACATATAAGAAAGTAAAGTATAGTGATGAAGATTGCATTGCAAATGGTAGTTGGAAGTATCTGGGCAAATTTTTCACATTTGGAAGGTCTGGTCATAGAGATAAGGTCCTAGTTTGGGGACTTATTTATTCAATGACTGAATTCTCATACACTGGGAGTGAGCTTATCAAGAACATGATAGAAAGAGACTGGAGGACGAGGCAGGTAACAAGTCAGGAACTCAGGAACTCAAAGAACTTCAATTTCACCACAGTAATGTGGAAAATGAATGCCGTGCTTCCCTTTCTGCTTGAAGTTAGTTTTAAAGAACTTAACCTCATTAAGTAAAGCAAAATCTAGGCTTATTATGGTTTATCTCTGGAAGAAGAATTTCAAGGAGTGGAAGGACTGATTAAAAATAGTCTTGATCCTGTGCTTTGAATTCCAAGTCTAAGACCAACTGAAACTCCCAAAGACTTTGTTATATATGAAGGAAAAGCACAGGAAAATATTTGGAAGATAGGTGGAATGTCTAAGCATTTCATGTAAGGAAATCTGGGGATCCAGTCCCATCATAAAATTTGTGCCATTCTACTCTCTCTTAGGAGATTTCTATATTCTGGTCCCAGTTCAGTGAAGTATATCATTCTCTTCCTACTTTCTGGCCAGTCTCTACGTATCAGTTATGATTTTCACTACTTCATTTCCACCCCTCACTGGACTCCATACAATCTTGTCACTTTTCATTGCAAACCAAAAGAGAGACAAATTCCTCTTATTTTTTCTTTTGCATTTCTGTTGACCACTTTTTTAATTCTGGTTTTTAGCCTGAAAAATGGACATTTTTTTCTCGTCTGAATGAGACCTGGAATGACTTTCAGGTGAGACTTTGACCCAGCTCCCTGTCTACAGACCCATGGCTTTATATTGTAGGCTGAAAAGTTTAACCATCTCGTTCAAATGGCAAACACACTATCCTTATAACCAGGGTCATACACATATAGTAACAAGTGAGTCATTCTCTCAGATAGAGACTAGTTACTTAAATATTTAAAGCAAGCTGGTCACTCTGTTTCATGGGAGGTAAGGGCTTAAGAAGAGTTCCTCTACTCTTTTACTTAAGGGGAGGATGAAGAGTTTCCAGAAAGAATGGAGGACACATTGCAAATAGTAAACCTGAAAGTACAGGATTCTAATGAACTGAAGAAGAATTAAAGCCTGATCAAGAGTTAGGAACATAGAGAAAGGTGCCTGAGAAGGAGAAAGGTGTAAAAGAAATGACTGAACATATGCAATCAATATGATTCCCATAGAGAAGAAGGCTGAGATTCCAGGGGAGAAAGCACAGACTGAAGAATGCATCCTTATCAGAAAAAAGGTTGGCATTTGGTGGGCTAGAGGTATTATTATTGTCAGGGGACCTAGGAAGAACTGAATCTACACTGAACCATAGTTACACCTCCCCATGAAGCTCCCAAGAAAAATCTGCTGGCAAGGAATAATGGAAAATGAGAAGCAAAATATGATTGTTTGCTGGGCTTGGGCCCTAAGTCTAATGCTGCAAATTCTTATAAATTATGCCAGAAGACATAGTGTAAGGAGTCTCTATTTTATTCTCCTGCTTAGAAGCCCAAAGTTTCAGTCTCAGAATTTTCCATATTTTGCTTGGCTGCATACTAGGAGAGAAGAGAGTGTCCCTAAGGTCACTTACCATTTTGCTGATGAGGTGAAAGAGAGAGGAGAGATAACCATAGCAATCTCTAAATTGATAGCGACCCTTTCTCGCTACTAAATGGGACCCTTTCTCATCTGGATCCAACTAATCAAAGACAACGTTCCTCCTCAGCAGGAAGAATTAAGCAAAGGCTGGGATGGTGTGGGAAAAGCCTTGACAAATTACTAATTCTCATTTAAGGTCCTTTCCCAGACAGCGAGAGGTACAGATAAAAACAGTAAAAATAAATAAAAAAGAAGGAAGTTCTGGTGAATGCTTGTGTTTTATAATCTCACTCCAAACCATCCCAGTTCTTTTGATAATATTTTACTTGACTGCTCTTCACATCTACTTTTCTACCTATGTAATTGCTTCTTTATTTCTGCCTCTTCTATTATTACTGATTTTTTCTCTGTTTAAGTTCTAATAGAGTTAAATTAAAATCTCCCCTTATGTTGGTGGACTTGTTGATTTTCCCTCGTAGTTCTGATTAATTTTTCTTTATGTATTTTAAATCTATGTCATTAAGTACGTACAGTTTTTAAATATTTATGTTTTCCCAGTAGATGGAATCTTTTATAAATTAACAGTACTAAGTTGCAATGAAAATGAAAGCTCTCCAGGTACATGCGTCAATATGGATTAATCTCAAAAGCACAATGATGAGAAAAACATGCAGGTTACAGAAGAGTAAAAGCAGTGTGATTCCATGCACATAATATTTAAAAACCTAGAAAAAGTGAAAAGTATATTGTTTATGATATATGGTATAGCTGTGTTAGAGGCCATAGGATAGCGGTTAAGTATAGGGGAAGAAGAGGGTTGAGATTAGGGGAGGGTACACAGAGGGCTTCAAAGGTTCTGGTAATGTTCTGTATCTAAAGTTGGTTGGTGTGTGTTTTATTATTATTATTCATTCTATAAATACATGTTTTGTAAATTATATATTTCATAGTAAAATGACCAAATATTAGATATATAAAATTTAGATTGAGTGTAATTTTAAGATTCTGCCCTGTCAGAATCCCCCAAACTGGGGGAAGTTACTTTCCCACCCAAGATCCTGCAACATCTGCTTAGAAAGATAGACATATTTGTAAGACCATGCCCTCATCTTAGCAAGGCCTTCTAGGGTCTAATCCTAGGCCAAGCGTACAAGGGTGGCTTTTTCACTCCCACATTTATGATTATGTTACAGTCATTCAATCCTGATAAAAACATTCTTCACTAAATCTGCAAGCCTGGAAATGCTCCCATTTCTCACCCTCATTTATTTTCTATAGTCCTCTGCATTGGTTCCCGACTCCCTGTAAAATAGCAACAACTAAATTGGAATGCTTACTTTGTGCTAGGCTTTATATATTCTCCTTTGCATATATTCAGTTAAGTTTCACAACAGTCCTCTGAGTGTTACTCCTAGTTTTTCCATTTTACAGATGAAGAAAATAGGGCAAAAAGAGATTAAAATTTTTGCCCAAGGTTTCTTGACTCTGAGGTGGATCCCAAAGCAGACACCCTGGCCCCAAAATTGCACTCTTAACCGCCAAGCTCATGCCTCTTTCATGGCAATTCTGTTTCCACAAGCTGTGGTCTCGTCCCTGAACTCCTATCCAGTCAACAGAACCCTAATATCTTAGGTGCTTGCAGCCTCTCTTCTGGTTCTGCAGAGTACGGCCCACTCTAGATTGCCTGTCACTGCCCTCCTCCTCCTGTTCGTACAGAAGCTCCTTCTGGTGCTATCTTTTGGCCAAAATATAATATTCCTTAGATATCATGAAAAAATGGACACTGTCAGCCAAGAGGGTTACTCAGTGCCTCTCTTCCCTGTCCAAGCAGGTGAATCTATTTCCAGGTTGGGGCCCTCTTTCCTTGCCTGCATTTATCTTTCTGTGAGCAAACCACAAGCGCATGTGTTAAAAGCCAACAGGAGAGAGCAGATGTAAAATAATGGTGGTAATTCCTGGCACAATGTCTGCTGCAAAATAGGTGATCAATAAAAAATGCTTACTTGTGGAAGAAATGATCAAATGATGCAGTCTGGCGCAAATCATAAACCAGGCACAGAGACAGGATATTTTTTTATAGAAGGGAATAAGAATTAATTAGATATCTGGAGGAAACCTTTGGTTGAGCGCAGAATCAGGAAGGAACTTCATTTCTCTCTGAAATTTTATTTTCCAACAGTAGAGAAAGGGCTATAGGACCTTGCCACTAAGAACTTAGTTCTGACCAACATGGATGAATTTGTTGGTGATGAGAAAAATAAGAAATGGAGAGGCCATACTAGATTTGAAAATAGCCAGATACAAGAAATATTTAGTGCAGTGGATACCCTAAAGATCAGAGAAAAGATAATTGTGGTTCTACAATATGAGACTTTGAATGGAGAGTTGGCTTTAAAAGGATTAGAAAATTCTCAGAAATAGAATTCTGATTCAGACAAATACAAAATATGCTAAGAAAGACGAAAAAGAAGAGGTACGTGAAGATTCCAAGGAGACTGTAGAGGGAGCTGTCTGATCAGCTCAGATACAAGGACTGTTCAAAGATGGAAGAAGAGCCTGCCACCAAAGGCTGCCTGCATGCACTGTTCACAGAGGAGTAATTTAATAAACCTTTATATGAATAAAACTGAAATGAAGGATACTGGTAAGACATAGAAGAATATTGTCCAGAAATGTCACATTCAAATATGCTGGAATTGCAAAAATTCTGTGGAGAAAAGAAGGGCTGGGGATTTTATTTCTAGCCACAAGCAAAACTAAGAAACAACAGGCCCTGCTTGAGAACTATGCCCTAATACTTATGGAGACAGAGAGAAAGTAGATATCTCAATCCATTTTGGGTTTCTGTCTTGTCTTTCAAGGCATAATATTGGGCTGAGAAGGCTTACAAGGACTGTGGAGAGAGGGGAGAAAGTCCAGAGGAAGGTGCACTGTCAGGGAGCCCCAGCCAGTCTCCAGACCCTGGGGTTTGCATCCCACTTCCCAAGAGTTTGCACAGGGGATTCTTGATATACTCACATTCAGTCATTTCAACTATCATTGACCCATCATTTGATTTGTGGCTGGTACTGAGTCAGAGATGGAAATACAGAGATGAAGACAACACAAGATAGTCTTCTTGGGAGCTTGAGGAATTTTGGAGAAAGGGACAGGTGTTGGAGATCAGGAAATGTTCTGTTTTCCCTAAGCAGAATGAAGTGGATTCCTTGAACTACCAACTTCTTGGTTGTTGGACAATCAGGATTCAAACAAGGTTGACACACCCATATCAAACATCTGATGGTCAATAAAAGTGAGATTCAGGTCTTTGAGCCTTGGACCCTTCTTACTTCAATTCTTCTCTAATCCCCTACTCCTTTCTCTGTTGTTATATCCTCCTGACTTCTAGTCCTTAGCTTTGTCTCTTGGTTATAATTTTGTCCTTGTCCTCTGAATGAAATGACCAAATGTAATTTATTTATTAATTTGATAAATATTGATTGAATGTCTATAATGTGCCAGGCTCTATTTTTGATGCTGGAGATAGAGCATCAAGTAGAACAAAGTCCCAGTCCACAAAGAGCTTACCTTCTGGTACTGGTCATGGTGGTGGAAACAATATAAACATACATACATGCACATCTACATACATATATATTAAAATAGTGCTGGGAGGTTACTATTTCACATAGAGTGGTTAGAAAAGGTGTCTCAAATAAGGCAACACTTGGACAGAGATTGGAAGGAAGTAAAGGTGAAAGCCATGCTAGTGCCTGGTGAGGGAACATCGACTAGAGGTAAATGCCAGTGTAAAGGATTAATTGCCGTGAGTGGGGGAAACTGGTAAGAAGTAAGGTCAAAGCAGTAATGAGAACAAGGGGAGCATATGATGTCAGGTCTGCTAAGCCATTGTAAAGACTGACTTTCACCTGGGACTGTGAGCTTTTGAAGGGTTTTGAGAAGAGAGAGCCCTCATCCAGCATGTCTTAGAAGGATGACTTGGACTGCCATATAGAGAATGAGCCGGGGGGAGGGGTAGACAAAACTAGAAGGAGAGAGAACAGTTAGGAATCTATCAGATTCCTGGGAAAGAGTTGATGGTGGATTAGACTAGATGGTAATGGTAGAGGCAGGAAGAAGCGATACAATTCTGAATATATGCTGAATGTCTAGCTGAAAGGATTTGCTATTGGACTGGATGTGAGGTATGTGGAGTGGGGTGGGACTTTTCTGGCTTTGACCATTGGTGTTCTCTAAGGCACATGACTTACCCTCACCCTTTGACTTTATCCACTTCTAGACACTTTGGTGGGCTATCCTCCCAACCTCCATTGAGAAACCTGGCACCCAACTCTGGCATTGGCATCCCTTGCCTGTGCCCCTGCTATGTTTGTCTTAATCCCCAAGAAGAAGAGTTAGACAGGTGTTTTCTTCCCCTAAGTTAAAAAAAAAAACTCTAATTGAAAAGGTTTCCAGTGTTTCCTGAAAATATATATCAATCTAAGGAAAAAGGGGATTAACATATGTATTAAAGTATAACATTGCATTTATTTTTCTTGTTGTTTAAAGACTCTATATTTAGGTACTTGCATGAATATAAAATGGGCACATAAATGCTAAGGAGGTGAATGAACATTCTAGGAAAATAAATCCATGTTTCTGGATCAATTCAAAAGATAGATGATACAGAAGAAAGCTAAGTTGTGGTCATGATTTTAGTTCAGAAACTTCTGATTCTAACAGTAGTCTAATGACTACAAGAGAAAACTAAGTCCTGATGCAAGTCCTCTTTATCCACAGTTGAAGTGTATATCATCTGCCCCTTCACTGTTTTCTCCCCTTTTACTCTAATTGGAACCTAGGCCAGTGGCTTTGGAATAGGAGCATCACCGCATGCTTGGGTCAGATTAAGGGAATCCAGCTTGCTTCTCTCTTTCCCTTGTTTCACAGATGGCTTGCTGTTCACACACGAACAGGAGCTGATTAGCACTCCGGTGCCCTATTTAAGCTTTCTGGCTTCAGAGAGAAGCTATTTTGAAAAGTGAAAAGATTACACTCCGATAATAGACCAGAGGCCTTACACATGTGGATGGCTCACAGAGGATTAAAAGAGCAGACCCAGAATAAATGTATCCTGCACCTGATGGAACAATGAGGGTGAATTTCCCTCACACTGACTTCAGGGGCTGTCACTGCCCAGCACTTTGAAGGAAGTTTCCTGCTCAGATCATTGATGCCTCTTTCAATGAGCCAATATAATGGTGGGTGGTTTAAGGAGCCAGTGTCTGATTCAACTGCTATCTTTTCAAGGAACCAATTAGGTCACTTCATAATCCTTTGAAGTGTCAGGGATCTGAGGTCTTAATTGGTAGACTCCTCTCTTCCAAATTTGTTTGTTCTCTTTCTGAGTGTTCCTGCATGGAAATATTTCCCCAGGGTCACCAGTGATCTGAAGTAGATGAGTGGGGGAATTCACGCTTGCTCTAGTTTAATTTAAACACTAGATGATGTGTATTGAAATTTTGTTAATTTCAAGCCAAGTCCCTGGGAAGTTGCACTTAGAGGGGCAACTTTCTGGTCCTGTAATTCAGATTGAAGGAGGTCAGGGCTTTGGGAAGACTAACTCATGCACCTATTATATACCCATATATTAATATGTTCATTTACCAGGAGAAATTATACGGTCCAAAGATATAATGTTTACTGTAACTTTGGTCTCCTTGCATTTTCTGCTCAGAAAGTTAATTTAGGAAACTAAATAATTAATGAAAGTATCTCTAACAACATTCATTAAACATATATTATGTGTCAAATACTTTGCCTGGTTCTGAGGACTTGATGAAATAGGATTCAGACATTGGTCTAGGTGTCTATAATTAATGTGGAGGAAATTGTTGAAATTCCTTCCCCATACCTATGAATGGTAATGGTAATGGATCCCTTATGTGATCCTAGGTGTCTGTGTCCTAGAAACTTTCAGATGTCTTTCAGGTCTGATTTTGACTCAAGCATATGTCATAGGTCGAAATGAATTGTAGGGCACCAGGCTAGATGTATACTCAGGCATTTAAACACTAGTGTTTTATATTATCCAAGGTGAACCATAGGTTGATGCTGTGGCAGAATCACAGTGTGTAAATGCATCTGCTGCTTGGAGGAGTAGGCCTCCAGTGTACTCAGGTACCTGGATCTTGAAGTAACACTGCAGGGTATAGTAAACAGACACTTGCTTATTGTTCCTACCTGATCATCTTGGTCAGTCACAATGAGGCCTGGGCTGCAAATTTCTCAGGCTAGAGAATCAAATAGTGTGGCCTCTGCTATCCCAGTTTTTAGGGTTGTGGGGCCTGGCATCTGCTTGGTTGATCTGACTACCTAGAAGGTAGAACTTGGACCTCTTTAGTGAGGCTTTCTGGTATGCTTCAGTCACTCTGCAAGGCAGTAGTCAGAACTTTCTGCCAAAAGATGTGTGATCCTTTGAGGAAGTATCTCCATGCTTCCAAAGTGCTATACTTGTCAGTAGCTCTTATCCATACTATTATTTTTGTTCTTGGCTAGATATGTAGGGAGTGGAAATTCACATTGGTGGTTTGTGTGAATAAAGAACTCCAGGAAGGAAACTTCAGAGGTGTGTGTCCCTCAGTTTCAGTCATGTTCAAGAAATAAAGCCAAGAAGGTCTGATAGATACAGTTAGAGCCACTATCCTAGGGTCCCTTTCATGTGTTCCATTCGTTTATGAGTCTGGTCATAAACTTGGGGCATGAACATGATTCATTTTTATGTTGGCTTTTAAAATTTTTAAGTAAACTTTTAATTTTATAATAGTTTTAGAATTACAGAAGAGTTGCAAAGATAGTATGGAATATTCTCATACACCCCTCATCCAATTTCCACTATTGTTCTAATGTACATTACTATAGTACATTTGTCACAACTAAGGAACCAACACTGGCACATTACTATTAAATAAACTCCATACGTTATTCCATTTCACCAGTTTTTCCCAATATAGGGTTTTTGAATCATTATTCATAAGCAATACTAGTCAGTAGTGTCCTATTTAATGTTGTCTTTGTCAGCTTTAGGTATCAGTGTTATGTTTGTTTCTTAACCTTTCTCAAAGCTCTGGAACAGTTTGCAAGTGGTTGGAATTACTTCTTTCTGGTTTGAAATAATTGACCTGTGACATTTTCTAGTCTTGTTACTGTTTGGGGGAAATTATATGTATTGAGACAATGGCCAAGAGAGCATTAATATACTAGCCAGGACTTTGGTCCCCAAATCCAACACAATTCCCAATTGTGTAGCTGACTTTAGCTATGTATGCTTAGACCACTTGGAGAATTCTTGCCTAGGACAGACTGATCAATGTTCTTGTACAAAACAGGCTGAAATGCCTTCCTGATTTTCTTTCACTTAAGCCCACACATGAATCCCAATAATAAGGAAAGTCCATGCCAGAGCCATCTGATGGGTGAGAAACAACCAACCAACCAACCAAACAAACAAACAAACAACAGCAAAAACCCAAAGAGTCAGCTTTACCTAGTGCCTAGAGAGCCTCTTTTTAACTCAGGCTCAGACCCACTCTCAGAATTCTGATTCAGCAGTCTTAAGTGGGGCCTGAAATTTTACATTTTGAACAAGTTCTCAGGTGATGCTAATGGTTCAGGTACCACACATTGAAAACTATGACCCTAAGAGATAATCTGTGTTTTAGTTTGCCACAGACTGCCAATGCAATAGACCAGAAATGCGTTGGCTTTTATAATGGAAATTTATTAGGTTAGGTTAAAAACTTACAGTTCTGAGGCTGCAAAAGTGTCCATCAAAGCATTGTCAAGAGATGATTTTTCACCAAGTTGTAGCTGTGTGTGATGAGGCACATGTTTTCTCTCCCAGCTCAGCTGTGGGTGATCAAGTACATAGCAGGGCAAAATACTGGTCCTCTCATCTCTCCCCTCTCCTCCAGACTCTCTTCAGCTTCCAGCTGCTCTGTGGGCCTAGCCGCTCAGAGACCTCTATCTATACCTCTGTGCTCGACTGATTCCAGTCTCTGGGCTCCAGGACCTGCTCCTGTCTGCTGTTTTTAGTCCTCCATTTATAAAGGACTCCAGTGAGAGGACCAAGACGCACCCTGGTTCACACCTCACTGAATCCAATCCAATCAAAGGTTCCCACACCCACAGGAATGGACCAATTTAAGAACATAATTTTCTGGGGTCCACATAAAAGACTCAAACCAACACAGCTTGTACAGGAAAAATAAATAAATACTTGATTATTTCTCTTTATTTCCAAGTTTTCTAGAAAATGGTTTGGTACCCTAGAAACCTCCAAAGGTAACCAATGATTTTTATTTTGGAAACATTATGAACATTTTTTTCATATTTCATGTGTTTCAATTACCTGCATTTTTTTTAAATTTTTATTTTTTATGCTTAAATTGTTTCATGCTTGGTCTTTGGGAACCCCTTCAAGTTAGCTCCTGTGTTTGTTTGTTTGTTTATTTATGTTTCTTTTCTTTATAGAGAAGTTGTGGGTTTACAGAACAAATATGCATAAAATACAGGCTTCCCATATACCACCCCAACACCAAAACTTTGCATTGGTGTGAAACATTTGTTATAATTAATGATAGCATATTTTTATAATTGTACTGTTAATTAAAGTCCATAGTTCAACTTAGGGTTCACTGTTTATATAGTTATATAGTTCCACAGTTTTTTTTTTTTTAAATTATTCTATTACCATATATAAAATCTATTTCCCATTTTAATCATATTCAGACATGTTTTTCAGTATAGCCAGATATGTTTACAATTTTGTGCCACCATCACCACCATCCATTACCAAAACATTTCCATCATTCCAAATAAGAACCTTGTATATTTTAAGCCTTAACTTCCCACTCCCTATCCCCACCCCATCACTTGGTAACCTGAATTCTAGATTCTGACTATGAGTTTGTTTGCTCTAAACAGTTTCAAATCAGTGAGATAATACATTTGCTTTTGTGTCTAGCTTATTTCACTCAACATGATGTCTTCAAATTTCATCCATATCGCATGTATCAGGGCTTCATTCCTTTTTATGGATAAATAATAGTCCATCATGTGTATATACCGCATTTCATTTATCCATTCTTTGGGTGATGGACACTTAGGTTGCATCCATCTTTTGGCAAATGTGAACAGTGACTCTATGAACATCAGTGTGCAAATATCTGTTCAAGTACATTCTTTCAATGCTTTTGGGTATATACCTAGTAGTGGGATTGCTGGGTCATATGGTAATTCTATACTTAGCTTTCTGAGGAACCACCAAACTGTCTTCCACAGTGGTTGCACCTTTTATAATGCCATCAGCAATGAATAAGTGTTTCTATTTCTCCACATTCACTCCAATACTTCATATTTTCTGTTTTTTAAATACCAGCCATTCTAATGAGTGTGAAATGGTATCTCATTGTGGTTTTGATTTGCATTTCCCTGATGGCTAATGATGTTGAGTATCTTTCCATGTACTTTTCAGTCATTTGTATATCTTCTTTGGAGAGATATCTGTTCTAGTTTTTGCCCACTTTTTAATTAGGTTGATTGTCTTTTTGTTGCTAAGTTGAAGAATTTCTTTATGTATTCTGGATATTAAACCTTTATTGGATATGGGGTTTCCAAGTATTTTCTCCCATTGTGTAGACTGCTGTTTTACTTTCATGGTAAAGTTCTTGATGCACAAAAGTTTCTAATTTTGATGAGGTTCAATTTATCAGTTTTTTATTGTTGTTGTTCCTTGTGCTTTGGGCATAAAGTCTAAGAAGCCATTGCCTAACACAAGGTCCTGAGGGTGCTTCCTTATGTTTTGTTCTAGAAGTTTGGTAGTTCTAGGTCTTATATTTAGGTCTTTGAACCATTGTGAGTTGATTTTTGTATATAGTGTGAGGAAGGGGTTCTTCTTTGTTTTTACAAATGGAGATCCAGTTTCCCAGCACCATTTTTTAAAGCAACTAATCTTTCTCAATTGAGTGGTCTTTCCCCTCTTATCAAAAATCAGTTGGCCATAAATGTGAGGGTTGATTTCTATATGTCTGTCCTCCTGCCAGTATCATGCCATTTTGATTACTGTGGTTTTGTAATAAGTTTTAAGATTGGGAAGTATGAGTTCTCCCATCTATATTATTCTTTTCCAAGATGGCTTTAGCAATTTGGGACCTTTTACACTTCCATATAAATTTGATGGTTGGCTTTCCCATTTCTGCAAAGAAGGTTGTTGGGATTTTTATTGGGATTACATTGAATCTATAAATTGCTTTGGGTAGTATTGACATCTTTAGGATATTTACTCGTCTAATCCATGAACACAGAATGTCCTTCCATTTATTTAGGTCTTCTTTGATTTCTTTTAACAATGTTTTGTAGTTCTCTGTGTACAAGTTCTTTACATCCATTGTTAGATTTATTCCTAGGTATTGTATTCTTTTAGGTGATATTGTGAATGGAATTTTTTCTTGATTTCTTCTTCTGGTTATTCACTGCTTATGTATAGAAACACTACTGATTTTTAGGTGTTGATCTTCTACCCTGCCACTTTCGTGAATTCATTTATTAGCTCTATGGGATTTGTTGTGGATTTTTCAGGATTTTGTGTATAAAGGGTCATATCATCTGCAAATAGAGAAAATTGTGCTTCTACCTTTCCAATTTGGATGCCTTTTATTTCTTTTTCTTGCCTTATTGCTCTGGCAAGAACTTCCAGTATAATGTGAAATAACAGTGGTTATAGTGGGCATCTCTGTCTTATTCCTGATTTTAGTGGGAAAGTTTTCAGTCTATCACTATTAAGTAGGGATGTTAGCTGTGAGTTTCTCATTATCTATGGAGGACATCCCTTCTATTCCTAGTGTTATAAGTATTATCACGAAGGGTGCTGGATTTGGTTAAATGCCTTTTCTGAATCAATTGAGTTGATCATGTGCTTTTTCCCCCTTAATTCTGTTAATAAGGTGTATTACATTAATAGATTTTCTTCTGTTGAACCAACCTTGCATACTAGGGATAAATCCCACTTGACGTGGTGAATAATTCTTCTAATGTGTTGTTGGATTTTGTTTGCTAGTATTTTGTTGAGGAATTTGCATCTATATTCATAAGATATTGGTCTGTAGTTTTCTTTTCTTGTACTATCTTTTTCTGGTTTGGGTATGAGGATGATGCTGGCCTCTTAGAATGAGTTAGGGAGTGTTCCCTCCTCTCTAATTTTTTGGAAGTGTTTGAGCAGAATTGGGGTTATATCGTCTTTGAATATTTGGTAGAATGCCCTGTGAAGTCAACTCATCCTGGGTTTTTCTTTTTTAGGAGGTTTTTGATGACTGATTCAATCTCTTTACTAGACATTGCTTTGTTGAGCTCATCCTTTTCTTCTTGAGTCAATGTAGATAGTTTATGTGTTTCTAAGAATTTATTGGCATATCATTGTTTATAGTACCCTTTTATAGTGCTTTATATTTCACTGTAGTAATGTCCCCCTTTTCATTTCTGATTTTATTATTTTTATTCCTTTCTCTTTTTTTCTTTGTCAGTTGTCTAAATGTTTGCCAATTTTATTGATCTTTTCAATGAAACAACTTTTGGTTTTGTTGATTCTCTCTATTGTTTTTTGTTTGTTTGTTTGCTTGTTTTCTATTTCATTTATCTCCACTCTAATCTTTGCTATTTCCTTCTCTCTGCTCACTTTGGGTTTAGTTTGCTTTCTTTTTCTAGTTCTTCCAGTTTTGAGGTTAGGTCTCTGATTATTTTTATTTGGCTCAAGATATTTCCTAATTTTGCTTGTGATTTTCTCTTTATCCCATTGGTTGTTTAAGAGTATGTTGTTTAATTTCCAAATATTTGTCAATTTTCCATTTCTCCTTCTGTTATTGATTTCTAGCTTTCTTCTACTGTGGTTGAAGAATATACATTGTATGATTTCAATAATTTTTAATATATTGAGACTTGTTTTGTGACCTAACATATAGTTTATCCCCTAGAATGATCCATGTGAACTCAAGAAGAATGTGTATTGGGTTTTTGTTGGGTGAAGTGATCTATGTATGTCTGTTAGGTCTACTTGGTTTAGAGTATTAATCAAATCTTGTACTACTTTATAGATCATCTGACTAGATGTTCTGTCCATTATTGAAAATGATGTATTAACGTCTCTTACAAATAATGTAGAACAGTAAAATTTTTCCTTTAAATCTGTCAGTATTTGCTTCACATATTTTTAAAGAGAATCTTGCCAGATTAAAATTCTTGGTTGTCAGTTGTTTTCCTTCAGCACTGTATTTCCCCCACTGCCTTCCTCCCTCCATGATTTCTGATGAGAAATCAGCACACAATCTAATTGGGACTCCCTTTTATGTAACATGCTGCTTTTCTCTTGCATCTTTCAGAACTTTCTCCTGGGATTTTGCACTTGATAGTATGATCAATATATGATGAGGTGTATTTTTCTTCATGTTTACCCTGTTTGGTGTCCTCTGGGCTTCTTGTGTGTGCATATTCACATCTTTTGCTAAGTTTGGGAAGTTCTCTGCCATTATTTCTTTGGATATTCCTTTTGCCCCTTTCTCTTTTCTTCTTCTGGGACTCCCATAATGTGTATATTGACACACTTGATAGTGTCCCAGAGTTGTCTTAGGCTATTTTCGCTTTTAATATTTTTTTTCTTTCTGCTCCTTAGCATGACTCATTTTGAGCTTGTTGTCTTTGAGTTCATTGATTCTTTCTTCTGCCAGCTCCAGCCTGCTGTTGGGAATTTTTCATTTCAGTTATCATGGACTCCAACTCCAGTAGTTATGTTTGGTTTCTTTTTAAATTTTCTATCTCTTTTCTAAGACTCTATATTTATCATTCGTTGTTTTCCTTATATCCTTTAGTTCTTTCTCCATATTTTACTTCATCTTCTTGAGCATTTTATGATAATTTTTTAATGGCTTTGTCCTATATGTCCACATTCTTGTTGTGATGGTTAGGCTAATGTGTCAACTTGACCAGGTAATGGTGCCCAGTTGTTTGGTCAAGCAAGCACTGGGCTAATCATAATAAAAGGGCATTTCTTGGACTTTAATCACTAGGGAGTTGATTACCTAGATGACTGATTACATCTACAATCAACTGAGGAGACTGCCATCAGCATCTAATCAGTTGAAGGCCTTAAAAGGAGAAATGATTTCAGCATTCAGGGAGAGAATTTCCATCTGTTTCAGACAGCCAGTATCTCCTGGGGAACTCATCAAAGACCTTCATCAGAGTCCCAGGCTTGCAGGCTGCCCTATGAAATTTGGACTTGTGCATCCCCACAATTGTGTGAGACAATTTTATAAAATCTCACACTATTTACAGATATCTTCTGTTGGTTCTGTTACTCTGGAGAATGCTGACTAATACACTTGTCTTCTTCATTGGTGTTTTCTGGGTTTTTATCCTCTTCTGTTGGGTGGGCCATCATTTCCTATTTCTCTGTTTGTCTCTTATTCTTGTGTGGCAGACTGTACATCTTCATGTTTTAAAATGTTAACTCTGGGATTTATTCCCTGAGATGTCTGTTTCTTGATTTTGTAAGCAGCTGGTGATAAGACAAAGATATTTTTGAGCTTCAGCCTTCCTAGCAGGATGATCTGCCCAAGGCAAATATAGTGTGCTGGGTTTTTCCTGTCTTTCTGGGCCTGTGTCTTTTCCTGGGCTTTTTCTTGTTAGTTGTTTTGGAGTTCCCCTGTTAAAGGCATTTGGTTGTCACCCCTGTTTCCCAGGAGACAGACCTCCCTCTCCCAAGTGTTTGAAGTTGGCAGGCCTTTGTACCAGACTATCTTGATTTTTACCATCTATAGATTTTTACCCTCCTTTCCTTGTCTTAATTTGCTTTACCCTATAGGGCAAATTCTGAGAGGACGGCACACTGCACAGTGATTTCTCAAGCCGGTCTTTCCCAGACAAGCCAGGGCCAGGGACCCACAAAGAGGGCACAGACTGGTTCCAAAGCGCCCTGGGGAGGGGATCAGAAAGGGTGCCAAGAGCTTCTCCGCTCCCCAAACCTGAAGTTTCCTTTCCTGCCCAGCAAATGCAGCCTTTTAACTCACTGTCTCCTGCATCCCTGAGGAAGCACAGCATCTTTAATTCTCCACCCCCTTTGTCTAGGGTGGGTTGAAACAATAGCTACCCTCAAAGCCAGACCCCCAGTGATCCAAATTCACTACTCAAAAGTCATGATCAGTGGATCAGTCATGCCCTCCTATGTTTTGGGAAAGAGGATTTAAAAATATATATATTTTGTATTTATTTTTAAAAGATACTTAGATTACATAAAATGCTACATTAAAAAATATAAGGGATCCCATATGCCCCACTCCCCGTACCACCCACTTTTCCCCACATTAACAACTTCTTTCATTAGTGTGGTATATTTATTGCAATTGATGAACACATTTTGGAGCATTGCCGCTAAGCATGGATTATAGATTACATTATAGTTTAAATTCTCTCCCACTCAATTCTGTAAGTTATGGCAGGATATATAATAGCCTGTGTCTGTCATTGCAATGTCATTCAGGACAATTCCAAGTCCTGAAAATGCCCCCATATTATACTCTTTTTCCCTCTCCCTGACTTTAGCACTTCCAGTGGCCACTGTCTCCACATCCATGATATAATTTCTTCCATTGCTAGAATCACAATAATTCTATAGTAGAATTCCAGTAAATCCACTCTATACCATATTTTATTCTCCAATCCTGAGGATTCTGGAATGGTGATGCCCACTCCACCTCTGTTTGAGAGGGGGTTTCAATCCCATATGGCTGATGGCTGGGACTCTCTTGCTTGCATTTGTTGGTCCTCTTGGTTCCTTGGTGTGGTGGTTGTCCATCCTCACCTCCTTATTAGTTGTCCTTGGTGAGTCCAATAAACTGGAGAGTAGGTATTGCAACTCCGCTGAGGCTCAGGACCCAGTTAGCATATGGATAGCCCAGAGATTCAAGTCTGGAGAAGGATTTTTATGTCCCTTTCCGTCACCAGTGAGCTAGCCAAGAACTGGACCCCAGAGCTGACTGCTATGAGAAAGGGGGATGCACACTAGTAGCCACCATGTGGAGAGAGCAATTTACTGTTCTTTACTGTAATTTATCAGCCTCTTCCTCTCCATCTTCCCTGGATGCTGTACAGTATTCATTTCATACTGTTTCCTTAGAATATATTCGACAAATAGAATTCGTGGATCAGAGCATGTAAACATATTTAAAGCCCTTGAAATTATTACCAAATTGCTATGCAGAAAACAGTATGCTGCATTCTTGCCAGCATTAAGTATTCTCACTGAAAAATGTTTACTAGTGTGATATGTAAAAAATTACTACCATTGTTTTAATTTGAATTTTTGAAATATATTATTTGATCTATTTTATTTATTGCAAAAATTCCCCTAGTTTATCATTTGGCTTTCAGTTTTGCATTCGTTTTTGATACACAGAAACCTTTTATACACATCTGCTAATATTTCCCTTTGAGACTTCTTCCATTAGATTTATAATGATCTACTTTGAAAACAGAACTAAATGGGATGCTTAGGTCCCATTTATATAAATTAACTATAAACTGATTTTATGAAAGCACATATATTCCACAAAGCAAGAAATAATAGCAAAGAAGAGATTAGCCTAATTTTCTGTGTGGTCACCATGTCAGTGGAGTTCCCAGCCTCATTCTATAATCTGGTTGAGGCAGGGTTCTTCCTTCCCACCTCTGCTCATTTGTGAAAGGCAACTGAGTTTCCCATATCTGGTGGAGGCAATCTCTATTGGTGTAGTCACTGCTCATAACCAGTTGACATTTAATAATCCATGTAGGCTAAAACCCGATACCAAACAAAAGCAGCTTCTTTGCTGCCCCCTGCACTTCAAAGACCAATTCCTGAAACACAAGGATTTTAATGAGAGAAAGTGTTTATTTGCTAGTGCATAGCAAGGAGCTCAGATGCCTAACAGCCTCAAAGTCTGTCTCCCTGAACTACAGTCATTATGATATGAGGTTGGTCTAGCCAGTTTCAATAATTTCAGGTATTAACTTTTGGCTATTTTATAATATACTGGAGAATTAAAAACATCTATATAATGATTCAGTAATAATAATTATTTTGTTAATTCTTAATACTTGTTTACAAACCCTTCAAAAATGTCTCAATCAGAGCCCTGTGATGGGGCCAGTTAAACAAAGCATTCCCCTGGCCACTGTGCCAGAGCCTCACAAGACTCCATCAGCTCAAACAAGCAGAACTATGATAATAGAAGGGAAGGGTAAGTTCATCTCCATGAGGAGTGTGGTGTGGGAGGAGCACATTCAGAACTCAATCTAGCTTGTGCTGTGAAAGCCATACTTCATCCTCGGCAGAGATGATGCCCCAGCAGACATTCTCTCTGATTGACTTCCTTCTTTCTCCCCCTTTCCTCCTTCAGCTCTCTCTCATTAAGTCACTCAACACCATTCCTCCTGTCTCCCACTTCACTCAAGAATAGTCTTTCAAATCTTAAGATTAAGAGGTTCATCCTTTGCATCTTGCAAAACTCAACTTTCTGCTATGTACTTATGACAATTTCCCTCTGCTATATTCATTGGGAGGGATGGGATAGAGGAAAGGCTTAACTTAAATTTCAATTTAGTCTCCCCTAAAGAGAGAACTTAAAATTTGTCTCTCTACTTCTCTCTCTTTTCCTTTCTTCCTTTCTTCCTCCCTCCCTCCCTCCCTCCCTCCTTCCCTCCCTTCCTCCCTCCTTCCCTCCCTTCCTTCTTTCATTCTCTCTCTCTTTTACTATTTAACCTAAGATGTAAACACATCTCATCAAGGTGAGTATTGTTTTTATTAGAGAAAATAGAGTTTAATATACACACAGAGAAAAATCATCTGTATCAGCATGACTCTGGGTCTTATCCATTTTGGAACAATAAGCATCACCATTATTGTGCTAAAAAGCATTTGGCTTTCTCTGAGCCTGGCCTGCTTTGCAGATGGAACCACACTAGCTATAACAGGCCTGTTCTTTGTTATGAAGGATGGATGCTGCCTGCTCCAATTAATTTCAGATTCAGTTCATCTCACCTAAAAATGGCATCCTCTCCACCTGCCACCAAAATAAATCAGATTCTCAGAGGATTCTTGGTTCTCTGCATTTGTTTTCACTCATCTGCTAATCATATTTTTCAGAAAAAGTTTATATGTGCATATGCACACATACATATTTATTTAGGGGAGAAATATAAGTTCAATTTTACTACTGTAAGTGATAAATTTTTGTGGTGGAAAACTTAACCTTACAGTGGCCTTCTCTTTTTACTGATGGAGATAGCAAGTCACTTTGGGAGGATTTTCCTTATTGTGAGCAAAACGTTGGAATGGCCTGCTTTATTTATTTACATATATGCCCAGAAGGCCACCGTGCACTGGGACTAGGTTTAAAAGGGCATTTTTTTCTCTTTTTTGTAACTAAGCAAAAGCTACCTGTCATCTTGGTTCTGGCTTCATGATGAGCTGAACTCAGGGGAGGAGTTGCATAAGATGATTTGATGATAGGAAAACCTGCTAGAGTGGCTCTAGAAGGCAAACATGAGAGAACTGGGAAAATGCTCCAAAGGGCCCCAAAGAGGAGCTCCCCATGGGTGAGTGTGGGCTGCAGCCCAGAATGCAACATAGGGGGCCTTGAGTGGATGTGGGAAGCTCTGCGTCAATATGTGGCTGAGGTTAGCAAGTGCAGTAGGCTCAGCCCCAGTAGGGTGTGGAACTTTGTGGGGAAAAGGTTAAACATGTGTTTTTGGTCTGACTGAATTAAAAATCAGGAATCCAAAGATGAGACACTGTTATGGCAGTGAAGGATCTTTATGGAAGATTATTGTCACAGCTGTGGACAAGCATCAGTCAGATTGTGTGAAACCAGTGACCTCATATCATGAGGTAGCAGTATGAACAATGGAGGTTATGAGGTGAACATGCTTTCCAGCTTTCCCTCTTCATATATTTGTTGGAAGCGGGACAGATCCCTTCAGACTGAATGAGCCCCCAGGCCTCTTGCCCACCAGACACAATGGGCTTCAAGAGGGCAGGACTAGATTACTCAAAATTGCTCAAGCCAAAAACCTTGGATTATTGCTTTCCCTCACTCCTCTTTCTGATCTATCAATAATCCCTAATGATTCTACCTCTCAAATTTAGATGAATCCATCAGCATTTCTTCATTTCTGCTTCCACAATACTAGTGCAGGCCACTGGCATGGCTTTCCTGGTGTTAGCAATAGCCTCCAAACTCCTGCTTCAACTCCCATCCTATAGAATTCATTCTCCACACAGTAGTCAGAGTTAACTTTTAAAGATATAAATCAACCTTGTCTTTCTCCTACTTAAACAGGATGTGGCTTAACATCTTGCTCCCGTTAAAGTCAAATCTTACACTAGCCTACAAAGGACCTACAAGGTCTGGCCCCTGCCCCCTCTCCAGGCCCTTCTCATAACACTCTTCTGCAGGCTCACTGCTCTCCAGCCCAATAACTTTCTGTTTCTGGAACAGAAAGTTCATTTTCACCTTTGGACCTCTGTACTAGCTATTTCTTTTGCCTGGATTGCACTTCTGCTGACTCCATTCCATTCAGATTTTAGCTTCTATAGTCCATCTTCAGAGAGACCTTTCCCAGGTACCCAAGTTAAAGTAACCCCACTCTTGTCACCCTTGTTTTCAAATTAGCATTTACCACCATCTATTTTCTTGGTTATGTATATCTGCATGCCTATCTGTCTAACATCCCTCTAATCTAATCTAGCTAGTAGCCGTGGTCTAGGTGTGTGTGTGGGGGGGGCGGCAGGGTGCGAGAACAGTGACAGATGAATGAATAATTGAATGGACGGCAAGCTATGAATTTAATCATTTAGTGTCTGTAACAGGGTTAGGTAGTAAGTTTCATGGAAGCAGGGATCTCAAGTGGATCCTCAGCTCCTGGAACAATGCCCAGTAAACAGTAGTCATTCAATAAATGCTTGTTTAATGAATGAATGAGCTGAAATAAATAATTGGAAAACTAAAAGAGAAGTGCTCACATTTGTTCCCTGAGTCATGATGTGCATTTCAGTTGTTATTCATAAATAATTAACATGTTTTAGTGTTTCCTAGAAGGCAAGTTACATGCAAAGTGCTTTTTCAGCGTTTCATTTACTTCTTAAGACAACCTTCAGGGTTACATGCTATATTATTCCCATTTTATAGATGAAGAAATTGAGACTTAGAGATATTAAGTAACTGCTTGCTATTTAAGTCAAACAGCAGAATCTTGGATAATTTGATGCTAGCTAGTAATGTTAACATAGTTACATCCCAGGAGAATGTGCTTATTGCAGTTATAATTTTAAAATAATATTTTGAACAGCTTAGAATAATAGTGACAATAGTCACAATAGTTACAGTAAATGGTAAAAAAAAAAAAAAAAAAAAAAGCTCATCATTTATTTTTTCTTCCCTGTACATCAGGAAGTGCTACTTTTTGGCAGAAACAGTTGTCAACAAATGCCCATATTTTAAAGGATCAAATATGGGGAAAAGGCTCTCTCTGTTCCATTATAGAATGCCTTTTCAGCTTGTGGGAAAAAAAGAAATGTAGGAGTGACATAATCTTGTGCTAAAGGGTATGTGAAAGAGACTCGGTAGCAAATTAATTAGTAATCTCTTGCGCTCATGTAGGAAAAACATTCTGCTCTTTCCTGTTGAAAGTGCAGGCCCCTTCTGGAGGCAGAAGTTTGCTTTTCCTAACTCCATGGGGTGCCTGGATCCCTGTGGCAGCCTGTTTTGGAAAGTGGTCCCTGCCACCAGCTTTAAGTATGCGTGGCATTTGTCTCCTCGTGTCCATCCCAGTAGGCTCCGTGACAGACAGATGGAGCTTGATTCTAAACTGACCTGCTGGGCTTGAGTATGATGCTTTCAGATATAAAATCTTGATTAACAGCAAATGTTAATTGAAGCAGTGAATTATTAAAGTGTTTTTCCATAAATGATAAATGCTGTTGTTGGCTGTTTTTCCTCTTGTGACATCATAAAGTTTCCAAGAAGTTGGTAGCTTAGCTGAAGAGAAACGGGAAGAGGTGGCTGTATTTGATGGTATTGGAGGTATGCTCTAAGAGCAGGCCTGGCTGGGCTAGGGTAGGGGGTGACATCACCTTTTCTTCTGACATCCTTTATCACCTAAACCAAACAAACAACTAGTACTTTCCCTTAAGTGCAGAACTCTCTCCAAGTGATCTCATCTTGCCTCCTAGCTGCAGATCTCAACAATCTACCTGAATTTTCAGATTTTCCCCTCATCTCTAGACTTGTCAAGACACTTATCATTGGCTAACTTCACCTGATGTCCCATGAGACCTCAAGCTCATTTTTTTTTTTATTTAACAAATATTTATCAAGTACCTACGATATGAAAAAAGATGAGCAGGGCCTCAAGAAATGTCAATCTCCCTGATTTCTGTTGTCCATTCTTGCTGCCAGCATGAGGTTCAGACCCTCATCATACCAGCTTCTTCCAGCTTCTTCCTACCTCCAGTCTATCCCACTTTTATCCATCACATATAGTGCCATGGTCCTCTCCTTAAACACAAATATTTATCCTGATACTCTTCTTCTCTAAAATTGTGTAGCCAGCAAGATAAAATCCAAGCAGCCTTTTACAAAAGGTGCTTGTCTATCAGGTCTCAGTGTAACCTGTCCATTTACATATTCCAGTGTGCCCTGAGAGCACCTCCTGCTCTAGCCAGACTGAACAGCCATTGCTTTTTTTTTTTTTTTTATTAAGTAGACTTTATTTTATTTCTCCTTTTTATTCACCATAGAACACATGAAGGACTCAGCTCAACATGACTGGTTGATATTAGTCTAGCCAAATACAGCCTCATTGCAAAGACATGTAGTTTCCTATAGGAAATTTGAAATTTTGAAAATAGGCCACAAATTCCTACGGCAATACTCATGGACCCCTAAAAATCCCAGGGTTCTCAAGTGGAGGAATCAATGGGCTGAAACATCTTTAGAGAAACCTTCTATGTTTAGTGTTCTGAATCTTAGGCCTAGGAAGAGAGAACTCCAAAGCTGCTTTACTAAGGAAGGAAGTGTCAGTTTAAATAGCCCAAGCTCATGCTGGGAAATCTTAGGCCTCTGTCCTTCTTCTCTGTTTTTTTTTTTTTTTTTTTTCGGTTCATATTAATGCATTCATACAGTATTTGTCCTTTTGTGTCTGGCTTGCTTCACTCAACATAATGTCCTCCAGATTCATCCATGTTGCCATATGATTTATGACTTCATTTCTTCTTACAGCTGCATAATATTCCATCGTGTGAATAGACCACAGTTTGTTTATCCATTCATCTGTTGATGGACACCTGGGTTGTTTCCAACTTTTGGCAGTGGTAAATAATGTGGCTGTGAACATCGGTGTGCAGATGTCTGTTCATGTCACTGCTCTCAGTTCTTCTGGGTATATACCCAGTAGTGGTATTGCAGGGTCACGTGGCAAGTCTATATTCAACTTCTTTAGGAACTGCCAAACAGTCCTCCATAGTGGTTGTACCATCCTGCATTCCCACCAACAGTGAAGAAGTGTTCCTATTTCTCCACATACTCTCCAACACTTGTAGTTCTCTGTCTTTTTAATAGTGGCCATTCTGATAGGTGTGAAATGATATCTCATTGTAGTTTTGATTTGCATTTCCCTAATCATGAGAGATGTTGAGCATTTCTTCATGTGTTTTTTTTGCCATTTGTATTTCTTCTTCGGAGAAATGTCTATTCAAGTCTTTGGCCCATTTTTTAATTGGGTCATTTGTCTTTTTATTGTTGAGCTGTAACATCTCTTTATATATCCTGGATATTAAACCCTTATCAGATATGTGATTTCCAAATATTTTTTCCCAATGAGTCGGCTGCCTTTTCACCCTTCTGACAAAGTCCTGTGAGGTGCAAAAGTGTTTAATTTTGAGGAGGTCCCACTTATCTACTTTTTCTTTTGTTGCACGTGCTTTGGGTGTGAAGTCCAAGAAACCACCACCTACTACAAGGTCTTGAAGATGTTTCCCTACATTTTCTTCTAGTAGTTTTATGGTCCTGGCTTTTATATTTAGATCTTTGATTCATTTTGAGTTGATTCTTGTATAGGGGGTGAGATAGGGTTCCTCTTTCATTCTTTTGGTTATAGATATCCAGTTCTCCCAACACCATTTGTTGAAGAGACTGTTTTTTCCCATCAGCGTGGGCTTGGTAGGTTTGTCAAAAACCAGTTGACTGTATAGGTGAGGGTTTATTTCTGGATTCTCAATTCTATTCCACTCATCGATATGTCTATCTTTATGCCAGTACCATGCTGTTTTGACCACTGTATCTTTGTAATATGTTTCAAGGTCAGGCAGTGAAATTCCTCCCACATTGCTCTTCTTTTTTAGAATACTTTTGGCTATTCGGGTGCACTTACCCTTCCAGATGAATTTGGTAATTGCCTTCTCTAATTCTGTAAAGTAAGCTGTTGGGATTTTGATTGGTATTGCACTGAATCTATAAATCAGTTTGGGCAAGATTGACATCTTCACTATATTAATTCTTCCAATCCATGAACACGGAATGTCTTTCCATTTGTTTAGGTCTTTTTAAATTTCTTTTAGCATTGTTTTGTAGTTTTCTGCATATAGGTCCTGTACTTCCTTGGTTAAATTAACTCCTAGGTATTTGAGTCTTTTTGTTGCTATTGAAAATGGAATTTTCCTCCTGATTTCCTCCTCAGATTGTTCAGTACTAGTGTACAAAAACATTACTGATTTTTGCGTGTTGATCTTATATCCTGCCACTTTGCTGAACTCATTTATTAGTTCAAGTAGCTTTGTTGTGGATACTTCAGGATTTTCTAAATACAGGATCATGTCATCCGCAAACAGTGAGAGTCTTACTTCCTCTTTTCCTATTTGGACACCTTTAATTTTTTTGTCTTGTCTAATTGCCCTAGCTAGAACTTCTAGTACAATGTTGAATAACAATGGTGACAGTGGGCATCCTTGTCTTGTTCCTGATCTTAGGGGGAAAGCTTTCAACCTTTCCCCATTGAGTATGATGTTGGCTGTGGGTTTTTCATATATGCCTTTTATCATATTGAGGAATTTTCCTTTTATTCCTATCTTTTGAAGTATTTTTATCAAAAAAGGATGTTGGATTTTGTCGAATGCCTTTTCTGCATCTATTGAGATGATCATGTGGTTTTTTTCCTTCAACTTGTTAATGTGATGTATTACATTGATTGATTTTCTTATGTTGAACCAGCCTTGCATACCAGGAATAAATCCCACTTGGTCGTGATGTATAAGTCTTTTGATATGCTGTTGGATTCGATTTGCAAGTATTTTGTTGAGAATTTTTGCATCTATGTTCATGAGAGAGATTGGTCTGTAATTTACTTTTCTTGTGGAATCTTTATCTGGCTTTGGTATTAGGGTGATGTTGGCTTCATAAAATGTGTTGGGTAATTTTCCCTCCTCTTCAATTTTTTGGAAGAGTTTAAACAGGATTGGTGTTAATTCTTTTAGAAATGCTTGGTAGAACTCACCTGTGAAGCCATCTGGTCCTGGAGTTTTCTTTGCTGGGAGATTTTTGATGACGGATTCAGTCTCCTTAATTGTGATCGGTTTGTTAAGTTCTTGTATTTTTTGTTGTGTCAGTGTAGGTTGGTTATGAGTTTCTAGAAATTTGTCCATTTCATCCAGGTTGTCTAGTTTGTTGGCATATAGTTTCTCATAATATCCTCTTATGATTCTTTTTATTTCTGTGAGGTCATTTGTAATTTCCCCCCTTTCATTTCTGATTGTATTTATTTGCATCTTCTCTCTTTTTTTCTTTGTTAGTCTAGCGAGGGGTTTGTCAATTTATTGATCTTCTCAAAGAACCAGCTTTTGGTTTTGTTGATTTTCTCTATTGCTTTTTTGTTCTCATTTTCATTTATTTCTGCTCTAATCTTTATTATTTCTTTCCTTCTTTTTGCTTTGGGATTGGTTTGCTGTTCTTTCTCTAGTTTCTCAAGTTGTTCAGTTAAATCTTTGAGTTTAGCTCTTTCTTCTTTCTTAATATAGGCATTTAGGGCTATAAATTTCCCTCTCAAGACTGCCTTTGCTGTATCCCATAAGTTTTGATATGTTGTGTTCTCATTTTCATTTGTCTCAATATATTTACTGATTTCACTTGCAATTTCTTCTTTGACCCACTGAATATTTAGGATTGTGTTGTTCAGTCTCCACACATTTGCAAATTTCCTTTTTTCCTGTCTGTTATTGATTTCTAGTTTCATTCCATTATGATCTGAGAAGGTGCTTTGTATAATTTCAATCTGTTTATATTTATTGACAGCTGTATTGTGACCTAACATGTGGTCTATCCTGGAGAAAGATCCATGGGCACTTGAGAAGAATGTATAATCCGCTGAGTTTGGATGCAGTGTTCTGTGTATGTCTGTTAGGTCTAACTTGTTTATCATATTGTTCAAGTTCTCTGTTTCCTTGTTGATCTTCTGTCTAGTTGTTCTATCTAATGATGTGAGAGGGGTGTTGAAGTCTCTGACGATTATTGTAGAAATGTCAATTTCTCCCTTTAGTTTTGCCAGAGTTTGTCTCATATATTTTGGGGCACCCTGGTTAGGCGCGTAGATATTTATGACTGTTATATCTTCCTGGAGGATCATCCCTTTTATTAATATATAATGGCCTTCCGCATCTCTTATCACTTTTTTGCATTTGAAGTCTGTTTTGTCTGATATTAGTATAGCTACCCCTGCTCTTTTCTGTTTACTATTCGCATGGAGTATCTTTTTCCAACCTTTTACTTTCAGCCGGCTTGTATCCTTGTGTCTGAGATGAGTTTCTTGTAAGCAGCATATGGATGGCTCATGTTTTTTTATCCATTCTGTCAGCCTGTATCTTTTGATTGGGGAATTTAATCCATTCACATTCAATGATATTACTGAAAATGCACTATTTATTTCCTCCATTTTATATTCTTTAGTTTTCATATGTCATCTTATTTTTGTCTTTCTTTTTACTCTTTTGGTTATCCTTTCTGCTTTTCTTTCTTCTATACTCTCCTCCAAGCCTCTCTCTCCTGTCTTTTTCTTTCAGGTTCTAAGGCTTCCTTTAATATTTCCTGCAAAGGTGGATTCTTTTTTGCAAACTCTCTTAGTTTCTGTTTGTTTGTGAATACTTTATATTCACCTTCATATTTGAAGGACAGTTTTGCTGGGTAAAGAATTCTCGGCTGGCAGTTTTTCTTTTTCAGTTTCCTAATTGTATCATACCACTGTCTTCTCGCCTCCATGGTTTCTGAAGAGAAATCTGCACAAAGTCTTACTGGACGTCCTTTGTACGTGATCGTTTGCTTCTCTCTTGCTGCTCTGAGAATTTTCTCTTTATCTTTTACATTTGACATTCTGAATAATATGTGTCTTGGCGTAGGTCTATTTGGATTTATTCTTATTGGGGTATGGTATGCTTCTGGAACATGAAAGTTCATTTCTTTCGTGAGAGTTGGGAAATTTTCAGCTATTATTTCCTCAAATACTCTTTCTGCCCCTTTTCCTTTCTCTTCTCCTTCTGGAACTCCAATGACACATATGTTCTTGCGTTTTGTGTTGTCATTCAACTCTCTGAGCCCCTGCTCAATTTTTTCCATTCTTTTCTCTCTCTGTTCTTTTCTCTCTTCAATTTTAGCTGCTCTGTCTTCAGTATCACTTATTCTTTCTTCTATCATTTCGAGTCTGCTGTTGTATGCTTCAAATGTATTTTTTACTTCACCTATTGTGTCTTTCATTCCCATGAACTCCGTTACTTTTCTGTTCATGATTTCAAATTCTTCTTTACGTTCGCGCAATGCCTTCTTGATGTCATTGATCTCTTTAACTATATTGTCTTTCATCTCATTAATTTGATTTTGGAAATGTGTGCTCATCTCACTGATTAGTTCTCTCAAATTCTCCATGTCTTCTGGGACTTTGCTGTATTCCTTTTCTTGGGCCATGTCTTCTATTTTCTTAGTATGGCCCGTAATTTTTTGCTGGTGCTTAGGCATCTGGTTAGTTTGTATTTTACTTAGATGCTCTATCTCTTTCTCTTTTATGGGGTTTTAGTGGCAGGAGGCTGTGAGTTACCACCGCTCTTTGATTTTAGGCTCAACCTTGATTGTTAGGATTGTTCTGCTGGTTGCTCAAAACTGGGCACTGGACCCAGTAATTGGTTGTAGAGTCGTTTCCTAGGGCCTTGGGCAGGGAGGCTATAGAGACCAGGAAAAGACTCTCTTACTTATTAATTTTCTTATGTGTACTTCCTTGGTGTGCCAGGAGATGGCGCTTGTTGGCTGCTCTCAATTCAATGCCTGGTCAGAGCGTATTTGTTGTGACACAGACCAGATCAATGTGATAGAGCTTCCTGTCTGGGGGCTAGGAGCCCTGTGATTCAAACTTTCTGAGGCAGTTCTCCAGACTTCTCTCGTAGTGCCCCCCTTTTCTCAGCTAGGAAATATTTCCACTCCCTTCTGAATCCTCAAAAATCAGTCCCTGTTAATAGAGGATGAGATTGGGAGGTTTGTATATCTTTAGCCCCTTGCAGGCTCCAAGGCAAACAATGGCGCAGCCCCACCCAGCCTGGAAGGGCTCTCGGGACAGGACAGACCAAACCTGGGAGTCCAAAGCAGGGTCAGCCCCAGGCTCTCTCTCCCCTCTCCCGTGGTGTCCTCAACAATTAGTCCAGGCTAGAAGAGAGGAAGGTTGCGAAGATCAGATTTCTCCAGTCCTTTCTAGGCTCCCAGGGCAAACCACCGTGTGGAAGGGTCCATGGGGCTCTGCAGCCCAAATTTCAGGTCCGAACCTGAGTCAGCCTAAGGCTGTGTCCCTCTCTCTCCCTTTCCGGGAGTGGCAGATCCCTGAAGCCCCCTTTGTCTGTGGTCGCAGGCCCAGGGGCCCGAGAATTCTGAAGAGTGGGGGGAGGGTGCCCGCAGCAGCAGAAGCTGCTACTTGCAACTCACAGTTCTGTAGTCGCGATTTCCCTCTTCTGTCCCTCTCTCCTCTGGTTGGTGTGCAGCCTTCACCTGCTGACCTAAACCCTAGAAGATCTTTTTCGGGGCTGTTTCAGCTTATCCTTTAGCTATTTTTCTGGAGAAGAGATTCCCGTGTCTTGCTAGTCCGCCATCTTCCCGGAAGTCCTGCTTTTTGAACATACAGTTTTCTTTCCTGTCTCTGGGCTATTTCTCATGTGATTCCATGTACTAATTAGTCCCAATTACCCGGTAAGAATCCAAATCCCATCTTCAAAACAGTACAAGTCTTAACTTTCCCAATTACCACATCTAATATGTGCTTGCTCTTCTGAAGTGTGTGTATGTCCCAATTATATGGTAATTAGTCCCACATTTTCTTCTTGGAATAGTACTTTTTCTATTGTTTGGAAAGGCCCTCTTGATCTTGTCTCACCATTTTTTCTCTCCTACCAGATGGTAAAATCTTTGAGAACAAGGACTACATCTTGTATCCCATACACCTTTGTATTTCAACCAATGCCCAACATGCAATATGATATTTATTCAACCCTACATTAAACAGTTTACTCTATGCCAGGGACTCAGTGCTTGGAAATAAATATCAAGATGCAATATAGTAACTTAATAAATACATGTCCCAGAGACTTAAATCTTTGGTCTGTCTATGTGCCAATTGAGTCCTGAATTCCAGCAGAGTTGCAACACCTACTCTCCAGTTCATTGGACTCACCCAGTACAACTAACAAGAAGATGGTGATGGACAACGCCCATCCCAAGGAACACAGAGTGTCTCCAACTGCAAGCAAGATAGCTCCATCCATCCTATTATTATTCTACTATAGATTTATTATTATTCTAGCAATGGAAGGACTCTTATCATTGATGTAAAAACAGTGGCCACCAGAGATTCTGAGGGATGGGAGTGGGAAGAATAGGTGTAATATGGGGGCATTTTCAGGACATTGGATTTGTCCTGCATGACATTGCAGTGACAGATACAGGCCATTGTATATTTTGTCATCACTTACAAAATTGTGCAGGACTATGTGTAAACTATAATGTAAACTGTAGTCCATGTTTAATAGCAATTACAACAAATGTACCACTCTAATGAAGGATGTGGTTAATGTAGGAAAATGTGGGAGGAGGAGGGAGTGGGGCATATGTTACATATTGTTTATGTAACATTTATGTAATCTAAATCTTCTTTAAAAATAGAAAAAAATTAAATTATAAAAAAAGATGCAATATAGTGGATATAGTAGATAAAAATGGCCATTGGATTCTTCACAACTCTCATTAAAAGGTGAAGTCTATTTTCCTGCCCTTTGAATCTGAGCTGGTCGTGTGACAAGCTTTTCCAGTAGTAGGCCACCAGAAGTGATGTTGTGTGAATCCTTGCAGCATCTGCTCTCATTCTCTTGGGGAACTGCAACTATGAGAACAAGTCAATGTCTGCCTTCTTTAGGATGAGGAACCAAGTGGAGGGAGGAAGGCTTATCCTTCCCAGCCATATCTCCACATGAGTGGGTCTAGTCAGCCAACTATGTGGAGCAGAGATGAGCTGTCCCAGCTGAACTCAACCCAAATTGCTGATTCACTGAATCATGAGAAATAAATGATTGTTATTTTTAACCACAGAGGCTTGGGAATGTTTCTATGCAGTAGGAAAAAAATGATACAGTGCTGTGATAGATTGATATGATGTTATAGGAGCCCAGAAACTGACATAATCAAATCCAGCCTACTCCTCCAAATACTGGGGGCAGAGATCAGCCAGAGAAAGTCTTCTAGAGATGATATTCAACTTTAAGAGTTTGTGAGAAGAAGTTTCCAGGATAAGTGGTTAGAGGATGAGCATGTAGTAGGTGTTTAACAGAATTATATACCCTCAGTTATTTATATGTTTATAAGTGTCCTCAGTTATTTATATTCATAAATAAAACCTAAGAAAAATTATAATTATGTCATCATCTCATCACTATCCACAATCAGATATTTAACAAAGATGTATGTCACTGGACTAGTCTATGGGTACAAAAGGAATTCTAAGTCCAGTTACTTCTGTCAAAAAGCCAACACACTAACAGAAATGTAGAGCATGTAGACAAAATCAAGAAACCAATCCAAGATGTTTCTTTCATCTACCATAATATTTTCAAAGTTTACTCATGTTGTAGCATGGATGCAAGCATACAGGCATAGCAAATGAAATATCAGTACTTCATTTTTTATTTCTGAATGATATTCAATTGTACGGATATACCACATTTTATTCAGCCATTCATCAGTTGATGGACATTTGAGTTGTTTCCACTTTTTTGCTATTATTAATAATACTGCTATGAACATCTGTATACAAGGCTTTGTGAGGTTGTGTGTTTTCCATTCCTTTGAGTGTATGCCTAGGGTTGGAATTGCTGGATCCTATGGTAACTCTATGCTTAACCATTTGAAGAACTGCCAGTCTGTTTTCCAAAATGGCTGCACCCTTTTACATTCCCACCACCACTGTATGAAGGTTCCAGTTTTTCCACATCTTCACCATGTCTGTTGTTTTGGTTAAAATCATCTCAGTAGGTATGAAGTGATAACTCATTGTGGTAGAGACTATATTTTACTTAATGTCATATTCCCTACATCTATTACAGTGCCTGACACATAGTGTGTGCCTTATATCTTAGAATTGAGGAATGGGGAAAAGACAAGCAGAGGTAACAGAAAGTTCAAAGGCACAGAATCAAGAAAAGGTAGGTTATATTCTGTGAATTGTTAGAAACTCAGTACATTGGAACATACATTTATGTTGGAGCACAGATTCAGGAAACAAGACTGAATATATAGTCAATTAATCAATAAATATGAATTGAGTGTCATCATGGGCTGGGCAGTATTCTTATACAGCAGTGATCAAGCTGGATGAAGTCCCTGTCTATAAGAAGGACCAAAAATAGAAATATTATAAACCAAGAAAATCAGAGAATTTCATAAATTAAGTTCTTTGAAGAAAATTACATAGCTTAATGTAATAGAGTATAGGTAGGGGTAGGGACACATTAGCTTGAATATAAGAGAAGTGACATTTAAACAGAGACTTGAATGATTACAAACCAGACAGTTATCTATAAAGAACACTCCAATCAGAAGGAATGAGAAGAACAAAAACCCTGAGACAGAATAAACATTAGAATGCTTTGGGCTGCAAGTAAACAGAA
This sequence comes from Tolypeutes matacus, assembly GCA_026826555.1. NCBI lineage: Eukaryota > Metazoa > Chordata > Mammalia > Cingulata > Chlamyphoridae > Tolypeutes > Tolypeutes matacus. Next base: position 44,078,527 of record JAKSZT010007815.1, on the reverse strand, counting down.
AGTCCAATTCAAAGTGGCTTTAAAACAGAGGTTCTTAACCTTTTGTGTACCATGGACCCCTTTGCCAGTCAGGTGAAAACCACAGACGCCTTACTAAGTCAACACTATACTGTGTATTATTTAATAAATATATCACACCTGCACCAACACATCCCCACAAGAATAATGTTTTTTTTTTTTTTTAATTTCTATTCAAGCTCATGGACCCCTGGTTAAGAACCCCTTCTTTAAAGGTAGGTATATATCATTTCACATAACAAGAATCTGTTGGTAGGTGATTTGGTTAATTCAGAAGCATGATAATGATATCAAGGACCCAGGTATTTTCCATTTTTCTACTTTGTCATCTTGAGAATGTTTCCTTTATTACTTTATAATATATGAACAGACATTGGGCTTTTATCGCTCCACCTGTCAATCAAATGGGGCATAGATTTTATCCGAGATAAGTGGTAGGTTTCATGAGGTGCCCTCAAAATTTTCTCTTCCTTTTGGGTTTGTAATGTTTTGTAGTTTATAAGCCAGTTGAATGGATTATTTTTTCTTAGGTAGAGGAATCTTTACAATACTTATTTATGAAATGGGATATGATTATAAAAATCTTTTCAGCTACATATATTAAATAATGGCAAGGAATATTAAAATAATTGTCAAACCTAGAGAACATTTTTCTCTTTTTAAAAAAATAAACATTCCACATTTGCTGACCTTTTCTGCAATGACAAGTAGATATCATTAGTATGCCACCAAGCAGATATATTTGAGAAAAACAAAACAAAACTCAATTTATTCCTTCAAGGCAAAGGTGATATCTCATTAATGAACTAATTCAAGGTATTGAGTGAACATTTTGAAAATGATTTTTTGGAAATATTTCCATTATGTGATTTTGTTGCTAAAAATGTTATGTGTCACCCATAAAGCTCGACTATTTGCATACCTTAAAAAACAAAGAAACAATTGTCTAACATTTAAAAATTATTCCAACGGGTTTCAGTTGGTTTAAAATTCAGATGTTTAAAAATAAATGCAATGCCTTTTCATTAGTTTCCAAGAACAACTAAGGAATTTCCTCCCAAACTTCTACAAAAAGCCCCTGGTGGATGGTGTGGAAGACTGAAATATTGATTTCATGATTTAGTAAGTGTAGCCAATGAAACATGCTCCACTTCAAACACTTCTTCCATTTGGATCTCTGTATTATTGTGAAGTATAATTTTCATTTATCAAAGCCATTAAGAACTAAGATTCAGAATACATGGAACCTAGAACCAAGCCTTTGGCTCAAAGTATCATAAAGTGTGAAACCAAAATGTTAAACAGATATTACTCTTTCTAAAACTTACTGGTAGCATTAGTATAATAGTAACATAACATAATATTAACATATTATTAGTTTTATAACAGCAAAATTGCCTTGTACCTTTAATCAACAAAATAAAATGGTTTTAAATTACTCTTTATGTTTACCACATTGATTTTAAAACAGTTTTATTAACATAAAATTCATATACCACACAAATTCACCCATTTAAAGTATGCAATTAAATGGTTTTTAGTATAGTCACAGTTATGTGTTACTGTTATGAAAGTCAATCTCAGAACCTTTTCTCACCACAAGGAGAAACACCGTTACCCTTTAGCTATCACCTTGCTATCCCTCACCCCTCTCCAGCCCTAAGAAACCACTTAATCTACTTTCTGTCATTTTAGATTTGGCTATTCTGGACATTTCATATGAATAGAATCATATGATATGTAATCTTTTGTGACTGGCTTATTCCAGTTACGATGTTTTCAAGTTTTATCTTTGTTGAAGCATGTACAGTACTTTGTTCCTTTTTTGGATGAATAATATTCCATTGTATGGGTATACATTTTGTTTGTCCATTCTTCAGGTGATGAACATTTGGTTTGTTCCCACCTTGTGGCTTTTGTGAGTAGTGCTCTATGAACATTTGTGTTTGTCTTTGTGTAAACGTTCTTTAGAAATTATGGATAGTAGACCCTTATCAAATATATGAGTTGCAAACATTTTCCACCATTTAGTGGATTGTCTTTTCACTTTCTTGTTAGTAACCATTGATGGTCAAAAGTTTTTAATTTTGATGAAGTCCAATTTACCTGTTTTTTTTTCTTTGTTGCTCATGTTTTTGAAGTCCTATTAAGAAATCATTGTCAAATCTGAGGTTGTAAAGATTTACCCTTAAGTTTTAAGAATTTTATAGTTTTATCTCATAAATTTAGGTATTGATCCATTTTGAGTTAATGTTTGTAAATGGTGTGAGGTAAGTGTCCAACTTCATTCTTTTGCATGTGGATATCCAGCTGTCCTAACACCATTTGTTGAAAAGATTATTCTTTACCCCACTGAATAGTCTTGGCACCCTTGTCAAAAACCAGTTGGCCATAGACATAGGTTTACTTCTGGACTCTCAATTCTATTTTATCTTTATGCCTGTACCACACTATCTTGATTATTGTTGATTTATAATAAGTTTTAAAATCAGGAAGTGTAAGAATACCTACTTTGTTCTTTTTCAAGATTGTTTTGGCTATTTGAAAAGGCTACATACTGTATAGTTTCATTTATATGATATTCTAGAAATAGCAAAATTATGTAGACAGTAAATAAGTCATTGGTTACCAAAGATTCAGGGTGGAGCAGGACTGAATAAGTGAAACACAGGAGATTTTTAGGACAATTAAACTATTAAGTATGATACAGAAATGATGGCTTCAGGACGCTGCATTTATCAAAATCCAGAGAAATTTACAGCAGAAATAGTGAACCTTAATTTATGAAAATCTAAAAATATCTCTAAAAGGTTGGGTGAGCCCAGGATAGAATTCAGATTGTGACAAAGTATTCTAATTATATAATAAAGTATGAAACAACCTCACTGAAGGAAGTGGGAGAAAAAGAAGCTGGCCTAGGTAACTTTGGTAATTAGTAAAGGCAAATGGAACATAAGCACTATCCTCTAGTTAAGTTGTTTCCCATGAGGGTATGGGTTAATAATTCTGAAACCTTATACATGTAAACTCAAATTCAACAATTAAACAAATGGTTGGCAGATGGTGGTAGCCATATTTCTCACAGCTGGAGTGAGAGGTTACAGACAAGCCAGGGGAGAAAGCTAGAATGATCCATCTGAAACTACAGATCAATCTTAGACAAGCAGACATTATGTGCTTCCTCAAATGAACCTTAAACTATAAGGGGTTCTTGTCCTCTCCACAAAATTAATCCTGAATCATGGCTATCTCCAATTTACAGGAAATCACGGGAACAGACAAACACGTTAAGATACTATGAGGAAGCATACAGACAAATCCAGAATGTGGGGTGTTCTATGAGACTAGCAGTACAGTTTCCTCAATAAATCAACTGGATCAATAAGAAATAAAAAAAGGAGGGATTGCTTAAGTTTAAAAGAGTTTTAGGAGATGTAATAGTCAAATGTAATGTGTGAGCTTAGTTTGAATACTGATTCTAACAAATCAACTGAAAAAGATATGTTTAAGACCGTTGAAGCAATTTGAATACAGAATGGGTATTAGATAATATCAAAGAATTACTGAAATATTGTTCAGGTTTGATAATATCATTGCTCTTATGTAAGAAAATAGACTGTTTTTTAAAAAACATTTATTTTATTTATCCATTCCCCCCCCACCTTGTTTGTGCTTGCTGTCTGCTCTCTGTGTCCATTCGTTGTGCACTCTCTGTGTCTGCTCATCTTTTTTTCAGGAGGCACCGGGAACCAAACCCGGGACCTCCCATGTGGGAGAGAGACACTCAATTGCTTAAGTCACCTCAGCTCCCTACTTGTTGTATCTCTCATTGTCTTTCCTCTTTTGTGTCTCCTTGTTACATCATCTTGTTGCATCAGCTCATGCGCCTGCCTGTTGCGCCATCTCGCTGTCTTGCTCATCTTCTCCAGGAGACACCTGGAACCTAACCCAGGACCTTCCATGTGTTAGGCAGGAGTTCAATCACTTGAGCCACATCTGCTTCCCTAGACTGCTTTTTAAAGATACCCACAAAAGCACATAGGGCTGAAGTGACAAACTATGAGATTTGCTTTAAAATGCTTTTTTATAAAAAAACAATTTATTGAAGTTTAGCATTCATACATGAACATACATAAACTATAAGTATTCAGTAAACATTGTGAACTTACAAAACAAAAATGCTTAACATCATATAGGGCTCCCACACATCACCCCCCCCCACAAACACGCTGTATTGTTGTGAAACATTTGTTGACAAATCATGAAATAACATCATCAAAAGTATTACTATCAACTGTAGTCCATATCTTCCTCCCCTATACTTTTTTTAAAGGATTCATTTATTTGTTTATTTACTTTTATCCATTTTTACCCCCGCCCCCATTTTTGCCGTTTCTGTGTCCATTCGCTGGGCAACTCTGTGTCCGTTTCCTGCCCTCTCTTCTCATCCTTCTCCTCCTGTCTTCACTGGGATTCGATCCTCAGAACCTCCAATGTGGGAGAGAGGCATCCTACCACCTGCGCCACCTTAGTTCCTGGTTTTTTGGTGCATCTCATCTTTGCTCTCCTTTGTGTCACTCTCCTGTTATATCATCATCTTGCTGCGTGGCTTGCGGGGCCTGGTGGTGCACCCGTGCATGGGGCCTGGTGGCCCACGTGCCTTGTATATTTTTCTTTTTTTATTTTTACTGGGAGGTCCTGGAGATCAAACCCCCAGGTCCCTCCATATGGGAGACGGATGCCCAACCACCCAAGCCACATCTGTCCCCCTGTTATATCTCTTAAGGTTGACCAAAGATACCCAAAGTCACAGTCTTTTCCCATACAGGGTGGTCAATTAATAAATCAGGCTTAGTTTATCAACAGCATTCCAAAAACCAGACCTAGGGAGAAAAACTCAGTCTGGCGACACATGCATGGTTTCTAATATAGTGAATGTTTAGCCTACTCTGATTATCATAAAATCAGGACAGTGAGAATATTTGCACTTAAAATCCTTTTTAAACAACAACCTTAAAAAAGGATAGATGAAGGAAGCATATCAAAATCTTAATAATTGTTGGATATAGATGAAGGGTTTGTGGGGGCTCATTATATTATTCTCTTTGTTTTGTGAATATTAGAAATTTTCATTAAATTTTATAAAGGTAAATGAAAATTTAAAATTATGTATATATACCCACCCCTGTGGTGTCACAGGTTGAGTTCACTGTGAAGATGGAATTTAACATGCAAGATGTTTATTAAGGAGTCCTGTTGGAATCAGTATCTGTGGAAGGTGGTGATGGAAGCAGGAGTGGGCAGAAGGAAAAATCAAGCTGTCAGTTGCCAAAAAGGCAAACAAGAAAGATTTCAAAAATGCCTTAGAATGAGAGGAATTTAAAACTGCAGCAAGTGGCCTAGCCAGTAGTTTCTCAAAAAGCCAAGACCAAGCAATTCAAACAACTGACTAAAGCAATGGGAAGAAGGAAGGAAGAAGCAGTAACAAAAAAGGTAAGACTGTTGAGTGGCACAAGCTGATAATTCTGTAACTTGTAGAATAATCTACTCACAGCCTGCTTAGTAATAATACTGAGTCATTGCCTGATGGGATGGGGGTGGGGAGTTAATTAATGGAGAACACTCTTAAGTCTGAATCTACAAATCTTAATGATAGACTTGAAAAATCTCTCAAAATTATGTAGAGGGGTGCTGCAGTAAATTCTCCTTCACTGTGCCTTTTTGTTCTTCACCAGTGAAATCCATACCTGTCTCCCAAAATACAAAGAGGTCTCATCTCATACATTTTTTATTCCTGGATTTCTACAGGAATATGGCATGGCTAACTATTTGACCATATCCCTTCTTCTTTTTATTATTCTACACAAAACTACCATTTCTAACATAAATCTGGAACATTTAAACTTTGTTTTCTGTATCTTTTCCCATTTCAGGAATTATCCTGTTGCTAAGAAGGGAAAGCTTCCAAATGTTTCTTAGTCTTTGAATCCCCATAAGTCTTCTTAAATTTTGCGTCTTTCACTTGGACACTTTGACTCTTCCTAACGAATGTCTCAGATAACCCTGCAGATCCCAATGATTGAGCTAATAGGATCTGGGTCTTCAGCTCCTTGTGCTAAATTATCCATTTGGATTGCCTGGCCTTCCAACTTGTGGGTAGCATTTCTTAATATTAGGATACCCTTTCAAATGCTTGTGTCTACCTGAATAGGGTCTTGCATAATATTAATGAGAAAACAGCTCACTTATTCCGCTAGTGGTCCAATCTTAACAGGAATAACTTCCCACCTTTATAGTATCATGAAACATCTCCCCTTAACTGCTGCTGAGACCTAGATGCCAACTTTCTATCTTTATCTTGGTTCTCAATTGGCAAACCTTTACTTGGGCTAATTCTTCCAATTGTTTACATCTGGTCTTCCACACTCCTTTGCATGGAATGTCTGTTTTTAATCCTAAATCTGTGGCTCAGCAAGGACATGCATTTCTCAGGTGCCAACTACCTCTTCTCTTTCTTCTAATTATTATCTGAATTTTCCACCCCATACCTTGTTATTTCTTATCAAGAAAACATATTTTAAAGGAAATATTCCAAAGAAATCCCTGCTGACTTCCTGAATTTTTTAGTTCAGTTCATAGAGATTTGTAGGAAGATATTCTGCAGAAGGCTTCTCTACAGGAGTCTACCTCTGACTGGGAAGTCTTCCTACTTCACATTTCCATATCGTTAGCATATAATTTGCATAAATATGCAGAGACTGGCTCATTCAGGTTAACGATCATTTATAGAAATGGAGTCCTTTCTGTAGATTGGACCTATTGCCATATTTCTTCCAGATTTAAAGGCAGTCTTCCCCATGTAACTGCTATCTGTTCTCTAAGCTAAGTGACAAGCTGGGATGAGGGGCATGGAAGATGAGACTTGTGCCTTCCAGGTAGCAGAACGGTGAGATCTAAGTCTCCAAGGCATTTGGGGCTTGGTGTGCTCTAGAAACAACTAGGAGGTTGGTGTGCAGCACAGTGAATTAGAGGAAGTGTTAGGAATTGAGTGAAGTTAGGAAGCTGGGGATAGGGGAAAGGAGTTCAGATTCTTTAGGATTTTGAGGCCGTGGTAAGGACACAGGATTTTAAAAAAATATATACTATTAAAAATAGTTTTAAAAACTCCACCTCAAAACCTCAATTGCACAATTATGATGGTTTTGTTTCACAATCTATAGAGGTGCTTGTCTACTCATCTATTTATCTATATGTACACAAAGAGAAAAATTAAAAAATAGAGATTAACCATATCTACCAGCCCAAAATTACCTGACATAGGCAGTGGTTCTGTTAAAATAAAGTGATACTGTTTTTTAAGGCAAAGAAATGAAGGCTTTGTGATACAGAGAATGTCAATAATGTAGATCATATTTGTGAAATTACCAATTAACCAAATATACCTGAATATCAGGAAAAGGAAGATAAAAAACTTAATTGGTCTATTTCATACCCAGATTGAGTGGATTGTTTCAGGCTATTTTAAAAATATTTTTTATTAGAGAAGTTGTGAGCTTACAAAACAATCTTGCATAACGTGCAGAATTCGCATACATCACCCCTCCACCAACACCTTGAACTGTTGTTGAATATTTGTTACAGATTTTGAAAGCACATCATCAAAATATTACTACTAGCTATGGTCCATAGATTACATTTGGTATATTTTTCCATACACCTCCCTATTATTAACATCATTTATTAGTATTGTATGTTTGTTATAGTTCATGAGAGAACACAATCATATTTGTACTGTTAACCACAGCCCATCATCTACTACATGGTTCACTGTGTTATTCAGTCCCATGCCTTGTACAGTCCATCCAAAGTATACACTCAGTGGCTCTCACTTTCATCACAGTTGCTGCAGTAAATTTTTGAAAGTTTTCCTTAGTCCAAAAGAAAAAAATCCCATACCCCCTATTATTGACCCCTAGTATTGATATAGTGCCTTTTTTGATATTGATGCAAGAATATTACAATATTGCTGTTAATTATAAATATGTTACATTAATTATATTTTTACCATGCACCACCATATTCTTACCAGATTTTTTTTAGCTTTCATATAGGAACTTTATTATGAATCTGATTTCACATACAAAGTTAGACAGAATGGCAATTATATATTTTTAAATATACTTTTTAATTTGTTTTAAAGATACTTATATTACATAAATGTTACATAAAAAAATATGGGGGATTCTCATATGTCCCGCTCCCTACCCCTCACACATTTTCCCACATTAACAACATCCTTCATTAGTGTGGTACATTTGTTAAAATTGATGAACACATTTTGCCACTAAGTGTGGATTATAATTTACATTGTAGTTTACACTCTCTCCCGCACAATTTTGTAAGTTATGACAAAATATATAATGGCCTGTATCTGTCATTGCAGTGTTATTCTGGACAATTCCCAAGTCCCAAAATGCCACCATATTACACCTATTTTTCCCTCTCTCTCTCCTCAGAACCAGTAGTCACTGCCTCCACATCAATGATAACAGTTCTTCCATTGCTAGAATTACAATAAGTTTATAGTAGAATACCCATAAGTCTACTCTAGTCCATCGTTCATTCCCCAATCCTGAGGATTCTAGGGTGGTGATGCTCATTCTGCCTCTATTTGAGAGGGGGCTTAGATCCCATGGGGCAGATGGTTGGGACTATCTTCTTGCAGTTGCTGACTCTCTCTGATCCTTGGGATGGTCATTGTCCATCATCATCTCCTTAATAGTTGTCCTGGGTGAGTCCAATGTACTGGAGAGTAGGTGTTGCAATGCTGTTGAGATTCAGGGCCCAACTGGCACATGGAAAGCCCAAAGATTTAAGTCTCTTGCACATACACCTATCAATACTAGTATTAACTATAGGTTCAAATAGAAGGAGCAGAAGAGCCATGACTAGAGAAACCACAGGTGAGTCCCACTCTGTCACACTGGGGAGCATAAATTTCCAAGTAGGACCCACTGACAGGGCACCAAACTCCCGGGCTGTCTGCCCTGCCTATAGTGTCTGTATGTCTCCAGAGCCCTCAGGAGCTCCACTATTTGAGGCAATATTTACTTTGGTAGTCAATGAGATCCTGCTGAGACATCCATAAACGTAACCTCTGGAATGACCTCCCGACTTACTTTGAAGTCTCTTAGCATATAAACTCATTTGTCTTTACCCTTTCCCCTTTTTGGTCAAGATCTTTTTCCAGTTGCATTGCTAGTTGGTGCTTGGTAGTAATCCCTTGGTGCCAGGGAAGCTCATCCCCTAGGGTCATGTCCCATGCCAGGGGGAAGGTAGTGCGTTTATATGCTGAGTTTGGCTTAGAGAGAGTCCACATTTGAGCAACAAGGAGGCTCTCAGGAGGTAACTCTTAGGCACCCTCTAATACTAGGCTAAGTTTCAATTTCAAAAGTAAGGGTTCATAAGTACAGTCATCCATATCATGGGCCCATCAATGGTCCATCCTCCTTCACTAGTCACTGCCCCTGTACTCGGGGGTTTCTTGCCATCCCATTAGAGAATGTGGCAGAGCTCCCCAGGATGGGAATTTGATATTCTTTTGGTTATTGTGTGAATCTCCACCCACCGTGACAATGCCCCATGAACACATGAACAAATTCATATGCCTTATACGTATGCCCCAGGTGAACCTCCTCCCATGCATCCCCCATCTCTTACACCCTGCACCAATGATCCTCCACTGCTGCAGTTGTAATCTTCTGTGATCCAAAACTTCTTAAAAAATGAAGCCAGCAAAATAACCAAATACAATTATTAAGAAAATGAAATAAGGGAGAGGGAGGAGGGAGGAATAGAATAGATGAAACATGGGGCATTTTTGGGGCAATGGAATTTTACTACATGATCTTGCAATGATGGATACAGACCATGTTAAATTTCATCAAAATTTATAAAAGTATAGGTCCAAAATGTAAACCATAATGTAAACCCTTGACCATGGTTAGTAGCAATGTCTCAATATTTGCACATCAATTGTAAAAAATGTACCATCCACAGTAAAATGTTATTAATAGGGGAAAAGGGAAAAGGGGAAGATATATGGGAATTACCTATATTCTGTACATGACTTTTCTGTAACCTAAAGTTTCTTTGAAGACAAAATGAAAAATATAAGACACCAAGGGAATAAAAGGAAGAAAATGTCACTGTCCATAAAAGACAATAGATCTTACAGTGAAAAGACATAAAGTCAAAAAATTTTTTTAATTTAAAATTTTTTATTACATTTTATTATTTCAATTAAAAATTTTTGTTTGTATTTTATTTATTTTTAAAACTATCATTATTTCATTTTCTTATTAATGGTAATTACATTTAAAATCACTTCTTTTTAAAAAGTTTGTTGTATTATAGATATGCACTGTCCAAAATTCTAGAAGGTAACATAAGATATATTGCAATCCATCTCTAGACAGACACAGTAACACCATTACTGAAACTGGTTCCCAGATTAGCGTGTACCACCTGCTCTCTTGTCTAAGGGCAAGTGACATATATTTGTTCTAGTTCATAAAAGAACATTCTTGTATTTGTACTATTAACCACAATCCTCATCTACCTCTGAGTTTACTATGTTATTCAGTCCCTAAATTATTCTCTAGATTCCTTTCAATTGACATTTACATCCCTAAACTCCCCCTTTCAGCCACAATCCCATTTATAAATCAGCCATGTTAGTTATATTCACTATGTTACCATATGTTTCCACACTTTTACTTTGCTTTTAATTTTCTTTTCTTTGTTTACACTTTCACAATCAAGTTAATTAAAAATTCTACACACATTAAGTATCAGTACCCTTTCTCAACCCTCATCCTATCTCCTAGTAACCTACACTCTAGGTTTTCACTCTATGCATTTATTCTTTGTATTAAGTTCATATTAGTGAGAACAAACAATATTTTTCCTTTTGTGTCTGGCTTATTTCACTCAGCATAATATCCTCAAGGATCATCCATGTTGTCATACGTGTCCAAATTTCATTTCTTCTTATGGCAGATTAGTATTCCATTTATATGTATTTATATATATATGTATATACCATATTTTGTTTATCCATTCATCAGTTGATGGACACTTGGGTTGTTTCCATCTTTTGGCAATTGTGAATAATGCTGCTATGAACATCAGTGTGCAAATGTCTGTTTGCATCCTTGTTTTCAGTTTTTCTGGATATATTCCTAGTACAAGGATTGCCTGATCATATGGCCGTTCTATATGTAGGTTCCTGAGGAACTGCCAAACTGTTTTCCACAGAGGCTGCACCATCCTACATTCCCACCAACAGTGACGGAGATTTCCTATTTTTCCATATCCTTTCCAGCACTTGTCGTTTTCTGTTTTTTTAAATTATGGCCATTCTGTGAGGTGTGAGATGACAGCTCATTGTTGTTTTGATTTGCATTTTTCTAATAGCTAGTGAAATTGAACATGTTTTCATGTGCTTTTTGGCCACTTGTATTTCCTCTTTGGGGAAATGTCTATTTAAGTCTTTTGCCCATTTTAAAATTGGATTTCTTGTCCTTTTATTTTTGAGTTGCATGTTCTCTTTATATAGCATGGAAATCAAACCCTTATCAGATATATGGTTTCCAAATATTTTCTCCCATTGAGTACTCTGCATTTTCACCTCCTTGACAAAATCCTTTAAAGCACACAAATGTTTAAATTTGAGGAGGTCCAATTTATCCATTTTTTCTTTCATTGCTCATGCTTTATATGTAAAGTTTAAGAAACCACCACCTGCCACCAGGTCTTAAAGATGTTTCCCTACATTTTTTTCTAGGAGTTTTATGGTTCTAGATTTTATATTTTAAGTCTTTGATCCATTTTGAGTTATGGTTTGTAGGTATGAGATAGGGGTCCTCTTTCTTTCTTTTGGCTATGGATATTCAGTTCTCCTAGCACCATCTGTTGAATAGACTGTTCTAAACCAGCTAGGTGGGCTTAGTGGTCTTGTCAAAAATCACTTGACCATAGATGTGAGGGTTGGCTTCTGAATCACCAATTTGGTTCCATTGGTCTATGCGTTTATCTTCATGCCAGTACCATGCTGTTTTTCCCACTGTAGCTAAGTAATATGATTTCAAATCCGGAAGAAAGTCCTCCAGCCTTATTCTTCCTTTTTAAGATGTTTCTGGCTATTCGGGGTCCCTTTCCCTTCCAAATATATTTGATAATTGGGTTTTCTGTTTCTTTGAAAAAGGCTGTTGGAATTTTTATCAGTATTCTATTGAATCTGTATATCAATTTAGGAAGAATTGATATCTTAATGATATTTACACGAACACAGAATGCCCTTCCATTTATTTAGGTCTTCTTTGATTTATTTTAGCAATGCACTGTAGTTTTCTGAATATAGGTCCTTTACATCCTTAGTTAAGTTTATTCCTAAAAATTTGATTCTTTTAGTCACTGTTGTAAGTGGATTTTTTTTCCTGACTTCCTCCTCAGATTGCTCATTACTAGTGTATAGAAACACTACTGATTTTTTTTTTGCATTTTAATCTTGTATCCTGACACTCTGTTGAACTCATTAATTAGCTCTAGTAGCTTTTTATTGAACAACAGTGGTGACAGTGGACATCCTTGTCTTGTTCCTGATCTCAACGGGAAAGCTTTAAGTCATTCACCATTGAGTACAATGTTGGCTGTGGATTTTTCATATGTCTTTTATCATAGTTAGAAAGTTTCCTTCAATTCCTATCTTTTGGAGTGTTTTTATCAAGAAAGGATGCTGGATTTTGTCAAATGCCTTTTCTATGTCAATAGATGATCATGTGATTTTTTGTCTTCAATTTATTAATGTAATATATTACACTGGTTGATTTTCTTATGTTGAACCACCCTTGCATGCCTGGGATAAAACCCATTTGATCATGATGAATAATTCTTTTAATGTGTTGTTGGATTTGGTTTGCAAGTATTTTGTTGAGGATTTTTGCATCTATATTCATTAGGGAAATAGGTCTGTAATTCTCTTTTTTCGTAATATCTTTATCTGGCTCTGGTATTAGGGTGATGTTGGCTTCATAAAATGAGTTTGGTAGCATTCCTTCCTGTTCAATTTTTTGAATAGTTTGAGTAAAACTGGTATTAAACTTCTTTGAGTACTTGTAGAGTTCACCTATGAAGCTATCTGGACCAGGGCTTTTCATTTTTGTGGAGGTTTTTGATGACTGTTTCAATCTCTTTATTCGTTTTTGGTTTTTTTGAGGCCTTCTATTTCTTCTAGGGTCAGTTGTTCATATGTTCCTAGGAATTTGTCCATTTCATGTACGTTGTCTAGTTTGTTGGCATACAGTTATTCATAGTAGCCTCTTATGATCTGTTTTTTTTCCCCCTGTGGGATCAGTAATAATGTCCTCGTTTTCATTTCTGATTTTATTTATTTACATATTCTTTCTTTTTTTCTTTGTCAGTTTATCTAAGGGTTTGGCAATTTTGTTCATCTTCTCAGAGAACCAACTTTTGGTTTTGTTAATTCTCTCTATTAATTTTTTGTTCTCAATTTCATTTATTTCTCCTCTGATCTCTGTTATTTCTTTATATCTGCTTGCTTTGCTGTTATTTTTCTAGTTCCCCCAGCTGTTTAGGTAGTTCTTTGACTTCAGCTCTTTCTTCTTTTTCAATGTAAGCATTGAGGGCTATAAATCTCCCTCTCAGCACTGCCTTTGCAGTGTCCCATAGATTTTGATGTGTTGTGTTCTCATTTTCATTTATCTCGAGATATTTACTGATATCTTTTGCAATTTCTTCTTTGACCCACTGTTTATTTAAGAGTATGTACTTTAATCTCCATATATTTGTGAATTTTCCCTTTTTTGCCTGTTGTTAATTTCCAGCTTTATTCCATTATGATCAGAGAAAGTGCTTTGTAAAATTGAAATCTTTTTAAATTTATTGAGATTTGTTTTATAACCCAACATATGATCTCTCCTGGATAGTGATCCATGAGTGCTTGAGAAGATTGTATATCCTGCTATTTTGGGGTGCAATGTTCTGTATATGTGTATTAGGTTTAGTTCATTTATCATATTATTCAAGCTCTGTTTCTTTATTGATCTTCTGCCCAGATGTTCTATCCAATAGTGAGAGTGGTATATTGAAGTCTCCAACTATTGTTATAGAGACATCTACTTCTCCCTTCAGTTTTGCCAGTGTTTGCTTCATGTGATTTGGGACATCATGGTTAGGTGCATATACATTTATTATTGTTATTTCTTCCCAGAGAACTGCCCCTTTTCTTAATACTTAATATATAATGTCCTTCATTGTCTCTAATAACAGCTTTGTTTTTAAAGTCTATTTCATCTGATATAAGAATAGTTACTACAGTTTTTTTGTTGTTTTTGTTTGTTTGTTTTGGTTACTGCATGCATGGACTATCTTTTTCTAGTCTTTTACTTTCTATTTGTATCCTTGAATCTAAGGTGAGTCTCTTGTAAACATCATATAGATGGCTCATATTTTCTTATCTATTCCACCAATCTGCATCTTTGATTGAGAAGTTTAATCCATTAACATTCAATGTTATTATTGTAAAAGCAGTTCTTCACCCATTTTAACCTTTGGGTTTTATTTGTCATATCTTATTGTCACCACTCTTTTTACACTTTTAGTGATATAATCTTCATTTCTAGACTCTCATCCAAGCCTCTCTCTCCTGTCTTTTTTTTTTTTTTTTTCAGGGTGCAATACTCCATTTAGTATTTCCTGAAAGACTGGTCTTTTGGTTACATACTCTCTCAGTTTCTGTTTATCTTTGAATACTCTAAAATTGCCTTCATTTTTGAAAGACAGTCTTGCCAAATATAAGACTCTGGGTGGCAGTTTTTCTCTTTCATTATCTTAAATATATCATACCCCTGCATTCTTGCCTCCATGTTTTCTGATGAGAAATCAGCATTTAATCTTATAGGGCATGGCTTGTATGTGATGAACTGCTTACTGCTCTCAGGATTCTCTCTGTCTTTGGCATTTGACATTATGATTACTATGTGTCTCAGAGTAGGGCTATTCAGATTTGTTCAAATGGAAGTATGCTGTGCTTCTTGGACACGGATATCTATGTCCTTTAATAGATTTGGGAAATTTTCTACCATTATTTCCTTAAATATTCCTTCTGCCCCCTTTCCCTTCTCCTTTCCTTCTGAGACACCCATGACACATATGTTTGTAGGTCTCATCATTTAGTTCCCAGAGACCCTGTTCAATTTTTTCCATTCTTTTCTTTATTCTTTTGTGTTTGCTTTTGGGGGCCCTGTCTTCAAGCTCACTGATATTTTCTTCTGCCTTTTCAAATCTGCTGTTATATGCCTCCAGGGTATATTAAATTTCATTTATTTTTCATCATTCCCATAAAATCTATTTTTCTATGTATGCTTTCAAATTCTTCTTTGTGCTCACCCAGTGTCTTCTTAATATCCTTAATCTCTTTAGCCATCTCATTGGATTTATTAAGGACATTTGTTTGAACATCTGTGATTATTGTCTCAACTCCTCTATATCATCTGGAGTTTTGGTTTGTTCCTTTAACTGTGACATATCTTCTTGTTTTTTGGTATGCCTGCAACTTTTTGTTGGTGTCTCATCATCTGATTTACTTGATGTATTTGTTCTGGATTAGGTTTCTCTCTTTAGTCTGTGGCTTTCTATTTGATTGGCTTTGTGCTACAGCCCCTCTTTGACAATTGATTCGACTTATTTTGGAAATTTAGAGTGGCTTATGTTTAGCCAATCTGAGATTTTTCAGCTCTTTTTCATCTATTTCTTGTCCTTTCTTCCTTGCTTGTAGCAGAGTAGGAGCCAAAGATGTGCTTGGTACTATAAGCGATGGAGGCTGAAGCTACCCACATTGCCCCAGAAATAAGTGAAAATTTTTCCACCTTTCTTCCCTGCCAGGGGCAGGGATGAAGCCACAGGTGTGTGTAACAATCTTGTCCATGTGGTCAGAGAACAACTATAATTGCCTGGAGAGGCTGAGGAAAGACTATCCCTTCTCTTGCGGTCAGGGATGGAGCCACGAAAGTGTCCAACAATAAAGCCTATGTGGGGCAAAATCCCCTGCAGTTGCCCAGAAAGGCTGAGGAAGCACTGTCCTCCTCCTGTTCTATTGGGGGTGGTTTTATAGCCACACAGGAGCCCAACAATCTAGTCCATGTGGGCCAAAAGCAACTACAGTTGTCTAGAGAGGCGGGTGCAGGACCCCCTACCTCCCTCTCTGCCAGAGGTGGGGCTGGAGGCTAGGCTAGGGCAGAAATCTGACCTGGGTGGAAAGAAGCCAGTCCCGAACATCACTGTGATTTTCAATCAGCCCTGCTTCCCCTCTTGCCAGGACAGAGTTTAAGTGGAGGCTACCAGCTTCTTTTCCAACTTGGACATGTTCAAACTTTGGCTCTACGTACAATTGGACTTTAGACAGTCAAATTTGCTCATCAGTTCCTGAAGCCAGTGCCCAATGGTCGCTTCGTCCCCCATTTTGGGATACGGAGCTTCCACCTCCAACCAGGAATAACTCCCAAGGAGGCTTGCACTGCCTGTAGAAAATGGGCACCAGCCTCAGCAGCATGGAATGCTCTACTCACAAATCTTAACTGCAGATGGGCAGTCTCCTCCTTCCAAGGATGTTGCAGGATGTTCTTCTTGCCTCCTGGGGCCCCCCAAAACAGGTGATTTAGATAGCTCTGGGTTATTATTAACTGCACTGTAGGATGAGCTGACTTTTGGAGTTCCCTCCTCTGCCGCCATCTTGCCCCTCCCTCTAGGCTGTCTTTTGAATATAAAGATTAAAGGGATATCAGCCACACCTGTGGTCATCTTTTGTTTTTTAAAAATCCTTTTTGCACTTTTATGATCTGTAGGAAAAATTCTAAACTTACTGTTCTGGCACATAAAATACATCAAAATCTTTGCCATGAATAGCTTTCTACATTCATGTCCTGCCTCTGCTCAACATGTAATCAAGCCAAACGAATTGTTCTTTCACCTATAAGTCATCTTTCTTAAACCAGTTTTATTCAAGAGGTCCCTCTTTCTAGTATAAGTTTGAACTTCTTGCCAACTTGGTAAACTGTTCATCATCTTTCAAGACTCATCCCAGTGTCATCTCCCCAGAGCCTTCTGTTGCCTCCTTCCTGGTCAGGTCTAAATGTACCATCCTTAGCACTCACTTAGGATTCCGTCTATACTTCAATTATAGAATGTACAATTGTACAATACTGCACTGTAGTTCTTTTTTTTTTTTTTTTTTTAAAGATATTATTTATTTATTCATTTATCCCCCCCTTGCTGCTTGTGCTCGCTGGGTCAGCTAACCACGCCGTGCGGGCGGGCTTGCCTTCACCAGGAGGCCCCGGGAACCGAACCCGGGGCCTCCCATATGGTAAACGGGAGCCCTACTGATTGAGCCACAGCCACTTCCCAGTAGTTCTTATTTTACATGTTTTTCTGTCCCCAAAGACCATAAACTCCAGGGAAGCAGTGATGTATGTCATCGCTGTATGACATCTTCCTCAGTGTTTTGCACCAAGTAGGTGCTCACTACCTGTTGGCTGAATGAATGAATGAAAATAATTTTATAGATGACTGGCTTACCTAAAGCTTGGCAGTCAGTAGAAACAATAGTTGAAATAAACTCAAAATCTGTTTCCTCCCTGCTGCAAGGAAAACACTTCTGTAATATTATTCATGGGCAGCTCCAGAGAATATAAGGATGACAGAGTAAAATTGCCACATTGCTACGCATTAATTCCAGTGAGTTTCTGAAAGACATTTTTTAGGGCCTAAGAAAACTCTTTTAAGCCTTTTTCTATATGCTATTATGTTCTTATAACTCAGAATTTTATCTCATCAACCACTCAAACCATTATGTTATAGGGATAAGGAGAAAAGAGGCTATGCAAATGGAACTAGTAGGGTGAGCCTTTTTACAGATATCAGAACACAGAGCAAAGAGTCCCTGTTGCAGTTGGACAGTTTGATGTACTTTTGAATTCCAAAAATATAATTGGATCATGCTTGTAAACTGATCTGTTAATCTGGGCATGATTAGGTTATGATTAGGGCGTTAAGCCCCACCCCTTGGTGGGTGGAGAATCAAATATAAAAGGCATGGCAAGAGCAGTTTTTGAAAAGCAGTTTTGATGTTGGAGAAAAGGCCCCAGAAGAAGAGAAGTGAGCCTTTTGTCTGATAGTCTACAGCTGACCTTGTGGAGGAACCAGAAGAGCTAAGCCCAGAGAGAAACGCAGCCCTGGGAAGAGAAGAACACAAGAAGCCTGAACCCTGGCAAACATTGGCAGCTGTCTTGGCTCCAACACTTGGCAATGAACTTTGGTGAGAAGAAACTTAATAATGCTTTATGGCCTGGTATCTGTGAACTTCTACCCCAAATAAATACCCTTTATAAAGACCAGCCCATTTTTGGTGTTTCACATTAGCACTCCTTTGGCTGACTAATACAGTCCCCAAATAAGCTGTCCACTGTTACAGCTCCTTTTCACCCCCCACCAACCCAGGCAGCTCACTGACTAACAAAACAGTGCCCCCATCCTAAGGGGTGTCTAAGGGCAGGTTTTGTACAGAACCCAGAGAAAAAAGGAGGACATAATTCTTAGACAAACACTAGGAAAAAGAAAACATGGTCTCTGTAAAATTTGGCTACAAATGAAGAAATAAACATCACATGCAAAATCATAAATATAAAGAGATGTATGAAAATCTACCCCAGGTAGTAAAAATTTTTGGAAAACCACTGTTTTGTATGCTCAAAAAAAATTAAAGATATGACAGATTCTGTAATAGTCAAGGCTCTGAAGAAGATATCCTAAAACTATATATAAAAGGTAGCTGGAAAAGCTAGCGAGCGCATATAAATACATAAGCAAATAATGCCATTACTAACTTTTCAGGTAGATTTAGAAACATTTATAAAATGGATTTGGAAGGGAGCGCCCCCCGGCGCACGTGGTGTAGTGTCATTTACCTAGCGCCTGGCCTCTCGCCCCTGCCCACTGCATGCTATTCCCGAGGACCTCCCCCGCAGCTGCCTCCTGCCCCCGGCCCTGCCCGGAAGCTGAACGTCTATCTACCCTTCTCACAGGAATCCTACCGTGGCTCCCTTTGTTCTCTGACTGCGCATCTTGAGTTTGCCTCTGACCCCTCAGTGGTCCCCCGTGTTTCCGGCTGGTTAGCAGAGACCCCAGAGGTCCCCACCTAGCCGGACTCCGACACCCCTTTTCCCAGCCAAGTGGTGGCCGGATAACACCAAAGTAAGGACCACCACCTTAGGGCAAAGACCACATAGAGATGGGCACGCGAGAATGCCCAGGAGGTGGAGGACCTGGGAAAGAGGAGAGATTTGGGTGGGGATCCAAGCGTGCGAGGTGGTGAGGAGGCGGGCATGAATTCTGCTCTAAACGTCTACTCCATGCCTGCTGCCTGGGTATTGGAGGGATTTGAGATTGGTGAGTATAGGATGTCTTTGAACTGGCAAGTGAGTCTGCGCATCTTGCTTTACAGAAGTCATACTCTGGTAAAGAATTTCATCCTAAGGTTAATTCCATTGTGTAGCAATAGCAAATGGGTATTCCATGAGAATTAATTACACTGGTAATTTCTCAAGTGTGTGATTGAGATTGTGGTAATATTGGATACTCCTACCGTGGAGTGAACCAGTGTTGGCAAGCCCTTCTGTGTTCTAGGCACAATTCTAAAGAGCCTCTCGGAATCTTGCAATGTTTACCCAGATATCTTACACTTAGCACTGTACTTATGTATTTTAAGCATTTTCTGCTACTTCATCCCAGTACTGAGTTGGCAGTATTGCTATTAATTTTTTGTTTGTTTTCCTGTCCCTTTTTCTTTCCAAGTAATAAAAAACTTTGTCATCACTTTACTTCGACGACGTTAACCTGGGCTCTGCCTGTTACTAGCCGTGTGACCTCAAGCAAGTTACATAAACCTCTTTAACATCTCAGTTTTCTTCTCTATATAAATAGTTATCCCTCATAGCCTAGGTATTTTAAAGATTAAATGAGTGTTTGTTAATTTCCTGGCACATGATAATGTATATTGTGCATCTACTTAAAAAATGGATTTTGAAGCAGCAAACAACAAACAACATTGCAGACAATTATATTAGAGGAAGAAAGACGAGAGAAAGTTATTGGGATTAAAAACTTTTAAAAATTACTTTTAATAGGATGTTGGGAAGGAGAGAAGATAAATACTCATCACTGAATACCTTTAAAAAAATTTTTTTTTTTTTTTACCACTTTAGAACAAGGGTTCTTAACCTTTTTTGTTCCATGGACCCCTTTGCCAGTCCGATGAAATGAATACTACTGTAATTTATTGCATACATTCATAAGTGAAGGAAATGCTAGATTTCAATTACAGGTCAGAGAAAATAAAGATAATAAGTTAATTATTTTCAATTCAAGCTCATGGACCCCCTGAAATCTTTCCACAGACCCCCTTGGTTAAGAACCCCTGCTTTAAAAGGTAGAAAAGTAGGTCCGTTGGAACAGAAAATAGGACATGAGCCATTAGTAAGAATTAATGAGTTCCAGGAAACATTGGCAGTCCATTATTGAAGAGGGCTATTTTGGCTATGGAACTATCATATGAAAAACCTTTGGGTAGACAGATTGTGGCCCAGAAAATTCTATCTTGAATCTCTTAAACATTATTTAATTGCACTATTCAAACCCTGATGCCTTTTTGATACCTTAACCTGTGTATGTGACCTCTTTATAAGAAAGTTTTAGTGTCCTACCTTGGTTGTATCCTGAAATTTTACAATGATGTTTCTTGATCTGCATCTTATCTCATCTATTGTACTCTGCACTTAGTGGACATTTTCATGGGGAAGCTCATGTCTTTACATTCACAGAAAATTTCTTGAATTAATTTTTGGATAGTTTATTTCCCTCCATTTCCTCAGTTTTGTCTTTCTGTAGATTTTATTAATCAGATTTTCCAACTTTTTTTTGGTTTTTAAATATCCCTTTTTTATACCCCCTGTTCTTGTTTCATGAATGTAAATCTCTTTAATATATGGAGTATTAATTATTATTTTTTAAAAGATTCCTTCTGACCTTTTCCCCCCTTCTGACTTGCCTTTTATTTTGGTTTAAGCTCTTCTTTAGGAGTTTTCTTCAAGTATCTGATGATCCATGTCTGTCATTCATATTTAGAGTGTGTCACTACAATACTGATTTGTAGCTTTGTGTACATGGGGATATTGTAGATAGTTGGTCCTGAACCCAAGAAAGGCTCTAGAGTTGGAGGCACTTTGGTGGTGGTGCACATGGCCTTGGAAATAGAAGGACTGAGAAAAAGTCCGCAAAAGAAGTAATTAGGTGTCCACACCCCCTCCCTGGCCTTTCGAAAACAGATAACTGCCTGCTTTTCCACCTTAGCAGATGGTTGGATGGAGAAGATAAACTAAAGAGACTCTGGATTTGGGAACACCAAACACAGATAAGAGTTGGTATACTGCAGTGAAAACTGGGGCATGATATTAAATGGTAAGACTCTCCCTAACCCCTTTGCCCTCTCAGTTTCCAGATTGGTGACAGCCAAAATCTACCCCCCACTCTCCCACCCCCATATAGGAAATTGGGAATTCATTTATGGAGAAAACACCCGATCAAGAGAAAATACCTGTATATTGACATTCTGTGGTTCTGAAATGAAATAAGTTTGCACCTGCCTGTCCCTCCTATGGAAAATGCCAACTGTCTATGACAGCCTGCTTAACTTTTGATGTTTGTAGAAGGTCCACATTCTGGATTAGGTTAATTGTTTCCTCATAGTGCAATTAAACATATTCTGATATTCCCCGAATTCCCATTAAACTGAACGGCAGGTCTGGGGCTTGGTTAGATTAATCTTAAACCTTATCGTTCAGAACACATTTGGGTTGATATTGTGTTCTTACTGCATCACATCAGGAGGCACCTAAATCGGGTTGTCTCAGGCTTCTTGCTTAGTTTAATGATGGTGATTAAGGCAATGAATACTAGATCCCTCCATTGTAAGTTAACATTTTCACTTTGAATTAGTATATGATCTTTTAGACTATGTGAATGTCATGTTCCCCTGCCACCTTTCACCCAGTGGTTTTAGAATCGACTCATGTTCCCTACCTGAATTAGATCCCTACCACAATTATGACATTGTGGTTGCAAAACTGTAAAGTTCTATCAGTCCTTCTACATTTACTCACTGCCATTCTTCTCTAAAAAAGAGCTTTCCTTTTTACTTTAGCTGTGTGTGCCTATCATTGTGGATATAGAATTTATTTATTTTTATTTATTAAAAATCACTTATTAACATTTTTTTTGATCCTCAAATTGTCCAAAATTAGGACAGTTGAAGCCTATTCAAGCTGGTTCCTGTGTTCTTTCGCATGATTCCATTAGTCATTGAGCACCCTTTTTGCTTTCTTATACATATGATGTCCCAGACACACCTTGTATTTTCTCTGCCCTAGATCTAGAGTCATCCAATTCTTCAGGCAGCTTTGGTTCCTTCTATTGGACAACAGTATTTAGAAACCAAAATCTGGGCATTAGGGATATTCATTGCTATTTGGGCGCAATATTGCTTCTAGGCCCTTTTAAGGACAGAGATAGAAATATTTAGATGTAATTACGATAATTATGAATCTATACTAATATTTTCAATTAAGATTTAACATCTTAGGCATTTGATTATCTTCTTTTCTTTTTTAAAAATTTTTATTTATTTATTTACTTTTTATCCATTTTAAACCACCCCGCCCCCGCCACGGCTTTGATGTTTTTTGTGTCCATTCGTTCGGAAATTCTCTGTGTCTGTTTCCTGCCCTCTCTTCTCATCTTCTCCTCCTGTCTTCACCAGGATTCTATCCTGGGAACCTCTGATGTGGGAGAGAGGCATTCTGCCACCTGTGCCACTCCAGTTCCTGGTTTCTTGACGCGTCTTGTCCTGGCTCTCCCTTGTGTCACTCTCCTGTTACGTCATCATCTTGCTGCGTGGTTCGGCGGGGCCTGGCAGCTAACCCGCTCATGGGGTCTGGGCAGCACACCTGTGCACTTTCTATATTTTTCTTTTATTTTACCAGGAGGTCCCGGAGATCTAACCCAGGTCCCTCCATATGGGAGATGGACGCCAAACCATTTGAGCCACATCCACCCCCAATCTTCTTTTCTATCATATTTGTATCTCTTTTTCTTATAATGAAATCTTGGTACCTAATAATTAGGATAATTACATATTTGCTTATTTACTTTATTCTACTATATACATAAAATATTTCAGAATTACAATACCAATATTACTACTATAAATAGTTCAAGATTTCTTTGCAGTTCTTTTTGTCTTCAGAATAGATGCCAATAAAGATGGACAGTGACAGTGCTATATTCAAAAGTTATTTGAAATGATCCATTTTCCTATATTATGCTACCTATTGAATATGCAGTTAGCTTGATTTCCTTATGTTTATATTCAATTTCAGGTGTTTCTTTTTAAAAATCCTTGTTATTTCTTTAATTTTATGTTTTGAATATATAACACATCTACATTATTCAAAAATCAAAACATGAAAATGTATAGTCAGATAAAGGTAAACTGTGTGAAAAAATTTATTCAGATGAAGGTATACTCTGATACTCCCACCTTATCTCCTCCAATATATTTCCATACACTTTAGGTAACCATATGTGGCCACCACCCAATTTAGGTCATCATTGTCATTAGTTTCTGATTTATGCTCCTCATGGCTCCTTTTGCAAAAGTTATATATTCTTATTTCCTCCTCTTTCTTATACAAAAGGGAATATGCTCCATATGTACTCTTTTTTACCTTCTCTTTCACTTAAGCATAAAAATTAAAATGGAAATCACTCTGTATTAAAACATAGAAGTCCTCCTAATTGCTTTTTTAAAATGACTACATAGTATTTCATTAGTTTAGTCAACCACTATCCTACTGACAGTAATTTGGGTTGTTCCAAATCCCAATAGAATTTACTATTACAAATCATGCTGCAATGAATAACCTTGTGCTTATATTGTTTTATATTGGTAGAGAGTATCTTCAGGATAAATCCTAGAACTGGGATCGCTGGGTCAAAGGGTAAATGCATAAATAATTCTTTAGTCCCCTCCATGGGGAGCTAGTCAACTTTTAAAAACATCCAAACAATGTCTAACTAACTTCTTTCAATCTTGATGCCTGCTTATAATTAACATTGAAAAGAAATCTTTGCATGCCCTGATGGAGAACTAGTGTTTTTATTTAATTCATTTTATTGCTTAGTCCTTTTTTTTTAAACCACTCTGATACCCACCTGCATCTAATTTTCCTTATAATACCTCGATAATTAACACCTTTTGTGGCTCCAATTATGAGACTCTATAGTTACTGAAGTATATTTTCTGTTTCACACTTATCTCTTGATGTTAGCCCATCCATGTTAAGATGTTGCCCACTTATCTTTTCAATGAACATCTTTCTGTTAAACTAGCTCAATTAGTCATTATAGTATTCATCAGAGGCAGGGAATTTTCTTTTATTGTGGTTTTGCAAAAGTTTTTCTTTTTCCTTTAAAGAAAACAGCAACTTAGGAAGAAAATTGATCTGTGGTGAGAATGCATATTCTGTAAGTATTCTGTAAGTATTTCCCTAGACTCTTCAGTCCTCTCACTTTCGAGCTACAAAAGTGAAAATTTTATTTTTTTCCACTTTTGAATGTTAGATCTGTCATCCTAACTTCTGGTAGCGCAAGTTCTTTGAACTTGTAATTTGAAAAATTAAGTAATACATTGTGACTATCTGTCTTCCTTTGATGGTAATGATGGAAGACGTGTTAAAACATTCTCAAACTCTAGGACTCGTGGTTTTTATCAGTTTAGGAAAATTGTTTTAGATCAGTTTCATAATTGTGGTTTATGTTCTAATTTTTCTCACATCTTCTTTGGTACCATCATAATGCACATTATGCTTGTATACATGATACCTCCTCACGTTTTATTTTCAGCTGCTTGTGTATGGTTGACCTGTGTTCTAGTTGTGGTATCCATTCAGGTGCCATACAGTTGTAAAATATTATTTTTATCTTCCTGGTGCGACATCCTTATGCTGGTCTGTGTGCCAGTGCCAATCCTAATGAAGATAACATTTTTCTGTGGCTAACTGAGAACTATCTGTTCAATAAAATTGGTTTGTAATAGAGATAAGTGTATTCAACTTATAAAGCTATTTTTTATTCTAAGCCTATGTCATTCCTAAGTTTTGGTTATAAAATATTCTTCCTTTTATGCAAGAATGGTAATTGTAGCTTTTTTTTTTTTTTTTTGGCTAACATTATTACTTGCCTTAATATGAAGATAACAATACTAGGTCTGTCATCAAAATTTTAAAAAGGAAAAATCTCACTTTCTGAATTTCTGTAGGCTGGATGCATTAATCTTTGTCATTGTTTTCCAAGGTAATGTCTAGGCCTATTAGTTTCTTTTGAAATTGTCAATATCATTTCTCTAGGATTGAAATTTCAGATTTATCTTTTTCCTTAGGGTTTCTAATTCTGTTTGCCTTCTTCTTTACTACATCAAGGAATGTTTATAATTCTTCATTTTCATCATTTCATGTTCAGTTGTTGTATGCTTTCATAGTTGATGTTGTTTACACCATGTTTCTCTGGCATATGAGCAGTAATATGAGCAGGATCTGGCAATAAAATAGATTTATCTGGCTCTGGCCATCACCTACCATTAGGAATTTCCCACTTTGCAAATTCTTCTTCGATTGTTTCTGGAAGTCTCCAGTGAGCGTCTCTCATGTGTGCATTAAAAGTCTCGTAGGTCTGCTGATTGCATGTACCTCTGTAGCCCAAAGCTAATGAAGGTGCTTTGTCATCATCAGTGGCACCAGTGCTTACGCATATGGATGTGATGTCTCGCCAGTGATGCTATGTCTGGCTGCTCTTATAAAACAGGGCAGTAAATACTGGAATGATTGAGAACAATATTTTATTTTATTTTATTTTTTTATTTTTTTTTATTATGGGTAAAAATCAAAATTCTCACAATACATACAAACATTTGCAAAATGATATATAAATATATATGCATATATGTGTATTTGCTTACAAAAATGTTATTTTTATATATATATACACATATATTTTAAGAGGTGCTTAGATTACCTAAAATATTACACGGAACCCACTGGGATTCCCATGTTGCCCACCTCCCACACCTCCCACCACATCCAACACAAACATCTCCCACAGTGTGGCCCACCACCCTCAATGAACTTACACATCCTGGAGCCTTGCCACCAACCATAGACCGCAGTTCACACTGTAGACCACACTCTCTCCCACTCAGTTCTGAGTGGTGTGTGCTGATTTAAAATGGCCTGCATCCATTGCCACAACAGTACTCAGGACAACCTCCAACTCCCAAAGAAGCCCCAGAAGCGGCTGTGGCTCAATCAGTAGGGCTCCCGTTTACCATATGGGAGGCCCTGGGTTTGGTTCCCGGGGCCTCCTGGTGAAGGCAAGCCCGCCCGCGCGGCATGGTTAGCTGACCCAGCGAGCACAAGCAGCAAGGGGGGGATAAATGAATAAATAAAAAAAAAAAAAAAAAAAAGAGAGAGAACAATATTTTATTATCTGTAGATAATAACTGTGTAGTTAGAAAATTTTTCAAGGAATTGAAAACAACTAATAGTATTAAGTTTTTTAATAAAAAAAGATTTGTTAATTGCAAGTCAAAACTAATAAAAAAGTAATATTCCAGTGTATTATTGATAAAAAGAGTATATATGAAAAAAAAATACAAAGAAAAAAACAAACAAAGAGTATATATGAAAAACTTCAGGTTCTATCCAACCCCCTGTGCTCCCTCTCTCCTCCCTTGAACACTTCAATTATAGACCTTTGGCTTTGAACTTTGCTGTTTTTCCTCTGCTGCTCTTTATAGGGTTGACCACAGCCTTTTGACTGTTTCCTTGTTCCCAGCCTGTGCTCCCTGCCGGATACTCTTTTTTTTCCCCCGATGGCATGTAGCTGGAAGTCACACCCATCAAGTGTTACAAATGCCAAACTAATTCAATAATAATTTTCCAGCAGTTAATTTAGAGGTTACACACAATTCTGTTGAAATCCCAACAAGGCATTATTTCAGAATACAACAAAATGCTTCTAAATTTCATTTGGAAAAATAAACAGGTCACACAATCAAAGAACTTCAAAAAGAAACGGGAGTAGTCTGTTCTATCAATATTCAAACATGCTATATACTAAAATGCTTGCTTACTAATTCTATCATGGAATGAAATAGATCATTGGAACAGAATGATACAATCAGCATCACAAAAGAATTGGAAAGTAAAGGCTATGATTAAATTGCAATTTGATCATTGGATAATAATTTGAGAAACCAGTTACTTAAATCCAGTTACTTATATCTCAGCAAAATGAATTCTGAAAGAATAAATGAGTAAATACTTAATGAAGTCAAATCATAAAATACCTGGATGAAAATTGTTCAGGTATTTATATATACACTATTCTTTTAAGGATTTAAGTCATGAAATAAAACAAGCTTAAGATATCTTTCATGTGGACACTTTCTGACCCCTCTATACCTGGTGCCATTTTTCCTTACCTCTATGATTCTCACATATCTATCTTTCATACTAGATTCTGAGCTTCTTGAAGAATTGAAATATATATTTTTTAATTTCTAGAAGGAAGGAAGACATAACAGGCATATATAACAATACATATAAAATAAAGAGAATACTTAAATTAGCTATATAATGTTTCTATTTGTAAGAAAAAAGATACATGTATGTGTGTATGTGTATGTATATATTTTTGTTCTTTTATACCTAGGAAGAAATAAATATACCTGAAACCACTAATACATTTAACTCTGGAGAGTAGGATTACTCTAGGACAATATACTCATAGTTCTTTTTTTTGTCTTAGGACCCCTTTATATTCTTAAAAATTATTGAGGACTGCAAAGGGAATTTTTATGTGAGTTATATCTATAGACATTTACTATATCAGATGTAAAAATGGAGAACTTTAAAAATAGTTATCTATTAATTTATTTAAAATTACAATAATAAACCTACATGTTAATGAAAATAACATATTTCTTTGGAAAAATACTATAGTTTCAAAATAAAAAAAAAGAGTGAAGCAACCCAAGTTTCCATCAACAGATGAATGGATAAATAAAATGCAGTATGTACATACAATGGAATATTATTCAGCCTTAAAAAAGAATGAAGTTCAGATACATGCAACAACATGGATGAACTCTGAAGACATCATGTTGAGTGAATTAAGCCAAACTCATAAAGACAAATATTGTATGGTCTCACTCTTTTGAAACAATTATTAGAATAAGCAAACTCATAGAGTCAGCATCTAGAATATAGATTACCAGGGGATCAGGGTAGGGACAGGGAGTGGGAAATTAAGGGTTAAAATGTACATGGTTCCTATTTGAAATGATGGGAATGTTTTGATAATGGATGGTGGTGACAGCACAATATTGTGAACACAATTAACAGCACTGAAATATATATCTGAATATGATTAAAAGGGAAAATGTTAGATTGTATATATGGTAACAGAAAAAAAATGTTAATCCATGGAACTGTACTATACAAACAGTGAACCCTAAGTTAAACCATGGACTTTAATTAATAGCACAATTACAAAAATGAACTATCATCAATTGTAACAAATGTTCCACAGCAATGCAAGGTGTTGTGGTGGGTGGTGTATGGGAATCTTGTATTTAATGCATGATTGTTCTGTAAACCCACAACTTCTCTAATAAAGGTAAAAACGTGTTATAGAAGATTGTTAATGCTTTCTACAGTGTTATACCCATGATATATGCTTAATAAATATTTTCTGAATTAAAAAATGAGTGAGACAAGTAACAGTTTTATATTTTTACAATTTTCTATAATGCCTGGCTTAATAGAGACAGCTAGATACTCTTATCTGCTTTTGAAACCAATCTTTTGTATTCCACTGTACATTCCTGAGAGAATTAGTTAAAAAAAAAAAAAAGGAAAATAAAATCCTAATATTATTATGAAAATAGTTTGACCCAGGGTCCCTGGATAACACTTTCAGAACTGCTGTTCTATAAGAAAAAGGAGGATTTTTGTTTTCACCATAGATAGTATGTGCTTTATATTCTCTGATTCTTATCTATTAAAAAGGAAAAATAATATTGCTTTATAACATCTTTGTAAGGAATATGTGTACTATGTTTCAAACAGAAATAAGCACATTTCAGGCAAACAATAAATGATAAATACCATTATAATAGCCAATTATTGTCATGATTGTTAAATTCAGAGCCAGAAGGAAAACTCTGAATTACACTTCAATGCTCTTTTCTGAGTCCACAATATAGCCGAGAGGCTGTAGACAGTGATACAAGAGTTTAACATGCTCTTTAGAAAATTACTAGTTTTGAGGGCAGGTAAAGTCATTTTCCAGAGTAGAACTCTTGGGTTATTGGGAGAAATCTTGAAGCCAACCTTGGACATTGATATGGATTTTCAAAGAAGAAGGAGGATAATGGCTGGTTAGACCTCTGAAAAGATAGGTGGCTAGGGAAAACATTAGTGGTGAAATGGAGCAAGTGCAACCAATTGATCAACTCAAGGGCCTCTGGTCTCCAAGGGGCCTACCGGAGTTTACACACAGGACAGGACTGGGGGTAACACAAAAAGGTTGTCCATGCTGTTGGCCTAAGAAGTAAAGGTTGATGTGATGAAGTCAAGAAGTTGGAATAGGCAGGTCAGAGTGCACATATATGTTGGGGGATGTGACAGGGACAGGGATGTTCTCCAAAAATTTCTTCTTCTCTGCCCTGTCTTCACCTCCTTGCAGTTAAGTGGGGCAAACATGACTGGTTTTGGACAATGGACTCAATAAAAAAGGATAAAGAATATACATATATATGTATATGTCTATATATGTATATATGCATATATATGTGTGCATGTGTGTATATGTATAAATGTGTGTATATGTATATGTATAAATGTGCTTATGGGAAATGACAGTTAAGGGACATGAATGGTATTATTTTATAGGAGTTCCAAAATAATCTAATAAAGTGAATGAAATAATAAATATATTTAGAGATAAAAATAGAAATTTCAAGAATCTAAGATATATATGAGTCCTCAGACTGAAAGTGTACTGCTAGAACCAAGCAGGATAAATAAAGTTAATGCTCCACAACTAGATATTTCACAGTGAGCTTGCAGATCATCAAGGATGAAAAGAAAATCTTTAATAGTACCAGAGGGATGAGAAAGTACATATAAAGCAGCAACAGTTATATTGATAGCAGATTTCTCCTCAGTAACAACAGGCAATAAGATAAAAGAGGAATATTGAATGATAAACTTCTAATTAAGACAACGAGCAAAATAAAGACATTTTCAGCTTTTCTTTAGCAAGACAAATGGCTGGATGGAAAGAATAGGCAGTAAGACATAATTTTGAGTGTTCTGAATGTTGTCTGAGGCAATATGTGCCAAAGACATAGAAAGCCAGGACACTAGGAGCACAACTAAATTACCAGAGACTCCCTAACAATCTACCTTATCCTCAGTAACACAATAGATTAGCAGTAAACCAATCAATCATTATAAGATCAGATAACAGACCAGGAGACCAGGGAATTGGGGGACAGCATTTACAAGACCACTAGGCAAGGAGAGATAAGGATAGAGAAAAAGAGAGGAAACAATAAAACAAAAGCAAAAATACTTACCATTTAAATTGAGTTTTCAAATCAAAATTCACACATATGAAGAAATTTAATGCTAAGAAAACACTACAAAATCAAGTGAAAACCTAATTCATTACAGATGATATTATGTTTCTAGAACAGATGATTATAAAATCTGTGTGTTGAATATATTCAAAGAGTTAAATGAAGCAAATCTCCCATTATAAAAAAAAAAATTATGTAACTAATAGGCAGGGGTGAACACAGGCAGAGATTTTAAAAGAAAGAGAAGAGAGGAGAAGAGTGGAGAGGGGAGGGGAGGGAAGGGGAGGGGAGGAGAAGTTAAAATAAGAAGCTAAACCAATAATATGAACTCTAGGCTGAAGACAGTTGAGGAGAAAATTGGATATTTGGAATAAATAAATTCAAAACTCATCCAGAACACAGCCCAGAGAGACAAATAGATTGAAAAGTATATTTGTGTAATTAAGAATCAAGGAGACAAGAAGGGTGTCTGCTCTTGCAACTTCTGTTCAACATTGTGCAGAAGATTCTAGCTAGAGTAATTAGGCAGCAAAAAGTAGTAAAAGTCATTCAATTTGGATAGGAAGAGTTAAATCTATTCATGGGTGATATGCTCTTGTATATAGAAAGTCTTAAGGAATTCACACACACATATATATACAAAACTCTATTAAAGTTAATAAATAAGTTCAGCAGCAAGGTTACAAGGTACCATATACAAAAATCAATTGTAGTTTTATATAATAGCAATAAGCAATCTGAAAATGAAATTAAGAAAAGAACTCCATTTATAATAGCATCAAAACAAGAAAATATTAGGAATAAATATTTAACAAAAGAAGTGCAAGACTTTTATACTGAAAACTGCATTTCATTGAAAAATTAAAGATGACCTAAATAAATTGAAAGACATCTCAAGTTCATGAATTGGAAGAGTTAATATTGTTAAGATAGCAATACTTCCCAAGTTTATCTATAGATTCAATGTAATCCCTATCAAAATTCCAGCTGCCTTGTATACAGAAATTGAAATTTATCCTAAAAGTCATATAGAAATGCAAAGATTAGCAAAAACAATCTCAAAAAATGAAGAAAAATGTTGGAGGACTTACACTTCCTGATTTTAAAACTTACTACAAAGCTACAATAATCAAGACTGTGTGGTACTGACATAAGAATAGACTTAATTTAATGGAAGAGAATTGAGAATCCAGAAATGACCTCTTATATTTATGGTCAATTGATTTTTTTTTTATAACAATGCCAAAACAATTCAATGGGGAAAGAGTAGTATTTTCAACAAAGGATATTACAACAACAGGTTATCTGCATGCTTAGAATGAATTTGGACCACTACCTCCACCATATGCAAAAATTAACTCAAAGTGGATCATAGACCTAAATGTAAGAACTAAAACTATAATATTCTTAGAAGAAAACATATGAATAATTTTTCATGACCTTGGATTTGGCAGTGTTTTCTTAGATATGACAACAAAATCACAAATGATGAAAGAAAAAAAAAAGATAAATTAGACCATCAAAAATATAAACTTTAAAATTTTTTTATTTTTAAAGAAGCTTTAGATTACATAAATGTTACATAAAATATATAGGGGATTCCCATATGCCCCACCCCTTATTCCTCCCACACTTTCCCACATTAACTACATCCTTCATTAGTGTGATACATTTGCTACAATTGATGAACACATATTGAAGCATTTACATTATAGTTTTCCACTCTGTCTCACACAATTTTGTAGGTTATAACAAAATATATAATGGTCTGTATCCACCATTGCAATGTCAAGCAGGACAATTCCAATGTACTATAATGCCCCCATATTACACCTACTTTTCTCTCTCCCTCCCCTCAGAACTTCTGATGGCTACTGCATTTATATCTATGATAAAAATTCCTCAAAATTGCTAGAATAATAATGTCTATAATAGAATAATAATGTCTACTTTAGTCCATTGTTCATTTCCCAGTCTTAAGAATTTTGGGATAGTGATGCCCACTCTGTTTCTAATTGAGAGGAGGCTTAGATCCTATGGGGCAGACGGATGGAGCTATCTTTCTTGCAGTTGCAGACACTCTCTGTTCCTTGGGATGGGTGTTGTCCAACATCATCTCCTTGTTAGTTGTCCTGGGTGAGTCCAATTTGCTAGAGACTAGGTCTTGCAACTCTCCTGGGAATCATGGCTCAACTGGAACATGAACAGACCAAAGATTTAAGTCTCTCAGACATATATTTAACAAGTATAGTACTAATTATCGGTTCAAATAAAAGGGGCAGAAGAGCCATGTGTAGGGAAACTATAAATGAGACTAACTCTGTTACATTGGGGGGCATAAATTCCAAAGAAAGGCCTACTGACAGGGTGCCAAATTCTTGAGCTTGTATGCCCTGCTTATAGTGTCTGGATGTCTCCAGAGCCCTCAAGAGCCCCACTGTTTGAGGCACTTTTTACTGTGGCAATCCAATGAGATCCTGCTGAGACATGCATAAGCATAACCTCTGGAATGACCTCCCAACTCACTTTGAAGTCTCTTAGCCATAATAAACTCATTTGTCTTTACCTTTTTCCCTTTTGGTCAAGGTCTTTTTCCAGATGCATTGCTAGTTGGCACTTGATAATAATCCCTCGGTGCCAGGGAGGTTCATCCCTGGAAGTCATGTCCCACACTGAGGGGGAAGGTAGAGCATTTATATGCTGAGTTTGGCTTAGAGAGTGGCCACATTTGAGCAACAAGAAGACTTTCAGGAGGTAACTCTTATGCAAAATATAATACTAGGCTAAATTTCAATTTCACAAATAAAGGTTCATAAGTACAATCATCAATATCAAGGGCCCGGTGTAATGGTTTGTCTTCCTTCACTAGGTACTGCCCTTGTACTTGGGGGATTCTTGCCATCCTATTAGAGAATATAGCAGAACTCCCCAGAATGGGAATTCAATATTCTTTCAGTTATTGTGTGGATCTCCACCCATAGAGACAATGCCCCATGAACACTTGAACATATTCATATGCCTCAGAAGCATGTCCCAGGCATACCCCTCCCCATACATAACCCCATTACCGATACCCTGCACCAGTGATCCTCCCCTGCCACAATTGTGACCCTTCTGTGGTCCAAAACCTCTCCAAAAGCAAAGCCAACAAAATAACTAAATAAAATTATTAAGAAAATGAAATAATAATAGTTTTTAAAATAACAAATAAAATATAAAAAAATTGATTTGCAATAATATAAATTTTTTTTTAGACATTGTATCTTTAATCACTGTAAGATCTGTTGTCTTGTATATACAGTGACATTTTCTTCCATATATCCTCCTGTGTCTTATTTTCTTTTTCATTTTATCTTCAAAGAAGCTTTAGGTTACAGAAAAGTCACATAGAAAATACGCACAATTTCCATATAACCAATGCCCTTCCCCCTTTCCACTCTCCCCTATTAATAACATATTACATGCAGATGGTGCATTTGTTACAATTGATGTACAAATATTGAAGCATGGCTGCTAACCATGGTCAATGGTTTACATTTTGGTTTACATTTTGGACTGTACAATTTTATAGGTTTTGATGAAATTTAAAATGACCTGTATCCATTATTGGAAGATCATACAGAATAATTCTAATGTCCTAAAAATGCCCTATGTTCCATGTATTCTATTCTTCCTTCCCTCTCCCATCAGAACCTATGGTAACCACTAAGTTTCAATTTTTGAAGAATAAGATTCATAGTTACTTGCAATTATTTTGAAGGCTTGACATATTGGTCTGTTTTCTTTTATTAGGCATTGCCTATATTCTTGAGGGATTCTTGTCCCTCTAATTGAAAACATAGCAGTACTCCCCAGGATGGGAGTTTTATATTTCTTGTTTGTTGTGTGGGTCTCCACCCACTGAGATAACACACTATGACAAGATGAACACTTAAATATTCCATAGAAGCAAGCCCCAGGTGCACCCCATATATCTCCCCACACCTGACACCCTACCCCAGTAACCCTCTCCTGCAATATTTGCCAAAAGAACATTCCCAACATTGTAGTTTCCCGCCCCCCGAGATGGCTCCTTTGTCTGTTTGCCCATTGTTTTATTTGTTTGTTTGTTTGTTTTCATTGTCTGTTTTTTCTTTAGGAGGCACTGGGAACCAAATCCAGGACCTCCCATGTGGGTAGAGGGAGCTCAACTGCTTGATCCACATCTGCTCCCCCCCAACATTGTAGTTTTAACCACAGACCTGCAAATTCCCAGAGTTCACCTGCTCCTTCGCCCAACCCTCCCCCCATTTCCATGCATAGTCCAAGCCACCCCCCCACCCTACTCCCCCTCATAGACCAACATCACTGAACCCAATCACATCACTTCTCCACTCTCATGCCCATCCGCTGCCCAACCACACCCTTCTACGTTGTCATAGGTTTTGCCTATATGGGCATCAGCTCACCACCCTCTACCCCCTTTCTATCTCCTGATAACCTATCTTCCAGACTCTAGCTCTGTGGGTCTGTTCAATTTACTTAAGTCATATCAGTGTGGTTATGTAATATTTGTCCTTCAGTGCCTGGCTTACTTTAGTCAACATAAGGTCTTCAAGATTCATCCAAGTTATCCTGTGTGTTAGCACTGCATTCCTTCTTACAGCTGAGTAAATTCCATTGTATGTATATACCACAGTTTGCTTAACCATTCATCTGCTGATGGACATTGGGGTTGCTTCCAACTTTTGGCATTAGTGAATAATGCCACCAGAAGAATTGAAAGCAGGGACATGAACAGATAAAACTATAAACTTTTTTTGCTTCAAAGCACATCATCAAGAAAATAAAAGATAACCTAAAGAATGGGAGAAAATACTTTTAAATCATATATATATATAATTTGTATCAAGAATAAAGGAGACCTAAAACTCAATAATAAAAAGATGACTAGTTCAATTAAAAACTGGGCAAAGTATATGAAAAAACATTTCTCCCAAAGAAGGTATGTGAATGACCAATAATCACTAGGTCAGTTTATATATATATATGTTTTATTTTTTCTAAAAGATACTTAGATTACATAAAATGTTACATAAAAACATATGAAAATATAAGGGATTCCTATGTCCCACTCCCCACAGCTCCCACTTTTCCCCACATTAATAAATTCTTTCATTAGTACATTCATTGCAATTGATGAACACATTTTGGAGCATTGCCACTAAGGATGGATTATAGTTTACACTGTAGTTTACACTCTCTACCACTCAATTCTTTAGGTTATGGCAAGATATATAATGGCCTGTATCTGTCATTGAAATTTCATTCAGGACAATTCCAAGTCCCGCAAGTGCCCCCATATTACACCTCTTTTTCCCTCTCCCTGTCTTCACCACCTCCAGTGGCCACTGTCTCCACATCCATGATATAATTTCTTCCATTGCTAGAATCACAATAAGTCTATAGTAGAATACCAGTAAGTCCACTGTAGTCCATATTTTTTTCCCCAATCCTGAGGATTCTGGGGTGGTGATGCCCATTCCACCTCTAATTAAGAGGGGGCTTCAATCCCATATGGCTGATGGATGAGACTCTTGCTTGCAGTTGTAGACTCTCTCATTTCCTTGGTATGGTGGTTGTCCATCCTAACCTCCTTGTTAGTTATCCTGGGGAAGTCCGATGAACTGGAGAGTAGGTGTTGCAACTCCACTGAGGCTCAGTGCCCAGCTGGCACACAGACAGCCCAAAGATTCAAGTCTCTTGGGTGTACACAAAGCAACTCTAGCACCAATTATAGGTTCAAATAGAGGGACAGAAGAGGCATGTATAGAGAAGTCACAACTGAGTCTAACTCAGTCAGACTTGGGAGCACAAACTCCAAAAGTAGGGCCCACTGGCAAGGCACCAAACTCTGGAGCTATCTGCCATGACCATAGGGCCTGGGTGTCTCCAGAGCCCTCAGGAAACCCCACTATTTGGGGTAGTATCTATTTTGACAGTCTATGCGATCCTCCTGGTCTGGGACGATCTCCTGACTGACTTTGAAGTCTCTTAACAATATAAACTCATCTGTCTTTACCTTTTCCCCCTTTTATTCAAGGTCTTTTTCCAGTTGTATTGCTAGTTGGTGCTTAGTAGTAATCCCTCGGCACCAGGGAGGCTCATCCCCTGGAGTCAAGTCCCATGCTGGGGGGAAGGTAATGCATTTATATGCTGAGTTTGGCTTAGAGAGAGGCCACATTTGAGCAACATGGAGACTCTTAGGAGGTAACTTTAAGCACCCTACAACACTAGCCTAAGTTTCAATTTCAAGAGGAAAGGCTCATAAGCATAGTCATCAATATCAAGGGCCCATCAATGGACCATCCTTCTTCACTAGTCATTGCCCCTGCACTCAGGGGATAGTTGCTGTTCTATTAGAGAATGTGGTAGAGCTCCCCAGGATGGGAATTCAATATTCTTTCGGTTTTTCTGTGAATCTCTACCCACTGTGACAATGCCTCATGAACATTTGAACACATTTATATACCTTATATATATGCCCAGGTAAACTTTCTCCCATATATCCCCCATCACTGACTCCCCACACCAATGTTCCTCCCTTGCCACAGTTGTAACCCTTCTTTGGTCCTAAACTTCTTCAAAAAGGAAGCCAAGAATATCGCCAAATACAATTAATAGGGAAATGAAATAATAATAGTAGGTTTAAACTTAAGAAATAAAGCACATAATAATTTAGAAAAACTAAAACTAAATTAAAATTTAAAAATTAGGGTGTTAAAGAAATAATGAAAAATATTAAAAAATTTTTTTTGATGTTTTGCCTTTCATCACTGTAATATCTGTTGTCCTGTAGGTACAGTGACATTTTCTTCCATTTCTTCTCCAGTGTCTTAGTTTTTAAACATAAGGTTAACATATGACCCAGCAATTCTACTCCTACTTTTTAACCAAGAGAAATAAAAAACATATGTCCACATAAAAACTTTCCATGGATATTCATAGCAGCATTATGATAGACAAAAAGAAGAAAGATCCCGATATTCATCAACTGATGACTGGATAAACAGATTGTGGCACATCCATACAATGGATTATTATTGAGCAATATAAAGGAATGATGTACTGATAACCTGCTATTGTATGATGACCCCAGTAGCATGCTAAGTGAAAGAAGCCAGGCACAAAAAAACAGATATTGCATGATTCCATTTATATGAAATGTCTAGTTAGGCAAATCCAAAGAGACCAAAAGCATATTAGTAGCTGCTTAGGGCTGGAGATGGTAGGGATGAAAAGTGACTGCTAATGGGTATAGGATTTCTTTTGGGGTAATGAAAATGTTCTAAAATAAGATTATGGGGATGTCTGCAAAATTTTGTAGATATACTAAACACCAAGATTGTATACTTTAAATTGGTAAATAGTTTGGTAAATAAATCATATCTTAATAAAGCTGTTTTTAAAAAGAGAGAAAAAGAAGATAAAGTGAGATTCTAAAAGATAAAATTATTAAAATACCAGAAGAAAAGTATGAAAATAGAAGATAGGCAATTTCTTAAAAGACCTAATTTTCCAGAATTGAAGAAAAGTGTGACTTTTTTTTCTTAGTTACCCAGGCTGGGGATTGAACTGAAGACCTCCCATGTGGGAAGCAGGCGCTCAACCACTTGAGCCACATCTGCTCCCCATGACATCTTACTGAGTTCATCTCAAATACAGAAGGGGTAAAATGTCAAAAAATGAAAAAAAGAAAATAAATTTCTGCCTAGTCAAATCATAGTGAAACTGCAGAACATCACAGATAATGAGAAAATCTTTCAAACTTATCAGAGATAAAAACTGATTATAAAAAGCAACAAAGATCTAGATTTTGATAGATAGCCCCTTGCAATAGTACTTGCCAGAAGACAAATGCACAGTGTTTTCAAAGGGTAAAAGGAAAGTGTCTATCACTGTAGAATTTCATAGTTGGCCAAAATATAATTGATAAGCAATGGCAACATAAAAACATTTTCTGAAAAACTAAGGTCAAGGATTTTTATTACCCAGGGACACTTACTAAAGAAAACACGGAAATAAATTATTCACCAAGAAGGAAACTGAACTCAGAAGGAGGACAAAAAATGCAAGGAAACAGCTTGAATAGTAATTGATACATTTGTCAGTAAGTTTAAGTAAGTATTTACTGTAAAAAAAAAAAAAAAAGACTTTTCAGCGTGTGTTAAGTAAAATCAAAATTAACCTCAGAGAAGCACAAAATTTTGCATGTGTGGAAGTGTTCAATGGGTTTAGGTCTTTGTTGTAGAGGGCATAGGAATAATAAGTAGCTAGAATGTGTTTAAAAAGCTATAATTAATATATGTTTTAAGATTTAGGTCAACACTAAAAGAAGAATAATATTTTTATAGTCTCCAAATAAAGAGAAAAAAAAATCAACACAGGAGCATGGTTCATCCCACAGAAGAAAGAGAAAACAAGAGATGCAAAGAAAAATGCATAGTAAATAGAAAATAGAATATATTATTAAAGAAATACCTCTTTTTCTCTCTTAAATTACTTAAATGTAATTAATTAATACTTCACTGAATTATTAAGTAATTAATCATTAAATCATAATAAAATTACTTTTCTTTGAGGGAAAAAAGAGTTTTCCAAAGTAAATTTATATTAATTCAGCTATACATTTTAATTTTTTTTTTTTTTTTTTTAAAGATCACATGAAAAACAAAATCATACCGGGAAGCGGATGTGGCTCAATCGATAGGGCTCCCGTTTACCATATGGGAGGCCCCGGGTTCGGTTCCCGGGGCCTCCTGGTGAAGGCAAGCCAGCCCACGCAGTGTGGTGAGCTGACACAGCAGGACGACCCAACAAGGGGAGACAAGCAGACACAGAAAAGCACACAGCAAATGGACACAGCGAGCACAAGCAGCAAGGGGGGGATAAATGAATAAAACAAAACAAAACAAAACAAAACAAAAAAATCACACTAATATTTCAAGTGTAAATGATTAGGACTTCTGCTTCTGTCAATGCAAAGAATTCGATATTTTCAAGGATCTTCTTGCTATAAAATGATGGAGTTCTGATATCAGAATGTGATAGACAGAATGATGACCTTCCAAAGATGTCTGAATCCTAATTCTCAGGACCTGTAAATATCTTACCTTAGAATGCAGGAAGGACTTTGCAGATGTGATTAAGTTTAAAGAGATAGAGATGGGAATATAACTGCGTATCGTCTTGGTGGATCCAATATAATCTTGTGGTTCCTAAAAAGTGGAGAACGTTTTCCTGCTAGAGTCAGAAGGAGATGTGACTTAAGGAAGAATGGTCAGAATGAGGAAATATTGCTGGCTTTGAAGATGGGGGAAGGGGGCCACAAGCCAAGGAATGTGGGCAGCTTCTAGAAGATGGAAAGGGCAAGGAAATAAGGAAAATTATGAACAACTTTATGCTAATATGTTTCACAACTTAGGTGAAAAGGTCAAATTCCTTGAAAGACAAGAAATACAAAAGTTCTCTCAAGAAGGCATTATAACCTTATTTAGGCTCTATATCAATTAAAGAAATCGAATTTATAGTTTAAAAAATCCCCACCGAGGAACCTACAGACCCATATGGGCTGACTGTTGCATTACACCAAAAATTTAAGGAGAAATAATATAATTCTATACAAACTCTTAAAGAAGCTTGAAGAGGAGAGAATATTTCCTAGGCCATTTTGTGAGGCCAGCATTATTCTGATACCCATACAAGACAAAAATATTATGATCTTTAAAAATTACTGATCAATATCTCTCATAAACATAAATGAAAAAAATCATTAAAATTTCCAACAAAATGAAACCAACAACATATAACATATAACATATCCTGACCAAGTGGGGTTTATCCTATGAAGACAATGTTGGTTTAACATTCTAAAATCAATCAGTGTAATTTACATATTAACAGGCTAAAAGTAGAACTATATAATCATATCAATAGATGCAGAAAAAGCATTTAACAACATTTAGTATCTATTTCTTATTTTAAAAACTCTGAGGAAAATAGAAGTATAGAGGGACTTTATCATATTGGGCGCCTATGGGAAACCTACAGCTAACATACTTGTTTACAGACTGAATGCTTCAGTCCAACACAGGAACAAGATATGGATGTCTACTCTAGTTACTTCTGTTGGGCATTGTATTGGAAGTTCTGGCTAAGTATAAATTTTCTTGATCTTAGATTAGGCAATTGTTTCTTAGATATGACAGCAAAAGCATAAGCAACAAAATAAAAAATATAGATAAACTGGAGTTCATAAAAATTAAACTTTTGTGTTTTAAAGGACACTATCAGTAAATAAAAAGACTACTTGAAAATATTTGCAAATAATATCTCTAATAAGGCTCTAGTATCCAGAATATATTCAATAATAAGAAAATAAAATTCAATAATAAGAAAACAAGCAACCCAATAAAAGTGTCATATTACTGATTTAAAAGCCTCATAAAATGTCCAAGGAGAGAGATAAGGAAAATTCAAACCTAGACATCATAAAGTAAAAATTTTTAAATATCAAAATTAAGATACAATTATAAGAGGTAGCCATTGAACTTGTCATATGCAAATAAATGAGAATACAATTGACATTAGAATTTTCATCAGCATCACTGAATGCAAGAAATCATCCTGACTGAAAAATTTTTAGAAGTATTCCTTCTTGGAACAGGAACGGAAGATATGCTGTATGTCATCATTAAGAAAATATTTGTTCCAAATTGATTTATTAATTTAGGACAATTTCAATTAAAATATATACAGAGTATTTTTTACAGAACTTACTAAGTTAATGCTAAAATATTTATGCAAGAATCAAGGGTCAAAAATTTTTGTAGAAAAATAATTAAGAAAGATATGGCTTATCACTGTGAGATTACTTAATGTCCAAATAATTTCTATGCAGAAAGAGGAATAAAGATTATAGTTTATAATTAATTTATTTTCCAATTTATTAATCATATGAAGCTAGAACTTACTTGATATTAATAACATTCCATTGAATATTTACACAGCTTATACACAAACTAATAAA
Organism: Tolypeutes matacus; assembly: GCA_026826555.1. Classification (NCBI taxonomy): domain Eukaryota; kingdom Metazoa; phylum Chordata; class Mammalia; order Cingulata; family Chlamyphoridae; genus Tolypeutes; species Tolypeutes matacus. Next base: position 44,036,546 of record JAKSZT010007815.1, on the reverse strand, counting down.
TCAGAACTTATGCACTAAACAAATTAAATTTCCCAAAACATTTAAACATTAATTGCAAACTTAATCAAACACTTCTAAACCTTTAATTAGGATCACATTGAATATAGCAGAGCATCTTAAATGCTCTAACACTTCCCCAAGCCATCAAAATGCACATGCAATAATTATTATAAAACTGATCAGTTACTCACTAAAGAGAATATAAAGGGTTTATACCCATATTTTGAAATTATTTATTCCTTATCATCATTTTACACTTATTTCTTACTTGAGTTACCTAAAAGGTGAAGTTCAGCAATATTAACTTTCACGCCATCCTAGATTTTCATTAATTTTTCAGTCCCCCCCTCCAAAAAAAAGGTACTTTATGAGAACAACTGCAATTACAGAATATAGATGTGGACTAATTTATTCTTAGGACACATGGCTCATGAGGTTTAGTCCCTTTACACAGTAAAGCTTTCCTTGTTCTATCATGAGACTTTTGCACCTCCATCAATCACATTGATATTCAGTTTTGACCCTTGGTGTCTTTGCCAGAAATGATGTATTCTTTAAGTTTTAGATGCTCAACAGTATTTGTTCATTATCCTATTATCATGATATATAATATATATCTGGTCTAAGATTTTCTTTTATATTGACAATTAAAAATCTAAGGCATGAAGACATTTTGGTGTTGGCCAAGGGATCAGAAAACAAACCCCAGAAATAGACCCAGGCAGGTAGGGAAACTTGATTTATTGCAGTGTTGGCATTACTGACTAGAGGGGGAAATAAGTTAATGAACATATGAAACTGAAACAGATGGTTATCCATATAAAAATTGAGTTCTCAGTCTTACATTATACATGAAATAAATTCCTCATGCATTCCAAACATAAATGTAAAAGACAAAACTTATAATTTTTGAGCAGAAAATATAGGAGACATTCTTTATGACTTTGGGTTAGGGAAGGATTTCTTACACACAAAACAAAACATATAATATAGAAAATACCTGACATTTTACTGTATTAAAATTAAAAATTTGACACAATATAAAATACCAGAGGCAAACTTTACTTTTACTGAATGAATTGGACTCAATAGGATGCAATAGAAAAACAAACTTATGACTCTACCACCTCTTCAAACCTGCATTACAGCTTGGTCTTTCATGTTCCCGGATAAAGTTCTAGTTTTTGGTCACGGTGGCAGTGTGAAGCTTTTGTGGACCCCAGAAAATCATGTCCTCAGGGTTAATCCATTCCTGGGCCTGTAAACCTATTGTGGGTGGGATCTTTTGATTAAATTACTTCAACTAAAGGCCTTTGATTAGTTTGTGAGATGTGGGGGGTCTTGATCCTCTTACTGGAATCCTTTATCAATCAAGGAAAAAAAAGCTGCAGACAAAGAAAAAAGGCCACAGAGACAGAGAAGAACCCAGGAGAGAGAATGCCATGAGAGTAAGAAGTGAAAGCAATGGAGCCTGGAGGAGAAGGCAGAGACCAGCAGACGCCCTGTCACGTGAGAGGAATCCAGGACCTCCAGCAGCAGGTCCTTGAGGAGAAAAGGATCACCTGTGAAGGCTTGATTTGAATATTTTCACAGCCTCAGAACTGTAAGCTTTTAAGTTATTAAATCCCCATTGTAAAAGCCAACCCATTTCTGGTATACTGCCTTGGCAGCGTTTTAGCAAACTAAAACAGTCACTAACAGAAAATAAACAAATTGTTTCTTATTCTTGGTATTTAAAATTCCAGTTCTCTATATTTTAAAACTCTAAACTCTAATTCAATGTCAAATTTTTCATATTCCTACACTGAGGTTTGTTTCAGACTTGGAAGCCTGCATTAGAGGAAGAGGCGTGTTTGAATTTTTTTTCCCCTCTCTCCATCTCTTCCTCTTCCTGCTTGATCCTCAGATGATGTTTATGACCCTCCAGAGGTGTGAGGACAAAGGTAGGGCAGATAAGGGGCAAAAGACTTAACTTGACTGGCAAAGTTGATGTTAGTGCTTCTAGGTGTGGCATGTGTCTAAAACTCACCTCCCTTTGGGATCTCAAGGGGATCTTCAGGGACCACCTCCCCCGCCCTCTGGAAATATCTGGCTGCTTTTCCTTTGTTGCGAATCCTGCCCAGGCTACCCAGGCTCTGGGCCTCTGACAGTCAACTTCCTTCTGTATCTGACAGGCCTCTCTCTCTCCTCCAGGTGACTCTCCTTTTATAAAAGGCTCACACCTGGCACTTTCAAAGGCATCCACATCTACCCTCTCCCCCGCCCCCAACAAACAAACAAAAACAACACCTTATAGTACTTTCTCTTTACCACGCCACAGGCCAGTTGAACCTGCCTTTTACCTTTAGGCTTCTTATGGTGAAAGTTGGATGCCAAAATAACTGACATATAATAAGAGTATATGCATTAAGTTCTCTAAGTGTATCTCATGTATCTCTTAAATCCTCTACTGCTTGACTTAAGATGAGGGGACACACTGCCTCTGCTCTCTCATAGAAAAGGAAATGCCAACACTAAGGTCTTAAATTCCCAATTTTAAAAAAGTCTTTCTTTTTATAGCAAAGGGTTAGGTGATCATTTGATGGCCTAATGTAGGGAAAACAGATTTTACCCTCTTTCAGCATTTTGCATAAGGGGACTAATACCTAACCTTAGTATGTCTGTGCATTTGGCTCGTGTTATATTGTCCTTAGTCTTTGGGGGCTTCTGCTAAGATTAGGGTCACATTTGAAATCCTGTTAATCTAGAAGTGGACTTGCCTTTAAACTAATAACATTTAAGCTTCATAAGCTACATGTGAATGTCCTTCATTCACATCGACTCCTTCCAAGTTTTTACGAGAAGTCCTATCACATGGTGTGGTGGGTAAAATCCAGCCAAAATTCTTTGCATCTGCTCTTCCTGGTAAGAGGAAGAGTTTTTTTATTTCTCCACTCTTGAATCTGATCTGGACCTATGACTTGATTTGACTAAAATGATGTGGTAGAAGCGATGTTGCGTGACTTACCAGCAAGATTACAAGAAGACTTACTGCTTCTGCCTTCCCCCACTTGTCCTGAGTTCATCAGGTGAAGCAGTCTGGGCTAGCCTCGATGGGGAGAAAAACAGCTGGCCAATAGCCAGCACCACTGCTAGACTTGTGAACGATGCCATTATAGATGCTCTGGAACCAGCCAAGGACCCACATGACTGCATCTGCATGGGCTACTTCAGGTGAGACCAGCAGAAAAACTGCTCTGCTGAGCCCAGCTCAAATTTCTCACCCACAGAATCATGAGCAAATAAACGGGTTGTTTTATTAAGTACCTAAAGTTTGGGGTGGCTTCTTATACAAGAATAAATACCTGATATAAGCAGTAATATGCCTTTTTAAAATTTGCAAGAGTAAGGTATTTTAATAGCAATTTGTTAAGACTTTTGTCTAGGTCCTTGCCAATTTCTTTTCTATCACACTTTCCCTAATGTCGGGTAGTACTCGAGTGACTATGGACATTTTTGGGATTTGGCTAAGTAAAGTTGAGCTGAGAACACCTGCAATAATAAAGGTGTCATACATTTTTTAGCCTTTGATTGATGTAACATGAAATAAAATTTATTGAATTATGTTTGTAAGGCACAAACCTGGAGCAGTATCACAAATAGTGAGTAGCGCTATGTGAGAAGTTGGTTTTTTACATCCCACCATCTCAAATTTTCATCTTAGTGGAACTGACATATTATTCCAACAACAGACGTGAAACACAACTGACTACCAATAGCAAGAAGCTTAATGACCCCTAGGCCTGAAAAGGCAAAGGATGGAAAGGGAGGAAAAAAATTCTGTACGTGACTTTTAAGCTACAAAAGTGTGAGAAACCTCTTCCATCTTTCTCTCTTGGTCATCAGACCTTTGAATTCTTTGGGAGAAAAGGCATTGTATATATTGGCTGAAGGAATATGCAACATCTTATTTAATCATACTACATCTCAGAGTATGTTGTCTCTAGCTCCTGACATTATTGAGCCTTGATGTGCTATTTGGCCATTCTGTTGGGTCAGCAACTTCTGGGGTATGAAACACATGACTCAGGAATTCCCAAGTCTGTGTGTCTCATGCCCCAAAGTCTGTTGCTACACTTCTTTTGCCATAAAATATATTTCTTGGTTGGAGGTGGTATTGTGTAGGTTAAGATGACAATGAAAAAACTATTCTGAAGTCCACAGTACTGGGGGCACAGAAGGCAAATCTGAACTCAGAATTTGGGTTTATGACTATAAGAAGAAATTTCAGTCCCCTCCATGATGGAATGAATTCAGTGTAATCAACTCACCATTTACAAGACTACCTGGGCCTTCCAGCGAAGGTACCCTATCAAAGGCTCAGCACTGGCTTCTGCTGTTGTCAGACTAATAAATTAGCAGTGGTGACAGCCACTTTAGCCTAATGAAGGGAATATTGTTGAGTCCATGCATAGCCTCCATCCTCTGCTTACTGGACTACTTGCTGGAACCTGTCCACTAGATAGGCCTGTAGATGGGGGCTGACTGACATCCATTGGGAAGAACATATGGTCTGCCATATTTCTGAGCACCTCCTTTGCAGTGGACATGCTACTGTGGGACACAAATATCCTCAACACTCTTTGTCCATTCTGAGAAATCAGTTCACATACCTCCTCCCTAGACCTCCTTGTCACCCATCTTCCAGGCCCTATTCTTTCCAAGCCCCTGGACAATCAGCCAACCTTTTAGTTCACTAATGATTTAGTGTAGATCCATATCTCAGGCTATCACTTTTTGATAACCAGATGTACTACCTGAAGTTCTAACCCTGGGAAAATTCTCGTTCAATGCTATTTTTCAGGGACACCCCTGAGTTGGGCTTATAATGCTGTGGTTGTCCACTTACAGCACATGACAGCATATGGTACAGTCCATTTGTAAACTAGCCATGTGCCCTTTCCTCTTCTATTCACTTCTTGTAGGCATCTCCCTATAAAGTCTCATTTGTGGGCTTAAAAAGATGCAGCAAAGTAGGGACAGGTTTCACATGAGTCTTTGCCGTCTCCTCGTGCAGTGTATTTGTGCCTCCCAGAACTCCTCAAGCATGGTCTCATTTATGCTATTTCCATTTAATAATGGGATGTTGTGATACATGTCCAACTTTATTATTTGATGGATCAGAAAATATCTGAGGATTAGCCACAAAGATGAATTGTTACCATCCCTAGCCTGAAGGGGCAAGAGGAGGAAAAGGAATAACCAGAACCCAGAAAGACAGATATGTGGAAGAGGACTGCCTATAAGAAGCTGTGCCCTTACAGGAAGGTAGCACAGACAGAACTTCAGTGAGCAAGGGGGAGGAATACCCCCTAGGAAAAGGAAAGAAATCTTTCTCCTAGTCCCACTCCCAAATCTTCTGCCATGTTGCGGGCTGGCTAGCCTAAAGTAGCTCAGGTGCCTTGGTCTGTAGGTATCAACCTCTCAGGGCACAAAGCAGGGAAGAGAGGGTAGAAAAGATATCTGGAAGGAGGAAGGTTTGGCAAACTGAATAAGCAATTTAATAGAATAACAGTCATATTAGATGATAGAAAGAAAGATAAACATAAAAAAATAATATAATGAAATAGTGCATGGAATAAGAAAGGTTATAAGACTTGTGACATATTTAGGTCACTTAAACTGTTTCTTTTTCACAAAAGTAGGAAAACAACAATAAGCACCTGACAGTAGAGTTGAAAGCCATAAATTCATTCAGGCACTTATTACCTGGCATGGAGCACTTACGATGTGCAAGGCATTGGGCAAGGTGGTGAACAGCTAGAATGAACAAACCAGACCCTGTACACAAAGAGTAGAATAGAGAAATAGGTACTTACAAGTGATCAGTTAATTATGGTAAGTGGTACTTATGATAAGTGAAACTGGGGTGCTAAGGATATATAGAAGAGGGGCAGTTTTAAGAAATTGAGAAGTGATTATGTGTTCATTTATGTGTTCATTTATCCATTTAACAAATATTTATTGAGCAGCTTCCATGTGACATGAACTGTTTTCATGCTGAGAGTGGAGCAGTGAACAGAACAGACCCAAATCCCTTCTTTTTTGAAGCTTATACTTGGTAGAATTGTGTGTGCTAAGTGGGGGGAAGGATGCTGGGGAAATAAGGGAAGGTGCTGGAGAATAGAAATAACCAATTGAATACCTTTTATAGCATATTAAAAGATGAATACTATGGGGAGAAATAAAAGGTAATGGCATTGAAAGATATGATGAAAATTATTAAAAGAAGAGAAGGCCCTTGCATAAATCAGTGAGAGTAAACCATTAATCAGTAGGATTAATACTCCTACATTTTTTTAAAGGAAAAAAAATCATGGCCAACATGCAGGAGTTTCAACAAAATTGTGAAAAAGGAACAAAGGCAATGTTGCCAGAATCCAGATGCCTTTAATCTCAGTACCACACCACCACTCTTATCAGTCAGGTGAATTATTAAGAATATATAGAAACCATCAATATCTAGCCCCACAAGCTCATGGTAGGTGAGTTAAAATAATTTATGCATAACAAATAGGAAAAAAAAAATCAGCCAAAGCTGTTAAAGCTGCCCTCTTCAAAGATAACCTGGACAGGAAAGGCCAAGTTAGGACCTAGGCAAACATTCTCGCTAAAATTATAAAATACAATCAAAATGGTAATAGAAAAGAACATAGCCCATAAAATGAAGACCAAGAAAACAGATTACAATTTTAGACAACTTGATATTACATGAAAGTAAAGAGAATGTGGCATCTGGGTAAGAAGATACCAGAGATGAGATTCTAAAAATTCATTCAACTGTTTCTTAAGTGCCTCCTATGTGCCAGGCACCATGCAAGGTGCTGGGGTACAATAAGGAGTAAACAACAACAAGAACAACAGGGTGTCTGCCCTCATAGAGCTTAGTTTAGTAGGGAGAGCGAGTTTAGCAGTCAGCTCATGTTTGGTGCAGACAACTCAACAACGTGGACAATTCTTGGGATGGGCCACAAGTGAGCAACACTCTCCTCAGCTGAGGGAATGAGTGCCTGAGTCCTAAAGGGGTATCAGGCCAGTGTGCCCCAAGACCTGCTACCCTGACCTGCCTGCTGTTTCTCCAGCCACCAAGATCCCGCTACTTGGAGGTGTTTCTACCTTCTCTTCCCTGCACCAGTGAGACTTTTCCTATAAGTCTTGGCATGGTTGGCTTCTTTATGTCATTCTTGTCTAAATATCTTTTCTTCAAAGACACCTTCCCTGGCCACCCCATCTAAAGCAGCACTCTACCACCTCTCTATCCTTGCATGTTTGACTTTTCTTTCCCCATTAAACATTTAAAATTAAGATTTATTTTTAAAAACACAGGTTAACAATATGACAAAAAATTCACTAATATTAACTTTGCCATGTTTATTTCAGATCATACTTTTTTGAAAGAAATAAAACACTAAGCTGCATCTAACTTACTCCATCTACCGTCAGTGCCACCACCATTTCCTTTTTTCCCTCCCCAGAGACAACCCTTATCCTAAAGTTTCTGTGCCTGTATGCTATACTGCTATTTGCTTACCCAGAAGGCATCTCCACTTCTTCCTTGTAAACAGAACTCAAGTTCATTGGTGATAATCAATGTGCCCAGCCACATGTAACATTTCCCAGATTTCCTTGCAGAAAGGGTTAACTCAGTTCTGGTCAATGATATGTAAACAGACTTTGTTGAGAGTAGCTCCTGAGAAAGCTGCTAAAGGGCAGCAAACTAGGTTGGCACACACCTTTTATGTCTTTTGCCCTTCTTCCTGTCTACAATGCAGATGAGTCGTCCAGAGATGGAACAGTTGTCTTGTGTCCACGAGTTTACACACACATGCTAAGGATGGCTGAGGAGATAGAAGGACTGGAGGCTTAACGTCCTTGTGGAACCAGCCTGGGGCTTTCCATTTCAAAAGAAAAATAAACTGAACTAGTTTAAGGCACACTTTTGGAGGGTTTTGTGTGTGTGTGTGTGTATTTTAGGATCATAAAAGTAATGATCCTAATGAGTATAATGTTATAGTTTTTACCTCCTATGTTTATACCCATAAAAACATATTGTAAATAAAAGGAGCCAAAGAGTATGTTTTAAAAAGCTTAAAAAAACATATTGTTTTGAATATTTTAAAATATTACATAAATGGGATCATTCTGTGCCTATCATTTAGCAACTTGCTTTTTTTTCATTCACTACTAGGATTGAAAAATCCTAGTATTGATGCATTTTAGATCATTCATTTAAACTACTGTCTGGAAGTCTATTTTTTTAAAAAAACATTACACTGGTTGTTGTTTGTTTCATCCATTTCTCACATGATGGACATGAAAATTTTCTTTTCACTTTACAATGCTGCAGTAAATATCTTGGTATATGTCTCCATGTACACATGTGCTAGTGTTTCTCTAGAATAAATTCCTTAAAATGGAAGAGGATAAATTTCTTCAATTGACTAAATAGCCAAATTACCTTCCGTAATGGCCATGACAATTTAAACTCCCACCAGGAGTACATGAAGTTTTCTTTCCCCATATCCAAAACAATGCTTGATATTATCCAGTTTTGAATTTTGCCAATCAGACGGATGTGAAATTTTAATACTTTAATTTTCATTTCCCTATTCGGAGGTTGAACATTTTGAAATGTTTATTAGCCATTCAACTTTCTTTTTTTTACAAATTGACTTTTGCCCATAAATATAAATTATTTATGTATTTATGGGTTGCTAATACTTTCTCCAAGTCTGTTTTTTATCTTTTAACTTTGTTAATGGTTTCTTTTGTATCAGAGAAGTTTCTAATTTTAATGTAGTCGTTTTTAACAAAATTTCCCTTTTGGTTTATACTTTTTGTGGCAAGTTCAATAAATTCTTTCCTACCTTGATATTAAAAAGATATTCACCTAATTATTAGTTTTATAGGAATATATTGGTTCATGCTCATGTGAAAATAGTATATCTATATATATATCTATATTTTAAACCAAATGTCAATATTGATGTTGGCACAAAATATTAAAACACTGGAACATTCCCATTAAAATTAGGAATAAGAAATGCATGTCTGCTGTAACTCTTGTTATTCACAATTGTGCATAACATAATACAATTGTTAGCCAATATTATTGCACAAGATGGTGAATTTATATATATATATGGAAAACCAACAGAAAACTGATAAATTATGAAAAAAATTAAGTGGGTTGACTGGATACAAAGTGAATGTACAGAAATCAAATCAATACATCTTATGTATACCATTAAGGACTAATTGGAAAATATAATAAAAAAGAATAACAACTAAGAAATAACCAGTTATTTATAACACAAATAATAAAATTTATAAAATTATAAAACCTTACCGAAGACCATTAGTAAATAGGCCCATAATATTGTTTTAGGATAGCAAGACTTCATACTCTATGGGAGCAGATGTAGCTCAGTGGTTGAGCACCTGCTTCCTATGTAGAAGGTCCTAGGTTCAATCCCCTGTACCTCCTAAAAAAAAAAACAAAACTTTATACTCTAAAAAGATCAATATCCTACATCTGTTCATATATCCAATGCAATTCCATTAAAAATTTCAACAGAATTTCTTTTTAACTCTACAAAACAATTATAAAGATATATGACTGAAAATGTCCAAAAATTCTGAGGAAAAAAAAATCTAATGAGAGCAGCTTGCTTTAGGAGATATTAAAATGCATTATAAATTTAAAGCAATTAAAATATGTGTTGCTAGTGCAGAAACGGGAAGAACAGTGGAAAGAATACAACTCCAGGCAATTGAGTGTATATGAGGTGTTTAATTTCTGATAAAGGTAGCTTTTTAAGTTAGTGGGGAAAACAGGGTTATTTAGTAAATGAATTTAAATTAGCTAGCCATCCAATATAGATCAGGATTCCTACCTCACTTATAATACCAAAACAAATTCCTACTGAAGCCATAAAATACTAAAAAATAAGTGAGTATTTTTACAGTCTTGGATTGGAGACGATTCTAGCTTTGTCTCCAACATCAGGAAACAAAATAGAAAGATTGGTAAAATTGACGTTTTGAAAAATGAAACTTCTGGGTAAAAATAAACATCGCAAAAAGTTGAAAGGTAAACGTCAAATTGGAAAATTATTTGCAAAATGTATGTCAGACAAAGGATCAATATTCCCAGATAGAGAGCTCTTAAAAATCAATAGGGAAAATGTTTTAATTGAAAAATGGACAAATTACTGGGTCAATTCACCAGAGAAACACAGAAGCATGAAAATGTTTAGCTTCATGAATAATTAAATAAATACCAATAAAATTTGAATAGTCTTTTCTCCCCCATCAAACTGGCAAAAATTAAAACAATTGGCAAACTCAAACCTGCAATTGTGAGGGGCAGAAAATCTTCTCATGCAATATTGTAATGAGTGTAAATCAGCCACATGACCTTGGGAAAAGTAGTATAGCAGTATATATCAAAATGTAGAATATTTCATCCTGCAACACACTTCTGGAAATTTATCCTAAGGTGATGCATGCACATTACTACTCTGTTTACAGTACTGAAAATGGGAAATAATCTTAATGCCCATCAATAATGGACTTGTAAAGTAAGTTATGATATGAGAATTTCATATGGCTCTTCAGAATGAGCTGTTTATATTTATTGCCATGGAAAGGTCTTGTTGAATGAAAAATGAAAGTTTCAGAATACAGGCTATTTAAGTTATGCTTATTTATGAATAGAGAGGTGGTTGAAAGTATGCCCACCTTTCCCTCTCTCCCAAGTAAAAGAATAACAATTAATGCATGTTTCATATTTTTTTAAAGTGCAAGTGTTAACAAAATGTAAAAAGCAAAATGTGAAAGTGCTTTTCTCACTTCTCTCACTAACCTTCCCCCAACACCAGCCCCCAGAGATAAGCAGTGTTAATTTTATTTTTAACTTTTAATATCCATCTTCCCATATGCTATCATGGCTGAGATATGGAGATATACTGATACTGAGAAATACATGTTGTTCTGCTCCTTTTTAAAGTATTTTATGGAAGTAATGTTTTCATACATAAAAGTGCACGTGCCACAATTGTTCACATCGCAATGAATTTTCTCAGAGTGAATACAGCTGGGTAATCAGTTCCAAGATTAAAACAACAACAACAACAACAACAACAACAACAAAAAACCCAGAATATTACCAGCCTACTAGAAGATCCCTGAGGCCCCTTTCCAGTTACTATTCTGACTATGCTGACTTCTAACAGCAGTGAGTAGTTTGGCTCGTTTTGTATTTTAAATAAATGTAATAGTAATAATAAAGCATGTACACTTTTAAGTCTGGCTTTTTTCAATGTCATATATCTGAGCTATAGCCATATTGCTGCCTGTGGTTGTAGATTGTTCATTCTCATTGCTGTCTAGTATTCCATTGCATCGTGCGGCAATACCTCAACATATGTATCCACTGTATTTCTGATGGGCTCTTGGCTAGTTTCCAGTTTGGGGATCTTATGAATGGTGCTGCTGTGAACATTCTTGTGCATGTCTTTTGGGAACTGTGAGTGTGCATTTCTGTTGCTATTAACCAAGGGGTGGAATTATTTGGGCATAGGGTATGATGCTATTCAGCTTTGGCATATACTTCAAAGCCACTTTGCAAAATGGTGTACTATTTACATGCCTACCTGCCAGGGTTTATGAGTTACTTCCCCCTACATAGCTGTTCTATATTTGGTATTTTCTGTCTTTTTTATTTTAGTGAGTGTGTTTAAGTAGTGCCATTTGTTTTAGCAACATATTGTGGACATTCCACGTCAAGACATTTGGCCTTTATTTGGCTTTAAGGACAAAAGATTTTCAATTTTATGGATGTACCCTCTTTTATTTATCTGCTTCTGTGGTAGATTGAATTACGTACCCCACCAAAGACATGTTCTCACCTTAATCTGCATTGCTGTGGGTGTGAACCTATTGTAAATAGAACGCTATGAAGATATATTATCAGTTTAGGTGTGGACTCATTTGTGAATAGGATCTTCTAAAATTCTATTTAGATGAGGCCAACTAAATCAGAGTTGTTCTAAATCCATACTGCTGGAGGACATTTAAAGAGATGGCCACAGGAAGAAGTTGGAAGCGAGTGGAAACCAAAACATCAGAAACAAGGAGAGAGAGAGATTGCCATGTGTTTGAAGGCAGAGATGTGAGCCAGGGAGCCCCCAAGGATTCCAGCAAGCCAGCATCAAATGCTACAGACTTCTTCAGGGAGAAAGCAAGGTCTTGCTGACACCTTGATTTGAGATTTCTGGCCTCTCAAACCATGAGCCAATAAATTCTTGTTTAAGCTAACCCATTGTGTGATGTTTGTCATAGCAGCCTGACAAACTAAGACAGACTCCTAGTAATGGACATTTAGATTATTTCTGGTTTTTCATTATAACAAATAATGCTGTAATGAAACAATTATTTATACAGAAAACTTTAAAAGTATTGTGAGTATTATTCTAGGCTACATTCCTGGAACTGGAAATTTGAACAATCAATACACATATTTAAAACTATTGCCAATATTTCCAAGGTGTTCTCCAAATATGTACCAACATGCACTACTAAAAACAAATGAAAGTGCCAAACTCTCCTTTTCATTAACAAGTTAAAAAGTACTTTAAAACCTATCTGATTTTCATTTTTATTTCACTTGAATTTCTTTCATTATGTACTAGGTTAAATTTAAAAAATATTTATTAGTCATGTATATTTCTTTTATGATTTTTCTGTTTATATCTTTTACCCATTTTTTCTGTTGAGTTTCTTTGTCCATTTCTCAATGATATATGAAAGTTCTATAGGCATTACAGATTTACTGCATTAAATATTTTATGGTGGAAATATTTTTTAAGTTTTTTGTATATTAAGGAGGCAGTGGCATATACTGGTTAAGCAAATAGGTTTTAGAATCAGTTTCCTGATCACAAGTCTCAACTCTGTCACTTATTAGCTGAATAACATTAGCAACTTTATTTAACCCCTTAAAACCTTAGTTTTCACATTGGTAAAGTGAATATAATAATAATTTTCCCATAATGGGGTAATTGTGAGAATTACATGTTGTATGTAAAATACCTAGCAATTATCTGTCATGTAAAAATGCTATTATCATGCCCCTGCCCTGATCAAGATGGCAAAGTAAGATGTTTCAAGGATTCATGCTCCCATAGAAGCTTTGAACAACTAGCAAGGGTTGGCAGAAACATCTTTCTCAAAGCTCCAGGAAACAGTTAAAGGACTGCAGTAACAGGGTGAGTGCTGAATTTTTTAAAAAGCTACTTAAAAGCAGTAGGATCTCCTGGCACTCTAGCTGGCCCCTCTCTAAGCCCTCACTGGCTCAGCACAAAGGCAGCCTTCAACCCCAGCATGCAGATCCCTGGTACCAGTCCTGGAGGTTGCAGAGTAACCCTTATGCACGTACTGGGAGCATACATGTTGACCCAATCTGTCTGGTGGTGGCCTGAGGGACTTGCCATTCTGGAACTTGCCCTGCCTATAAAAGGCAGCACATGGAACTTTCCTACAGAACACTGTGGAGACAAGTTAAGTCGTGCTGTCAGGGGCAAGGGATTGCTGGCTGTAGGACATACAGTGCAATGCCCAGGACCATGAAGAAGCTGTTTCCTTGGGAAGAAGGGACATTTGTGTCAGTGTAAATAGGGAAATACCTAGGGCCACATGTACATGCCTAAGACAAGACACACAGAAAGTATGAGAGAGATCCCTCCACATTAGCCTGGGGCTATTCCTAAACTCTTTGTGTGGATATGTCCAGAAGGACAGCACTCATACAGATCAATCTGCAAAAACTGGGAAGGGTGTTTCCTTCTCCTCACCTTTTTGTTGTTGTTGTTGTTAGCTCTTGGGCTTCAAGGAAATCTCTGTCATAACATTAGCTGTATACAAACTTAAGGACCAGATGACTCAGAGTATAAATTCCAGTGGTATATTATAATATAAAAATCTTCAGGCAGGTTTCAACAAAAATACAATGCTTACAAAGAAACAGAAAGCAATAGCCCAGGCAAAGGAGAAAATTAGAAAGCATTAGAGGGAAGCAGGTGTGGCTCAAGTGATTGGGCTCCCTTCTACCATATGGGAGGTCCAGGGTTCGATTTTCAGAGCCTCCTGGTGAAACGCAACTGGCCCACACAACAAGCTGGCCTGAGTGGAGAGCTGGCCCATGTGGAGTGCTGGTCAGCGCAGGAGTGCTGGCCTGTGAAGAGAGTTGGCACAGCATAGGAGAGACACAGCAGATCAGGGAGCTGACGTGGCACAAGAGATTGAGTGCCTCTCTCCACTCTGGAGGGTCCGGGGATCAGTTCCTGGTGCTGCCTAAAGAAAAGACAAGCAGACACAGAAGAACACACAGAGAGCAGACAGCAAGCATGAAACAGGGGTAGGGGGTGGGGATAAATAAATAAAGAAAGAAATAAAAAAGAAAGCATTAGAAACCATCAATGAGGAGGGCCAGACCTAGGACAAATCAGATAAAGACCTTAAAAAATAGTCCTAATTATGCTCAAAGAGCTAAAAGAAAACAAGGACAAAGAACTAAAGAAAATCAATGAAATCATAGATGAACACCAAGAAAATATCTACAAAGAGATGGAAATTATTAAAAGGAACCAAATGGAGCTGAAGACCACAGTAACAGAAATTTAAAATTCCCTAGGGGAGAAAATTGGCGCTGGCATAAGAAAGAATCAGTGAACTTGAAGATAAGACCACTGAAATCATCCAGTGATTCAATGGATTATGATTGAACAGAGCCTGAGGAACCTGTGGGACACCATCAAGCATACCAGTATCTGCATTGTTGGAGCCGAGAAGGAGAAGAAAGAGATAAAGGGGCAAAGAGAATATTCAAAGAAATACTGACTGACAACTTCCTAAATTTAACAAAAGACATGAATATATACATCCAAGACACTCAACAATATTCAAACAGGATAAACCCAAATAAACCCATGCTGTAGCATATTATAATCAAACTATCAAATGGTAAAGATAAAGGAAGAATTCTGAAAGCTGCCAGAGATAAGCAACATGTCATGAACAAGGGAGCCCAAATAAGATTAAGAGCTGATTTCTCATTGGAAACCATGGAGGCAAGAAGGCAGAGGGATGACATATTTAGTGCTGAAAGCCAAAACTTGCCAGCCAAGAATTCTATAGCCAGCAAAACTGTCTTTCAAAAATGAGGGTGAGATTAAGACATTTCCAGATAAACAAAAGCTGAGGGAATTCATCACCACTAGACCAGCCCTACATGAAATGCTAAAGAATTCTGCAGGTTGAAAGGAAAGGACAATAGAGAATAGATCAAAGTCACATGAAGAAATGAATCTCTCCAGTGAGGATAATGACTGAGGTAACTATAAACGCCAGTACTATTGTACTTTTGGTTTGTAACTCTTCTTTTTTACTTCCTATAAGATCAAAAAGGCAAATGCATACAATAAAATGAGCAATCAGTGGGGTTTTTTGGCTCATGTAATGTGTGACAAGAACTACATAAAGTGAGGGGACAGAGAAGTATAGGAACATAGTTTTTATGTACTATTGAAGTTAAGTTTTTATCAAGCAGAAGAGATTGTTATAGACTTAGAATGTTAAATGTAAGCCCCATGGTAACTACAAAGAAAATATTGGAGAATAACAAGCTCATAGATACAGAAATTAAAGTACAAGTTGCCAGGGGCAGGGAACAGGGGGAACAGGTAGTTAATGAAAAATGGCTGTAGGGTTTCTATTTGGGGAGATGGGAAAGTTTTAGTAATGGGAGATGGGGAGGGTACTGCAACACAGTGAATGTGATTAATCCCATTGAATGGTATACTTGGGTGTGGTTGAGATGGGAAAGTGTATGTTGTATATATATTCCCACAATAAAAAGAAAAGAAAGAGTAACTAAAGAGACAATGCAAATTAAATGCAATACCTGATCCTCGATTGGATCTAGCAAGGGAGGAGAAAAGGCTCACATGGGCATTATTAGGGCATATGAAGAAATTGGAATATAGGCTGTAAGCTTTATATCAGTTTCTTGAACTTGCTAAGTGCACTTAAGGTGGATACATAAGTGAATATCCTTGTTGTTAGGATGTATACCTGGCAGAATTAAGGGTTCAGGGAGCATGATGTACATGACCTACACTCAAGTGTTCATAAAATGGATTGCTAAATTGGTAGACAGACAGGCAGACAGAGATAGAGAGATAGAGAGAGAGAGAGAGAGAGAGAGAGAGAGAGAGAGAGAGATAGACAGACAGACACATACATACAGATAGTTGGATATATAAGTAGATGAATTGATAGAATGGTGGATAGATAGCTGGAATGATATAGCAAATGTTGCAAAACATTCAAGTTAGTGGATCTGGGTTTTTGGTGGGATAGGGATATGTGGCAGTTTGAAGCTTTTGTGGACCTCAGAAAATCTTATTCTTAAGCTAATCCATTTCTGTGCAAGTAAACCTATTGTAGGTGAGACCTTTTGATTAAATTACTTCAGTTAAGGGTCTCTGATTAGGTTGCATGACCCAGGGTGGGTCTTAATCTTCTTACTGGAGTCCTTTATAAACAGAAGAATAAAAAGCCACGGACACAGGAAAAAGGCTGTGAAGACAGAGAGAATCCTTCAGAAGTTGAAATCAATGAACCCAGAAGAGAGAAAAGCCACAGATGGAACAGCCTGAAGCTGGAAGCAACTAAGCCAAGAGGCGAGGAGAAAGATGATCGGATGCAGCCATGTGCCTGATCGCCCACAGCTGCAGCCCGGGGTGGGGGGTGGGGGGAAAGCATGTCTTAGTGATGCTTTGACTTGGACACATTCATGGCTTCAGAACTGCAAGCTTTTAACCTAATAAATCCTCATTGTAAAAGCCAACTTTTTCTGGTAGATTGCTTCAAGCAGTTTTTAGCAAACTAAAACAGGATCTGTTGGAGTTCTTTGTATGAAGTTTTATTCTTTTTGAAACTGTCCTGTGAGTTTGAAAGTATTTCAAAGTTAAAAACAAAGACTATTGTTTTTGTTCTTAGTATTTGTCTTGTAACTTTGTATATGACTTCTTCAGCACTTGAGAAAATCTTAATGTTTGCATTAAATCTTCTTCATGAGATCTATTTTATGCTGTCTTCCTCTCTCCAATATAACATATTGCTCTATGCTTTCTTCTAGTGTTTACAAATTTGAATTCTTCTTTTATATTATCAAGCTATATGGAATTTATTTTAATATGTTATAGAGATTTGCCTTCCATTTCTCTCAAATAGAGAGCTAAATACCCAAAAACCACTTTTCTAATAGCCAGGCATTTCCTCATCAACTTTAAATGCCATTTTATACTAAAATAATATTTGTCCTTTAATCTGTTTTTGGACTCTCTTTTCTCTTCCACTGATTTCTTTTTAATTTTTGTTCTGGTACTGTATTCTTTAATTTTGTAAGCTTTATGGATATTTTTTATATCTACTGGTCAAGTATCCTTTTATTATTTTTATATACAATAAGTTCTTGGTTGTTATTGAAAATTTATGCTTTCAAATAAAATGTAGAGCCAACGAGGACAATCAACCAAAGAGCAAGAAAAATTTCATTGGGATTTTGATTTGCACTGAATTTCTTTTCTCACATGGCTTACCATGCATAGTGGTTACACCCAACACTCCTCTGTCTCTTCTTCACTGTTGTTCTCTGGACTTTTTCTGGACTTGGGATATAGAATCCAGATTTTTAACAACCAGAATAGAGGCATAAACGCCTTAAGCACATTTCAGCACATCCAGGTTTCATGTTTACAGAAATGTGAGGTCAGGTGGTCAGAGCCCTTAGTAGATGTGATATTATAATTTGTATTTTTTTGTCCCTTTGCATTATATTTGATTCTCATGAAAAACTTCTATTTATTATACAAACCAAGTGACATTACATAATTATGTATTTGCTCTTAAATATTCAGCCTAGGCCTTAAAATTTACATATATCAAGTTATATATTTTATTATATTATTTTGATAGTTAAAACTTCTAAACATTATCAATCATTTAAGTCTTACAAATATATTTAGCTTTCAGAAGTGAAAGATAAATATTGTAACATATTGGTATAAACACAGTATACTCTGTGTGTAGGAAACCAAAGTATCTGTGAGGGAAAACACAATATGTTTATTACCATCTGCCTAGATAAGTGAAAATATATAAATCAAGTAACCGAAGGGAAAATGAAAACTAAAGATATCCTCCATATATATTGGGGAAAGGGATATGATAGCGCAACTGTTTGGGATCTTCCTTTGGACTGGAGGGATTAATTTAATTATACATATTGTAACTCAACTTGAACTAAATGCAATGCTACCACCACTTCTATGGCTATTTAAAATAGGAACTAGAGGCACATATCAGTGGACCATAAAATAGGAAACTAATCTGGCCAGGTTATTTGTCATTTGCCTATGTGCTGGCAGCCCCTAAATGCTATGACAGTCCAACAGATGTCAGTATGCTTATGTCATGACAATCAGTTGACATTAAAACAGCCCAGTATGTTAGTTTACATGCACCATAACTGCCCCATATATGCCATAACAGCCCAGACTGTGTCAGTGTGTGCGCACTATGACAACCAAGCATACATATGACAGTGCAGCATATGCCAGACTTTGTGCACCTTGATAGTCATTTTATACTATGGAGGACCAGTGTGTGTGAGCCTCACACACCATGACAGACTCATGTTTGCTACAACAGCCCAGAGTATGTCAGAATGTACGTGTATTGAGAGCCAAAATAAGTCACAGATGTCCAGGATCTATCAGCCTGCATGCACTAGGACAGCCCTCTGCATATGCCTTGACAACTCAGTATATACTGTGACAGTATATACTTGCATGAACTACAGAGGACATTTTACTTTGGACAGGGTCAGTGTTTGTCAGTCTGCATATATCCTGGCAGCCCAGTAGATATTATAACATCTTAGCAGACCAGTATGCAACAAGACAGCTCAGCATGTATCAGCCAGTCTGTATTCTAACAGTCTGTATACTCTGTGAAATCCCAGGGTTTATCAGCCTGCATGCTCATCACAGCCACTGCATACTGTAATAGCCCAGCACAAACCATTTTGCATGTGCTTTGCCTAATATAGCCTGTGACCACCCAGGGTGCGGAAGTCAACATGCACCAGGACAGTCAGTATATACTATGACAGCTTATGATGTGTCAAACTCTTCATTCTAGCAGTGCAGCATTGTGTGGTGTCTGTGTGTACATGGATGTGTGTGCTTAATTTGTCTAGACAGTTTCTAGCTGCATTTATCTCCATTGCTTTGGCTTATGTTTCGGGTTACTTCTTCCCTGCTCCCCATTTCCTTTAAGTGGTTGTGTCTTATTTTCTCATAACATCCCTCGGCATTTATATTCCTCACTCCAGAAATTCAAACGGCCTCTTGGCCATCATTCTCTTAAAATCTATTTTTCTTTTTAACTAAAGTGTAGTATAAATAAATACATAAATAAGGTCATTTGGGAGCTGACAAATTTTGCAGTTTAATTTCATTTCCTCTCCTTTGGTTGTCTACATCTACAATCTCTCTCTCTTGCACACAAACATACACATCACACCTTCAAGGTTTCAAGGTTTCCTGTTGCTAAAGAAACAGCTCAGCCTCACTGTCATCCATTTTCTTGTTTTTCCCCAACTTTCATTCCAATTTACTTTGCATTACATTTTGCCTAATTTCATGAACAAAGTCCTGTGCTTTCCCACCACTGTCCTTAGTTTGCCCTATGCTCTATTGGTACAACTTATGTCTCTGTTTTCCTGAAAAGTTCGAGATCCCTCACTCTTTCTCTCAAATTTCCCCTGCCTTTGCCTAAGATATTTGGATATCTGACATCCAGGGGAACAGTATTTCACTGAAAGGTTAGAGCACATATAGAGCATTTGGTCTTAATTGGGACTTTAGAGATAGAGTAGTCTAACACAATTTCTTTAATATGTGGCTCCTCCATCTCAACTTTGGTTTCAAAAAGGAAGATTTCTCTATTGCAAAGTACCTATTATCCAAGCAATAGTATAACAGACATGCATGATTTACTAAGATTACTTTAACTACCTTGTAATAGAAGAAAACTAAGTGGTCACACTTACTCCAAATTATTAAGATTAGTTTTTTGCAACCTCCCTTCCTCTTCCAAGAATTATTATTCACAAGTATAGTGTGTAACCAATATTCTATTTAGGTAATGAAAAAATGTTCTATTGGAATCACAGACTCATATTTTAATAAAGTTCAGACGCTATTTGTAGCTTTTAATGTTCTGTTTAACATATTAAATTTTAATTTTAGCTCCAACACTTAACAGCTCTTTAAATGTGGGCAAGATACTTAATATCTCTGAGCCTAAGTTTCTCTGTTTGTAAATTGAGGAGGTTACTACCTCAAAGCATGTATGAGTTAAATGAGATAATTTATTCACTCAAAAATATTTATTGAATACCTACTTCATGCCCATAGCTATTCTAAGTGCTGGGGATATATCAATGAACAAAATAAGAAAAAAATTCCCTGCCTCCAAGAAATTGACATATCTAGTAAATAGTAATGCTTATGGTAAATTAGAAACTCTATGGAGACACATTAGAGCAGGTTAGGAAGATTGTGAGTTCTGGGGTGGGAGTGGGGCGCTGTCACTGAGAAGATGACATTTTGGGAAAATCTTGAAAAAGGTGCTGGACCAAGCAAGGCAAAATGCCTGGGGGACAGTGTTCCAGGTAGAGGGACCAGCCTCACAAAACCTTAACATGATCAAGCAGCAGCAAGGAGACCAGTGCAGTGGGAGCAGAGTGAGTGAGAGGGAAGGTAGGAGATGAGATCAGGATGGTGACAGAGGCCCAGATTATGGGAGGTGTTATTGGTCATTGTGAGAATCATGGCTTTAATCTGAATGAAATGAAGACCATTGGAGAGTTTTGAGCAGAGGGATAATGTGATCTCATTTAATTTTTTTTTAATTTTTTAAATTTTACCGGGAGGTCCCAGGGATCGAACCCAGGTCCCTCCATATGGCAGACGGACGCCCAACCATTTGAGCCACATCTGCCCCCTCATTTAATTTTAAAAAATTTACTTTGATTACTGTGTTGAGAATGAAGAGTAGAGGAACAAGTGTGGAAGCAGGGAGACCAGTGAGAGGGCTAATCCAGGGGAAAGATGATGTTAAGAGGGAATGTGGAGGGAAACGGATGTGGCTCAAGCGTTTGGGCTCCCATCTACCATCTAGGAGGTCCAGGGTTTGATTCTCAAGGCCTCCTGGTGAAAGGCGAGCTGGCCCACATGGAGAGCTGGCTCACACGGAATGCTGGGCCACGCAAGAGTGCTGGGCAATGCAGGAGTGCTGGCCCAAGTGAAGAGCTGGCACAGAAGATGATGCAACAAAAAGAGACACAGAGGAGAGATAATAAGAGACGTAGCGGACCAGGGAGCTGAGGTGGTGCAAGAGACTGAGCGCCTCTCTCCCATTCCAGAAGGTCCCAGGATTGGTTCCTGGTGCTGCCTAAAGAGAAAACAAGCAGACACAGAAGAGCACAGAGAGAGCAGACCGTGAGCACAAAACAATGAGGGGGTGGGGGGGGGTGGGAATAAATAAATAAATAAATCTTTTAAAAAAATGAATGTGGAGAGCAGTGGTCAGATTCTAGATATAATTTGGAGGCAGAGCTGAAAGGATTTACTGATGGATAGATGTGAAATGAGAGAGAGAGGAGTCAGTGATGACTGCAAATTTGTTGGCTTGAGCAGCAGGAAGGATGCCATTAGCTGAGACAGTCTAGAGTACAGGTGGAGCAGAATAGGGGAAGAGCAGAAATTCTGTTTTGAACATGTAAATTTGAGGTGCCTATTTGGCATTCAAGTAAAAATGTTGAGAAAGCAGTTGGAAATATGAGTCTGGAGTTCAGGGAAGATGTCTGAGCTAGAGACATAAATTTAGGAGTGTTCCACTATAGATGACATTTAAAAGCCATGAGACTTTCATAAGTCCTCAAGGAAGAGAGTACAGATAAAATAAAGAAATCCATGGACTGAGCCCTGAGACACTCCAGCATTAAGAAATCAGGAGAGGAGAAATGGATGTGGCTCAAACGATTGGGCTCCCGTCTGCCATATAAGAGGTCCAGGGTTCGATTTCCAGCGCCTCCTGGTGAAAGGTAATCTGGCCTGCATGGTGAGCCGGCCCAAGTGGAGAGCAGGCCCACGGCAGAGTGCTGGCACGTGCGGAATCCTGGCCCATGAAGGAGTGCTGGCCTGCACAGAGTATAGACCTGCGCAGAGAGCTGGCAGAGAGCTGGCCCACGCGGAAAGCTGGTGCACCAAGATGACACAACAAAAAGAGACAGAGGAGAGACAATAAGAGACGCAGCAAACCAGGTAGCTGAGGTGGTGCAAGAGATTGAGCACCTCTCTCCCATTCTAGAAGGTCCCAGGATTGGTTCCCGGTGCTGCCTAAAGAGAAGACAAGCAGACACAGAAGAACACACAGAGAGCAGACAGTGAGAGCAAAACAATGCAGGGAGCAGGAATAAATAAATTTAAAAAAGAAAAAAATCAGGATAGGAGAAGGAACCAACACATGATGCTAAGAAGGAGTAACTAGGGCTGGGGAAGGGGGCAGGGAGGGTTCACAGAGCCCAAGTGTCCAATAATGCTGAGTAGTAGAGCAACATGAAGACATAAAAATATTGAATCAAATTGAATTTAACTATGGAATTAAATATTGGATTTAGCAACACTGGGGTCATTGCTGATCTTGAAAAGGGCAGTTTTGGTGGAGTGGTAGAGGCAAAACCTGACTGAGTTTAAGAGAGATTGGAAAGACGGGAAATATATATCAAGTATATCCAACTCTTTCAAAAAGTTTTGCTGTAGGGCAGCAGAAAAATGGGACAGGAGCTGGAGACCGAAAGAGGGTTAAGAGACTTTTGTTTTTGTTTTCTTAATGATAGAAATAATGTCATGTTCACTGTCTGATAAAGAAAATCAAGTAGATTATTTCAGGAGCAAGAGGGAAAAATTGCTGGAACATTTCCTTGAGTGATGAGAAAGGATGGCATCTAGCATATCCCAGTGCTAGACCACCACATATATAGTTTCCCAAGAGCCGATTATTAGCATCTGTTCTACTACCTGTTCAGTGATGTCATGTTAGTAGCTTGAAGTCTGCCAGAGTGGTACTATGTACACAGGAAATAGGCAAATGCTACTAATCCAATTTTCCCAAGGAGAGTTGGGTGTTAAACATTTATCAGTATACCATTGAGTCCAACTAGCTTTAGATAGGCACAGGAAGTATTTATCTGTAAAAGAGAAAGAAGAGAATGAATAAAGATATAGATTTTGGAAGATAGAAAGATACATGTAACATGCTTGACCTAACAACTGGCATATAGTAAGTGGTTAATTATATTTAGCATATCATTCAATCATAGCACATTTCCTCTAGCCATAGCAAAGTTACAAGCCTATGCAGCACAGCATTAAAATGTCTTTAAAAGGAGGAAGATACATTTTTCAGTCAACAAACATTCATTCAACAAACATTTATTGGGTATCTACCAGGTATTTCAAATTATGTCTTAAATTCAATTAAATCAATCCAACAAATATTTAATAAGAAATGACAATAAGCAAAGTAATTCATGGGGCACTGTAAAGGACAAACGAGAAATCCCAGTATAAAGAGTAAATTTATACATAACTTCTAAAATAAGTATATGTTAGATAATGTAAACAGAAAAATAGATC
The DNA here is from genome assembly GCA_026826555.1 of Tolypeutes matacus. Lineage (NCBI taxonomy): Eukaryota > Metazoa > Chordata > Mammalia > Cingulata > Chlamyphoridae > Tolypeutes > Tolypeutes matacus. Next base: position 44,012,673 of record JAKSZT010007815.1, on the reverse strand, counting down.
AAGTCAAAATGTTTCAAGCCAAGCCAAATCTCTTACATACAAATTTGTGAATTTTAGGCATAGGATAAGTCTCACATAGTATTTTCCAATAATTCACTGGGAATCTAATTCAATTTGAGAACAGAAACTTACTGAAGAAATCTAGGAGCCAGAAGAAAGTTTGATACCACTTGCTTTCTAATTCTCATTGTATTGGACTTGTCCTTAGCATTAGGAAATATTGTTATTCCATTTTTGAAGCTCTCCCACCATTTGGTTTCTCTAATTGCATCCTATTTTGGTTCTTCTATACCACTGACCTCTACTTTGAAGGTCTTCTTCCTCTGCCCTCCCATATTATCTTGGGAATCTGGACTTCTTCAACCTCTTTTCTCACTCTGTGCGATATTCTTGGGTCATCATATCTATGCAATTACAGCTTCAAGTACCATCTACATGCAGACAAATAAGGGCTGAGTCCTCCACAGCATAAACCTCCTGAGCTCTAGATATGTTCATCCAAACCAGCCACCTCATATCTCTTTCTCAAGGTGTCTCAGTTACCTTAAATTCAACCTATTAATCTCCTAGAAACCAAGAAATGACCCCAATTCCTCCTTTCCTCCCTACTATCTCTGATCAAACATCCAGTTCTATCAGTTCTTCCTTTGATATTCATTGACCCTGCCAACTCCTTATTTTGGTTATTGCTATTTTTCCCTGGATTATTACTGATAGTCTCCTATTTTGTCTCCCTGTTTCTGATTCTTTCATCAGAACTATCTTTCGAAGATACAAATATGATCAGTTTACAGTCTTTCTTAAAATTTTGCAACTGCATCTCTCCTAAGGACATACCGAAGTCCTTAATAGAAACACAAATACATGCACAAAGATGTTCATCACAGTATAATATTATGATAGTGAAAAATGGAAATGACATAAATTTCCAGTAATAAGAGAATGGTTAACTATAGTGTATTCAGTGAAATATCCTGCAACCAAGAGTAATAATTTTCCAGGAAACTAGAGCAGTCTGATTCTAATGGATACATATTGGAGCAAATTTATGTTGAAATTTTCTTTACAACCCACACAGACTTTTCCTGACTTGATACTCCTAGAAAACTGCCTTATGTTCATGGAGGTCACATGCAACTTCCATAGATTTCAGAAACTCTGCCGATCTTATCCCAGTTAAACTGTAAGTCTCATAAAGGCAAATTGCAACCTGAATCCTTTTGTCTTTGCTTTCATTATCCTTGATTTTCGCCTCCTGTAGGCAAAATTTAATGTCCAATTCTGGACCCACTGAAATGTAGCCAATTTAGGACAACCTCTTTGGGCTTTCTTCAAGCTCATGTTCTTACCTGGGCAGTTTTCAGCTTTGTGCATGCCTTTGGTTTTGGTATCCCCTCTACATTTTTGGGTAAAGAGTTCCTTGCTGCAGTCTCTTGTCCTATAGTACACCACCTACTCAGAATTGACACCTGGAATTCTGAATTCCCAGGCTCCCATCCCTCACTTGAGGCAAGGGATGAGAAATGGTTACTTGTGCTATCCATACAATAGGGAATGCAGCACAATTGTATGAGGATGTGAAGTTATACAGACAGGAAACTGCTCGTACTGCACAATTGACAAATAGAAAGTGTGATTTTGTGGTAAAGTGTTCAGAGAGACATGAGGAAAGATATTCCCAAACCCAGTCTCCCTTCTCAGATTGATTTGTGGTAAATGGGGTGGGAAGGGAGAAAGGGATGTTCATAAGAAATATCCAGACTTCCTCCTGCACAAGCAGCCTACCGTTCACAGGGCTTTCTGAAAGAGAATCTTGTTTTGCTATCTGCTTATCCAAGGAGAATTAGTAGAAAGAGGGCAGTCCACATCCCCCAGCCAAGGGAGCCCCTTTAACTGTGACACACAGGACCTGGGGACACAAAGTGTAATGTGGTTGACCGTCCTATATCCCAGGACATACTGAAGTGGGGGTAAAAAAGAACGTCCCTCTAGCAAGATGAAGAAAGAAGTTAGAGCCTTCTTATATCCTAGCATTTATCCCGCAGATTCAACAGCTCGAAGGACACCTCTCCTCAGTGTGGGTTCAGTGCAGGAAAGACTTCATTTTTTCCTGGCTACAGGCCTTAATACCCCATGAGGGAAGGAAAGGTGTTCTGTTCACCACTGCATGCCCAGAGCGTCTGGCACAAAAACGATCAGTAAATTTTTGTTGAATGGACAGAATAATGACTGCCTCTGTGCACCACAGACTGCGTCCTATCTCTAGCTGCTATTTTGTGTGTGAGGGTTTCTACCTCTGCACAATAGACAGGACTATTGTTTCCTGAATGTAGTATTTCCCAGACAGGTTGATTAAATTTAGCCATCAGATTCCCCGTGCTGCCAGGCACCCAATTACCCAAATCATGTCCTCAGTCTACTGTGATCAGTGAATTTCTTCCTAGATTACCAGTGATCTCCTCATGGCCCAATCAGGCTATTTTCTCAGGGCTTTCTGCCACACCTTATCCTAATCCTCCATTTTGAAATCCTTCCATGCTTTAATTACATCTGTAAATTTCCTTTTCCGGAATATATGTCCCTAACCCAGGCTTCTCTCTCTTAAGTTGAATTCCATATAACCAACTAACTTTCCAAGAAGCACCTCAAGTTCAGTGCATCAAAAATTGGGCTCATAGCCCTCCAAACAAGCTCTTTGTCTTGTATTTGTCATTTTGGTTAATTAGCTGGATTAATCAAATTGTCTTTGTCCCTCTTTTTCTCAACCGATTTTGAAGTTCTACAATATATTTCACATTTTCAGGTAGTATCTTTAATTTTAAAAAACATTTTGAACCTTTTTTTTTTTTAGCAGTGTCAAGAATTAAATAGTAATTATGTGTCTGCCCTCTCCAATGATATATAATAATAACAGTAATGATGATGATGATAATAAGCAAAGTTTATTGAACACTTACTATATACTAAGCACTCTTCTAATCCCCCTCATGTACTAATTTTTTCATCCTTCACAACAATCCTATGAAGTAGTTGCTATTATCAATCTCATTATACTGAATAGAAAACCAAGGCATAAAAGATTAAGTAATTTGCCCTTGATTTTTATAGCTAGAAAGTGATAGAAGTAGTAGTTAAGCTTCAGAACCTGCATTCTTAACCACCACATTATAGTAGTAAATTGTTATTCATTTTTCCTTACACTATTTCCTTTCTATTTCAAGGATTCTTTTTTAATTCCAGCATATTTCAGGACCACATTGTTATCTGTTATTTATATTGTATTATCACTAGTTTCATTTATTGCTGCTGTTTCTTGTGTATTAAAATTTCACCATCTTGAGATCTTTATGCTAATGCAATTTTCATTTGGCCAGAGTACTTTAATGAGTGGGGTTTTTCTTTCAGAAAGGAAATATGGATGTAATACTTTCTGAGTGTGTGTCCAAAAATATGAATTCTTTGCCCTCACAAATGAACATAATTTGGTTGGATATGCTAATATTGAATTACAGTCTCTTTTACTCAAAAATCTACAGTTAGTGCTCCATTGTAACTGTGAATTCAGTATCATAAATGAGGATACTGGTGACAGCCAATTTGATATGTTTTTCTTTTTATGTAACTGCTCTTTTTCTATATGGAAGCTTTTAGGACCTTGTCTTTATTGTCTGATTCTAAAATGCCAACAGGATATATCTCAGTGTATATATATAGTTTTTCAATAATTTTTCCCAGTATTTGATTTTTCAGCTCATAGAAACTTTCTTCTAGTTCAATTGTTATAGCCATTTCTCCTCCAGCACTCTTTTCTCTTCATTCAATCCTCCATTATTCATATATTGGAGCTCCTGGGTTTATCCTCCAAGATTTTTTTCATAATGTCTCGCACTTTGTCTTCTCGCTTTGCATTCTGGGAAAACCATTTGTTTCAGTAATTATACTCTTTAATTCCGTTTTTGGTATCATACATTCTTCTGTTCATTGCTTCTATTGATTTTTTTATTTCACCAAATACAATTTTTATATTGAAAAATACTTTCTCATTCTCAAATTGCTCTTCATTATGGCAGCCTGCAGTGTTTTATCAATGCAATATCCTATTCACAGACAACAGGATTTAGAATTTTAAAAAGTCCTCTTCTAATTTCTACATTAACTCTTTTTTATGTTGACCTATTTGCCCTAATTTCTCAGTTTAATCCTTTATTTTGAAGTGCTAATGTTTTATTTGTCCCATGATTGCTTTCCCTGGAAGGGCTACACAGTATTTTTCACTGGGGTGGGTTCCATTGATTTTATGTAATTCTGACATCTATAGTCCTAGAAAAGCAGCAGTTGGATTTATTTCCTAAAAGTAATGGATGGGGAGCAGATGTGGCTCAGGCAGTTGGGTGTCTGCCTACCACGTAGTTTGGTTCCCAGTGCCTCCTAAAGAAGAGAAACAATGATCAGACATAGAGCAAAAACAATGAGCAGACAACAAGCAAAACAACTGAGCAGACAGCGAACAAGACAATGAGCAGACAGCAAGCAAAAAAAAAAAAAACAAAAAAACGAGCAGGAAGTGGATGTGCTCAAGCAGTTGGGTGACTGCCCCCATATGGGAGGTCCCGGGTTTGGTTCCCAGTGCCTCCTAAAGAAGAAACAAGCAGACAACAAGCAAAAACAACGAGCAGACAATGAGCAAACAGAAGAGGGAGCCATTTGGAGGGTGGGGGAAAATAATGAATGAAAGGTGGGCAGGCTCACTCATGCAAAGTGGATAGATGCATAGGTCTTCACTGCAAGTGGATGTCTTCGAAGGAATAAATGACCCTCTCAGGTGCAACAAATGGCTGTGGGAATCTTATCCTATCGGCATGTTAATTCTTTGGAGAGCTATAAAGGAGAGAGGGCCAGATATATGACAGCCAAGCAGGCCCTTTCAATTTTGGCAGGCAGCTATCAGTAGTTTGTGGCTTATAACTTTGTCTATTCCAGGAAAGCAGGGTGGTTACAGTCAGGCAGCATGGATCTGAGGAAGCCAAGAGAGCTGCCAGCTGGCCAGCTTTTGCCTGCACTCAGCAACTAATGGCAGACGGTGAGTATATGTAATCCCTTAGTCTATCATTCCATGAAAATCTTTTCATGTACCTAAAGTTGCAGGCACATTGGCTCAATCCCTCTCTGTTTTCGACTGATAATTTGGAAGTGCTTTCCCTTCATCATTTGTTGAGTTACCTCAGTAGCAAATTGAGCTTAGGTTTCTATCTTTCTACCAGAATTCTAAATGTCCTTTATACTTTATTTTTCCTAACCACAATTTTTAATTTATGGAGGTACATTTCTTTCTTTCTGGGAACTGACCATAACCTCCATTTATATCCATCCCTCCAATCATATGAGCCATAGAGTGCTCATGTAAAGCATACTAACTGGCCCTCATCCCCATAGTTCTCTTCCTTGGACAGCACAGTCAGATGAGAAGTGCTATAAAAGCATAACTCATTTCTGAAAAGCAGCCTCCATATGTGGGGAAAGATGTTCCAAGTAGATCAGCAGGAGCAGGACATGGTAGTATGAGAAAACATGATGGAGTCTGGAAATTACAAAACAGCTGGCATGTCTACAGTGGAGTGTGGCAAGAGATAAGGCTAGCACCTTGGGCAAGGGCCAGATTGTGAGGTTTTTTAATGCCATGACAAAGAGTTTGAACATTATCCAGAAGGCAATCGGAAGTTGAAGGCTTTTAATGACGGCAGCAATAAGATTGGATGTGTGTTTTAAGCAGATCATTCTGGTAGCAGTGTGGAAAATGACTGGGAGGAGGGAAGAATAGAGTGAGAAAACCCATTAGCAAGCTATTAAGGAAGTCTGGGTGAGAGTTTACGAGGCTTCTGCCAGGGTCTGTGGCAATATGGAGACCACTGGAGAGATTTGATAGCTACTTAGCAAGTAGGATAAGCAGACTTGATGATTGATTATATATGGGATGAGAAGAAGGCAGGGCCTGGAATGGCTTGGTGGTGGGTGTATCTGATGGTGCCATTAACTAAAACAGGGAACACAGAGTCAAGTTTAGGGAAGAAGAGGACATATTGTGTATAATTTATCTAAGACATTTGAGTGTTAATGTCCAAATATGTCCAATATATACACCCACACATCACATCTATATAGCAGAATTAGTCAACAAAGACGAATGAACAAGTTCTATAGATATGGGTGTCAACAGCATTTTGTTAATGTGTAAAGAAAGAATAATTATAGAAAATAAAATTTTTGAGTTATTAGTATGGTTTAGACTGTATAGTGGTGCTTGAGGGATAGACAAAAAAGGAGGAGTCTAGACGCTCAGGAATAAGATCCAGAAAGGGAAAGAGAATAGGAAGAGAATGTGGGGGCAAATTAAAAAAAAAAAAATGTATGGGAGGAAGAAAAGGGAGCTTCGGAGAGTAGAAAAAACCATATTCTAGAGATATCAAATAAGTTGAGATTAAAAGCATTCATTGACTTTAACAATTAGGAAGTTACTGAAATTCTAATTAAAGGGAAAAATAGACACAGATAGGGAAGGATTGGAAGAGTTCTAATCTCTTTCCTTAGAATTTAATTTGACTTTGGTTTTTCAGCTATTGAACAAGTTCTACAAGAAGTATCTGAGATAAGAAAGAAATCTGTGAGAAGGAAAACTGTGGTTGGTTATTGTTGGAAGTGAGTAGAGATAAATTCCTGAAAAGGGAAAATCCTTTCCCCACAAGAAGGAAGGATTACCTTGCAGAGTAGGTTGAGGCAAATGAACAGACACCTCAGTGATGCAAGGGCCCTACCCTAGCTATGCATAGGAAGAGATGGCAAGGCTGAGGTACCCACATAGAGTGGGGTTGTGTGACTCAGAGGGGTGAAGGGTGAGTGCACTGGGTGCTGTGTTGTACTGTTTAGATCCTCCTTCCAGGAGTGAAGCCCTCATTCTTCCAGCTGCTAGTAGCTCATGGCTGAATCCCTGCCCAAAAATTGTCCTCCCTGAAGGTTATACTCCATCTCCAGAGACAGCCTGCATGTTTATGAGTGGTTGATGCAGGGTCATCAAGACCTGGTCCCTGGCCTTAATCCCAACTTTAGGGCCCCCATGGGATTGGCTTAAACCTAATTGCAGCTTCATCACATGTTAACTTCTCCCCTAGTGGAATCTCTTATACCTTATAGGTATTATACCCAAAAGCATTCTCCAATAAACCTCCAGCACTCAAAGCTTGGTCACAGAGTGTTTCTGGGGAACCTAATCTAGACAGTTAGTTTTTATGTTATTACAATATATTTAAAGGCTTAAATGTATTTTAATAAGTTGTATTATTGTTCCATTTCTCAGAAAAAACTCCAAACTGAAGGTATCAGGTACAAATCAAACATGGTTCACACAGTGTGTATGTAAATATATATATATATATATATAATGTTATGTCTCCCTGATTTGGGTCTAACTAGCAGGAACTTATTGATGTCATCATTTGGGGGACTGATCAAAAGACCACAATGTGAGAAGTGAACATAGTTGTGGTTTTAAAGCAGCAGTTTTCAACCTGGAGCAGTCATTGGAGATAGGGAGATATATTCTATGGCTTTGCCTACCCGTGTCCACTCTTGGTATCTTCTTTCCCCAAATTCTGATACTCCATCTCCACCCCACCACTCCCTTGAGAGATCCCTTTCTAAATCCTATCAAACTGTCTGCACATTGGGATGACCCTTTTCCTGAGGGGTCAATGCATTTGGCAAAGGCCTACAGGTAACATAAGGTATCAGCTAAAGGAGAGGGGAAGGGCAGAGGAGAGCTGTTTTTTGTTTTTTTTTTGGAAAGGAGATACTTTAGTATATTTAAATTCTGGATGAAAAAAGCCAGTGGGGAGAGAGAAATTGTCCATGATGGAGAAAGAGGAAGTAATTAATAGAAATACCAATTTGCCCGGAGTGACCCTATACCAACCAAGTCCTGTAAATTATTTTCTGATGGTCTCACCTCCACACTCAGAGGTGGGCTCTTACCCTGCCTGTTTAGATGCAAGTCTCCAATCCCCCAAATCCCAAATATTAACAGTTAGTGAGACTTTCATAGTGGTTTCCAATACTCTTCTTTTTTTTTTTTTTTTTTAAGATTTATTTTTTATTTATTTACTTTATCCATTTAACCTTCTCCTCCCCCACTTGCTGTTTGTGTCTATTGGCTGGGCGATTCTCCGTGTCTGTTTCTTGCCCTCTCTTCTCATCCTTCTCCTCCAGTCTTCACTGGGATTCGATCCTGGGGACCTCCAATGTGGGAGAGAGGCATTCTACTACCTGCGCCACCTCAGTTCTTGGTTTTCGGTGCGTCTCATCTTGGCTCTCCCCTGTGTCTCACTCCTGCTATGATCATCTTGCTGCATGGCTCGGCGGGACCTGGCAGCACGCAACGCACGGGGCTGGTCTGCCTGCATGCCTTCTGTATTTTTATTTTACCGAGAGGTCCCAGGGATCAAACCCAGGTCCCTCCATATGGCAGACAGATGCCCAACCATTTGAGCCACATCTGCCCCCCTCCATTGCTCTTCTGATCCCTTCCTAAATGACTTGGTTGCCCTGGCTCTCAACTGATGTGGTCATCGTAAGATTAGCAAATTTTCAACCCCTTTGGCAGATCCATTTATATCCCTCTGTACCTCTTTCCTAATGGTCTGAGTAGTTTTGCAGTGGCCATCCATTCCCTTGAATCAAAATCCAAAGGTGAATAAGTCCTTTCATATCCAACGGCTACATATAAACTATAATTAACTGGGAGTCCAGGTAAATGTTCTTACTGCTTAAGGAAGTGTGCACTCCAGAGTGGTCATGTGATAAGACTTCACTGCAGTTAGAAATCACCCCTGGATGTTGACACCCCCTCTGAGTTTCAGTGGGAGAATAAATTGAATGAGAGGAAGGGATAGAACATGCAAAAGAGGGGATGGGGAGTGTAAAAAGAAATCTGACAAATAGCAGTTTGTAGGTAGATTTTTTTTTTTTTTTTCCTTACTGCTTTGGAGAGAGGAAAGTAAATTTACCAGGTGAGAAATGATTGCTTTACAGGACCAGCTTGAGAACTATTAACAAGATCTGACCTCAGATGCAAAGCTTCCCACAGGTCATAAAAATGAATAGATGCAGGAGCTGATCCTTAGAAAAATGATCAAGGGTATTATTAACACATTACTCAATTACTTATTAATTACTTTAAAATGTGGCTAGAAATGAGGCAATTAGTAGATCACAGCCCTAATTGGTATTTGAAATCACAGAGGGTGAACTGATGAGCACCAGCTGCTCTGACATTTTGCCTGGTGATCAGCTGCTGAAGAAGCAGGCTGTAGAGCAATACTCTATAATCTTTCTTTTCACAGCATGTCCACACTCAGGGAAGGCAGATGTTTCCCCTGGGAGAATAAAAAGGCACTCACACTTGCATTTGAATAGAGATCTGTAAAGTTAGGATAAGGCTAATGCATGCTGTCTGGTTGAAAGTAGTAGGAATGCTGTGAGTTGGTTTTTCCTATGGTGAACACTGGAGCTAAAGCTGTACCCAGAACATGTGGGTTGATGATGGGTATGGCTGAGTTTAAAATAAAACTTCTAGGGCAAGTGAGTTATTAGCCAGCTAGGCACAGAATAAATACCAAGACCTTCAGAGTCCTCTTGCTTGTTGAAAGCAGTTGGACTAACCACTTAAGACACCCTCCATTCCTCATTCAGGTGTTCAGAATGCAGAGAAAGGAGAGGGGGAGAGGGAAGGGGTGGAGAAGGGGAGATTGACTGAGATCTGACTAAATTATTTAAATTCTTGAATCCAGCTATCCCTGAAGGAAGCCATTAACCCCTGAAATTTCCAGGTGTATGAGTCAATCCGCTTCATTTTTAAAGGTAGTTGAATTGGGGTTCTGTTCTTTACAATCTAAAGAATCCTGACTAATAACCAACAGTGGTACCGGGATTGGAGTGTTACAACTGACAGATCTGTAATTGCAGAGCTAGCAGAGAGCTGGGATGGAGGATAGTGTGGCCCCCTTGCTGAGAAACTGGCATACATAGTTGAGTGGTTGTGAAGCAGGTGGTTAAACTGCTGTCTTCAAGTCATATTATGTGCCTAATATAAGGCTGGGATTTCAGGAGATTTGGTGGAAAAATGTAAGGGTGGTGAAGCATATTTGCTACTTCTGGTGCTCTTCATAAAGGTCCTGCTGTAAAAAGATAAACTTTCATTCAAGCTGGTCCAATTGAAAATTGTAAAATAGCACAACCACAATAGAGCTTTGTAAAGAGATGTCCTTTAGCCTTGGTAACTACTTAAGACCCTGGGGATTAGGGGTGGTCACATAATCAAAAGTCTTTTGAAAATGCAATGGCTTAATTATCTGTCCCTACAAAGGCAGGAAAATGGGAAAGTGTGGGAAATATAATTGGGATCTGAGACACTTAGCGTGTCTTGTAGGATTTATTAATAATAAAGATAGGAGGAAGGGTAGTCCTTTTCTTTGCTTTTTTTCCAAAAAAATTTAAAGATATGGAGAAACAAAAAATATGACAAATACCTATTCTTCCACAATCCAGAAATAATGGAGGTTAATTGCTTATAGACCTAGGTAAACTTTATAGATTTAGTTCAAAATTTTTATTCTCTGGAGTATTTCGTTGCATGGCTTTAAATATATCAACTTTCATTTATTTATCTATTCTCTTTATAATAGACATTTAGGTTGTTGTAAAGTTTATAGTATTACAAACAATAGAGTAATTACTTTGTACATTTGCTGTGGTTCATATATGTGGAATTTTTTTCTAGTTTATAAATCTATAAATGGATTCCTGGATCATCAGTTTGCATAGTTTCAATTTTGCTAGCTGCTACAAATTGCTCTCTGAACTTATTATACCAATTTATACTCCTGCCAGCAATGTATGAGAATCCTAATTTCCTAAACCCTTGTTCATATTTGAATATGTAACAATTTGATGAGAGGAAAATTGCACTGCGTTGTTCCTTTGCTTTGTATTTCCCTTAATTCAAAAGAGGTTGAGTATCTTTCTCTGTGCTTAATGTTCATTCAGATTCCTTCCATGAACTGTCCATGAACTGTATAATCTGTCACCATTTTTCAGTTTTTATTGATTTGTGGTTATTCTTTATATATTCTATATAGTAACCCTTTGTTTGGGTGACATTTATAGTGTACAGACATTGACCCAATCTGCCTATATTTGAATTCTGGTTAGTCACTAACCAGCAAGTTACTTACTTTCTCTTTGCTTCAGTTTTCTCATCTGTAAAATAGGGATGATAATAGTTCTTTCCTCATAGTGTTATCATGAAGATTCATTGAATTAATAGCTATGAAAAGAATTTAGAACATTCCCTGGTATCTTGACAGAATGCTAGGGCTAGAAAAATACAATGAGGAAAACAATAGCTCATGTTCTTTCCGGTTTTTCTTCAGCAGCAGAAATTGAATTATCCTGATATACACATTATAGTTTTTTTTTTTTTTCAGGGTTCCTTAACTTTTCACATGTCCCTTCTTTGCTTGGAATTCCTGTTCCCATTTTGTCTGCCTTTCAAGCTTCTACACATCTTTGCAAACTTAGTACAAACAATGTATGTTGACGGCTTCCTTAGATGCTCTGTCCTTTGGTTCTCAAAGCATTTTGCACCTGTCTTCATATGACCCTAGCTGTCATATATTCTAAACCAGATGGATGAAGACTGGGCTTCATTCATGTCAATATTCCCAGTGGCTAGGACCATTACTGGATCTTAGAAGGGATGGACTAAATGCTGAATGACTGGCTGACAGAAACTCTTTCCCACTGCAGGAAAATAATCTTGCCCAAGTAATCCTTAATTGAAGGGGTCTTAGCAATAGTGAATGTAAATTTAGGAACCATTTACCAAATGCAATTTTTGGAAGTTATAAAATTTCATTTGGGAAATGTAACACGCACATATGTGTTCACAGCACCTATTCAGTAATTCATACACACACACACACACAAATAAATGCTATTAGAGAAATAACAGCAAAATCTCAGGGAAAAAGTAGCTTACTGTGGCTTGTCCTAGAGCTCATCTTAGAGCTTATTTAAAAGAAACAACCCATTCTTTTCAGGCCTCAGCGCAAAATTCTGCTAAAATCAGTTCCTGTTACAAACTCAATAACACTACAGAGAGAAAAGAAGGTGTCATTTGGCAATTTGGCTGCTGCCGCTGACACAGTCATCTTTCACCAAAAATGTTAGCTCCAGGGAAGGCTGTCAATTAGAGCAAAGACATAGGAATTTAAGAGAATCATTTGCTAGGTTTTCTTTGTGGGAAAGCAAGCTATATTTTTGCTGACTATAAGAAAAATGCAACCTTATTTTTTTTGACTTAGACAATACTAGAAAAGGAGAGGCTAAAAACCAGAAATAGATACCTTGAGAGGCACAAAGATTTAAGGTCCCTAGGGGAAGGAATCACACCTGTTTTGTTCACCTTTGTATTTTAAAGATCTAACAGTTCCTGGTACCAGTAGACACTTGGTAAATATTTGTTGAATAAGTACAAGAATGAGTGTCTCTTATATGCTAGAAGAATCCCCTTATCCTTCTCAAAAATTTTAAATTATTATAAATCTATCAGATTCTTGATAAGTTCAAAATTATACAAAAAGAGAATAAAAGAAAACTCATTCATAAGCCACCCATAAAAATAAAATTAGGTTTTAACAATTTCCCTCTAGATATTTTTATGAACACATGTTGGTGCTTATATGTATGTGTAGTTATACACATACACAAAGTTATAATCATGTTATGTAAACAATTTTGCATTCTAATTTTTTCACTTAACATTACATTGCAAACATTTTTCCAATTTTTTAAATGACTTTAGAAACATGACATAATCACTGTAACATCTATAATAATTCTATCAAATATAACTATTCTGCCCTATTATTAGATAACCAAACTGTTTCCAAATAGATACTATTTTAAACACATAAATTCCAATAAATAAGGTTAAGTCAAAGTATATGAGTATTTCACTTCTTTTGAGGTAGTTTTTCAAATTATTTCCAGACAAGATTGCACCTAGTGCTAGTATAACTCTCACTAACACCAAGAATGTCGGCTAAGTTTTTTGCAAATTTGGAATAAACAAAACATTGTTTATTTGTTAGTTTAACGCACATTTCTTTCATGACTGAAAGGATCAAATGTTTTATTTTTAACCCCTTAGGTTTCTTCTTTGGTAAATTATCTGCTGATGTCATTTATTCATTATTTTTTATTGCAATAATAATGTGTTTCTTTTTTATTTTAAAACAATTAAAATAATTAAAGTAATAGTATGTTTCTTTTTTATTTTAGAGCAATTAGAAGATTAACTCTTTGTCTACAAGTAAGTTCCCAGTTTGTCATATTTCTTTTAGCTTATTTTATGGTAACTTATGACAAACAGATTTTAGATTTTGATGTAATTAAATCTACTGTGTTATTTCCTTGGTGTTTTCTTCCATATCTTTCATGCTTGAAAAAAATTGTCCTATCCTGGGGTCTACAAAATGTTCACTCATAGGTTTAGTTTAGTTTAGTTTAGTTTGGTTTAGTTTTAGTTAAGTACATCACTAAGCCATATCGAGCTAACTTTATTTTCCCCCAAATACCTAACCAGTTGCTCTAGCATCATTTATTGAATGCTCCCTTTACATATTAATTTATGATGGAAATTTAACCATATATTAAATTCTCACATATGTAAGCATTGATTTCTAAAATATTTATATTGCTCCATTGATCAAGCTGTTAATTCTTGTACTATATGTGCATCATCTTGATAACTGAAAATTTATTGTAGGTTTTATTATTCCTCTTCATTAGTTTTCTTATGCTTTTTTTGGAAAATTCTCCCTATTCAAAACTATACACTTTTCAAATGAGCTATATTTATAAGGGAAGTGCTGGTACCCTAACCCTCCCTCGGCAGAAACCCACCGCTTTAGGAAAATAAACTCCTCTCAGTCCCTTTCTCCCCTCCCCCCCCCCTTTTCTCCATGGAATCCACATCAGGAAGATAAGCACTCTCCCGCCTGCCCCTTTGAATTGAAATTTACAGCTCTAAACAGATAATGACTCTTTTCCTCCCTAATGGCCTTCTGCTTTTAGGAAGATAAGCTAACCTGGCTCCTCTGCTTTTGTAACCCTGCCTGCCCGCTTGCTGAAGAATTTGCCCGTTTAGTGTTCCTATATAAAGTATGAAAACCGAAAAACAGGGCTCAGAATTTGGAGACTGAATTCTCCTCTGGGCCCGCGCATAATAAAATTTCATTCATCCATACCCCCAAGAGTGCTGCTTGGGTTTCTTTCCGCTGGCTGCAACAATATTATACCTTTGTCAAGTAAAAATCAAAAGAATTATTTTGGAAAAATTTATTGGAATAACATTAAGCCTTTAAATTATTTGAGAATAATTAAATAATTATCTTTATAGTACTTAGTAGTCCCATTCAGGATCATGGGATATCTGTCCATTTTTTTCCTTAGTAGAGAAGTTGTGAGTTTACAGAACAATCACGCATAAAATATAAGATTCCCATGTACAACCGCATCACCAATATCTTGCACTGGTGTGGACATTTATTACAATAGTTGATAGCAAATTTTTATAATTGTACTATTAATTAAAGTCCATGACTTAACTTAAGGTTCACTGTTTATGTAATGTAATTCCATGGATTTTTTAAAAAACATTTTATTTCATTACCATATATACAGTCTAACATTTTCCTCTTTTAATTATATTCAGGTACATATTTCAGTTCTGTTAATTGCATTCACAACGTTGTGCTACTGCCACCACCATCCACTACCAAAACATTTCCATCATTCTACATAGGAACCCTGTATATATTAAGACTTATCTTCCCACTTCCTATCCCCAGCCTTTCCCCTGGTAACCTATATTCTAGATGCTGACTCTATGAGTTTGCTTATTCTAATTGTTTCAAATCAGTGCAATCATACAATATTTGTCCTTTTGTGTCTGGCTTATTTCATACAACATTATGACTTCAAGGTTCATCCATATTGTCACATGTATCAGGACTTCATTCTTTTATATGGCTGAATAATAACCCATTGTGTGTGTAAACCACATTTTAATTATTCATCATATGATGGACACCTGGGCTGCTTCCATCTTTTGGCAATGGTGAATAATGCTACTATGAACATCAGTGGGAAAATTGTTGAGTCCCTGCTTTCCAATTTTTTAGGAATATATCTAGTAGTGGGATTGCTGGGTCATGTAGTAGTTTTATACTTGGCTTTCTAAGGAACCACCAAAGTGTTTTCCACAGCAACTGCAACATTTTACTTTGCCACCAGCAATGAATGAGTGCTCCTGTTTCTCTGCATACAGTGTGACACTTATTATTTTCTGTTTTTGTAGTAGCAGCCTTTCTAATGGGTCTGAAATGGTACTTCATTGTAGTTTTGATTTGCATTTTCCTGATGGCTAATGATGTTGAGCATCTTTTCATGTGCTTTCTGGTCATTTGTGTATCTTATTTAGAGATGTCTATTCAAGTCTTTTGCCCATTTTTAAATTGGTTTGTCTTTTTATTTTCATGATAAAGTCTTCGAGGAACAAAAGTTTTTAATTCTGATGAGGTCCCATTTATCTATTTTTTCTTTCCTTGCTTGTGCTTTGGGTATAAAGTCTAAGTAACCCTTACCTAATATAAAGTCCTGAGGGTGGTTCTTTATGTTTTCACTAGGAGTTTGATACTTCTAACTCTTATATTTAGATCTTTGATCCATTTTGAGTTACTTTTTATATGGTATGAGATAGGGGTCCTCCTATCTCCTATTTTTTTTTTCAAGTGGAGATCCAGTTTTCCTAGCCCCCTTTGTTGAAGAGACTATTATTTCCCAATTGAGTGGTCTTTACCACCTTGTCAAAAATCAGTTGGCCATAAATGTGAGTGTTGATTTCTGAGCTCATTTCAATTCCTTTGGTCTATATGTCTGTCCTTCTGCCAGTACCATGATATTTTTTTATTACTGTGGCTTTGTAATAAGTTTTAAGATTGAGAATTGTGAGTCCTACAACTTCATTCTTCTTTTTCAAGATAGCTTTAGTTATTCAGGGCCCCTTACCCTTCCATATAAATTTGGTGAGTGACTTTTCCATTTCTGCAAACAAAGTTGTTGGAATTTTGATTGGTATTGCATTGAATCTATAAATTGCTTTGGGTAGGACTGACATCTTAATGATATTTAGTTTTGCAATTTATGGGCACAGAATATCCTTCCATTTATTTACACTTTCTTTAATTTCTTTTAGCAACATTTTGTAGTTTTTTTGTGCACAAATCCTTCACATCCTTGTTTAGATTTATTCCTAGATATTTGATTGTTTTGTCTGCTATTGTGAATAGAATTTTTATCTTTGTTTCTTCTTCTAATTGTTCATTGCTTATGTATAGAAGCACTGCTGATTTTTTTATGTGGATCTTGTACTCCACCACTTCGCTGAATTCATTTATTAGCTCTAGGAGGTTTGTTGTGAATTTTATAGGATTTTTCTCTACATAGGATCATCTGCAAAAAGGGAAAGTTTTACTTCTTCCTATCCAATTTGGATACCTTTTATTTCTTTTTTATGGCCCAATTGCTCTGGCAAGAACTTCCAGTACAATGTTGAATAATAGTGGCGACAGTGGGCATCCTTGCCTTGTTCCTGATTTTCTTAGAGAGAAAGCTTTCAGTCTTTCATCATTAAGGAGGATGTTATCTGTGGGCTTCTCATATGTGCCCTTTATAATGTTGAAGAAGTTTCTTTCTATTCCTAGTGTTCTAAGTGTTTTTATCAAGAAGGAGTGCTGTATTTTGTCAAATGCCTTTTCTGCCTTGATTGAGATGATCATGTGTTCTTTTCATGCATTCTGTTAATGTAGCGTATTACATTAATTGAATTTCTTATGTTGAACCAAACTTGCATACCAGGGATAAATCCCATTTGATCATTGTCTATAATTCTTTTAATATGCTGTTGGCTTCAGTTTGCTATTATTTTGTTGAGTATTTTTGCATCTATATTCATAACAGATATTGGTCTATAGTTTACTTTTCTTGTGGTATCTTTATCTGGCTTTGGTATGAGAGTGATATCAGGCTCATAGAATGAGTTAGGGAATATTCCCTCCATTTCAAAATTTTTGGAAGAGTTTGGGCAGAATTGGGGTTAAGTCTTCTTGAAATGTTTGGTAGAATCCCCCTGTAAAGGTGTCTGGTCCTGTTCTTTTCTTTGTTGGCAGGTTTTTGATTACTGATTCAATTTCTTTACTAGTCATTACTTTGTTGAGATCTTCTATTTCTTCTCAAATCAATGGATGTAGTTTGTGTGTTTCTAAGAATTCGTCCGTTCATCTAGGGTCTCTAATTTATTGATTTACAGTTATTTATAGTATCTACTTATAGTCCTTTTTTTTGTCTTTCCAGTGGGGTCAGTAGTAATGTCCCCCTTATCATTTTTTATTTTTTTTTATTTGTGTCTTCTCTATTTTTCTCTAAGTCACTCTAACTAGAGGTTTGTCGATTTTCATGATCTTTGCAAAGAACCAACTTTTGGCTTTGAAGATTCTCTCTATTGTTTTTTTTTGGGGGGTGGGGGAGGTTGTTTTGTTTTCTATTTCATTTATCTCCATTCTGATCTTTGTTATTTCCCTACTTCTGGTTGGGTTTAGTTTAGTCTTCTTCTTTTTCTATTTCTTCCAGTTTTGAGATTAGGTCTCCAATTTGAAGTCTTTACTCTTTTTTTTAACATAATCATTTAGAGTTATAAATTTGCTTCTGAGCACTGCCTTTGCTGCATCCCATATATTTTGGTATGATGTATTGACATTTTCATTCACCTCAGGATATTTCCTAATTAAGCTTGTGATTTCCTCTTTAACCTATTGGTTGGTGAAGAGTATGTTGTTTAATTTCCACATATTGTGAATTTTCCCTTTCTCCCTCTATCATTGATTTCTAGCTTCATTCCATTGTGATGAAGAATATACATAGTATGATTTCAATGTTTTTTAATTTATTAAGACTAGTTTGTAAATGAACATATGGTCTATCCTGGAGAATGATCCTTGTGCACTCTGGAAGAATGTGTATTCTGTTTTCATTGGGTTTAGTGTATCATTCAGGTCCTATGCTTCCTTACTGATCTTCTGACTTGATATTCTATCCATTATTGAGAGTGGTGTGTTAAAGTCTCCACTATTAATGTAGAACCATCAACTTCTTCCTTCAATTCTGTCACTTTTTGCTTCATATATTTTGGTACTCTGCAGTTAGGTACAAATATATTTATAATTGTTACATCTTCCTTTTGAATTGTCCCCTTTATCAATATGAAATGACCATTTTTTCCCCTTGGAACTGAATTTGACTAAAGTCTTTTATCCAATATTACAAGAGTCACCCCAGCCCTTTCTTGGTTAGTAGTTACATGGTAGATTTTTTTCCATCCTTTCACCCTCAGCCTACTTGTATCTTTGACTTTAAGTTGAGTCTCTTACAGACAGCATATAGTTGGGTCATGCTTTTTTATCTATACTGCCAATCTTTGACTTTTGACTGCAGTGTATAATCCATTTATATATTTTTAAAAGATTTATTTTTATCCCTTCCCCCACCGCTTGCACTCACTGTCTGCTTTCTGTGTCCATTTGCTGCATGTTCTTCTGTGTCTGCTTGTCCTCTCTTCTAGTCTTCTCTTTAGGAGGCACCAGGAACCAATCCCAGGACCTTCCAACTTGGGAGAGAGGCACTCAATCGCTTGAGCCACCTCAGCTCTCTGGTTTGCCGTGTCTCTCACTGTCTTTCCTCTGTGTCTCTTTTTTGTTACGTCATCTTCTTGTGCCAGCTCTCCGCACAGGCCAGCTCTCCACACGGGCCTGCTCACTTTTCACCAGGAGATCCTGGGAACCGAACCCGGGACCCTCCATAGGGTAGATGGGAGCCCAATCTCTTGACCATATCTGTTTCCCAACCTATTTACATTTAAAGTCACTACTGACGGATTTTTTTCTGCAATTTTGCTATTTATTTAGCCTTTGAAAATCTTATACCTCATTTGTCCCTCATTTACGTTGAAGCCTACTTTTATATTTATTTGCTTTTTGTGATGTACCATATTGCATGCCTTCTCATTTCTATCTGGATTTATTTGTCATGTTTTCCTTATGGTTACCATGGGGTTAAAGTTTAACCTCCTAAATATATAACAATTATATTTGGTATGATCCAACTTAACTTCAATAGCATGCAGATATATTTTCCTATATACCTCTGTCCCCCACCAATTTTTTGTACTTGTTACCACTTATATTTTTGTACATGTATGTCCAAAAACATAGATTTATCATTACATTTTGTGCATTTGCATTTTAGCACCTGTAGGAAGTAAGGAGTGGAGTTACACACCAAACAATACTATAATAATTGCATTTATTATTACCTAAATGGTTACCTTTAATGCACATCTTTATTTCTTTATACTGCTTTGAACCACTCACTGTCTAGTGTCCTTTCATTTCAGTCTGAAGAACTGCCTTTAGCATTACTTGTAGGGCAGGTCTAGTGGTGATGAACTCCTTCAGTTTTTGTTTATCTAAGAATATCTTTATCTCTCCATTTATGAAAGAGAGTCTGACCAGATATAAAATTCTTGGCTGGGAATTGTTTTCTTTTCAATACTTTAAGTATTTCAACACATTTCCTCCTTGGTTTCTGTTGAGAACTTGGCACTCAATATAATTGGATTCCCATTTATGAAACAGATTGCTTTTCTCTTGCAGCTTTCAGCACTCTCTCCTTGTCGTTTGCATTCAGTAGTGCAATCAATATATGATGGAGTGTAGTTTTCTTCATGTTTACCCTGTTTGGTATCTCTAATCTTCTTGGATGTGCATATTCATATCTTTTGTTAAGTTTGGGTAGTTCTGTCATTAATTCTTTGAATATTCCTTCTACCCCTTAGTCTCTTTCTTCTCCCCTTGGGACTCCAATAATGCATCTACTCATGTGCTTGATGATGTCCTAAAGATGTCTTAGGCTGTGTTCACTTTTTAATAATTCTTTTTCTTTCTGCTCCTCAGCCTGACTCCTTTCAATTGTTTTGTCTTTAAGTTCATTGATTCTTTCTTTTGCCAGCACCAATCTGCTCTTGAAACCCTCCTGGGCATTTTTCATTTTGGTTATTATGGTCTTCAACTCCCATAATTTGGTATGGTTCCTTTTTAAAATTTCTATTTCTTTACTTATACTCTCATATTGTTCATTTATTGTTTTACTGATATCCTTTAGTTCTTTCTCTGTACTTTCCTTCATCTCCTTGAGCATTTTTAGGATCTTTTTTTTTTTTTTTTTAAAGGCTTTGTTCAGTATGTCCACATTCTCATCTTCTTCTTTGGTATTTTATCTATTTTTATCCTGTTTCTTTGTTTGTCTTGTACTCTTGTTGCACACTGTACATTTTAATATTTTAAAATCTTAACTCTGGAATGCACTCCCTGTGAGAAGATAGAGATTTTCTTGAGTGTCAGCCCTCCTGTCAGGAAGGTCTGCCCAAGGCAAACCCAGTGTGCAGGGTTTTCCCTGCCTTTCTTTCTGGGCCTCTGTCTTGTCCTCATTTTGCCTGTTGTTTTGGAGTTCCCCTGGGTACAGGAATTTGATTGTTGCCTCTGTTTCCCCAGGGACAAGCACCCCTCTCATGGGTATTTGAAGCCAACAGGCCTTTGTCCCAGGGTGCCCACCTCAACAGATTCTTATACTCCTTTGTTGTCTCATGCTTCTTTTGCCTTGAGGGCAAATTCTGAGAGGAGAGTCACCCCAGGAAGGGCTTTCCCAATTTGGTGTCTCCCAGCTAAAACAGGACCAGGGACCCATGAAGGGGGCACAGACCAACTCCAAAGTGCCCTGTGGAGGGGTCAGGAAGAGCATCAAAGCATTTTCCAATAACTTCCTAAAGCTGAGCTCTTCTGGCCTGCCCAGCAAATAAAGCCCTTCAGTTAACCCTCCCTTGCAGTCCTGAGGAGGCACTGCATCTTTAAATCTCCACTGCCTCCACCCTTGTCCAGGCTGGGTTGAAACACTAGCTGTCCTCAGAGCCAGGACCCAGGG
The DNA here is from genome assembly GCA_026826555.1 of Tolypeutes matacus. Lineage (NCBI taxonomy): Eukaryota > Metazoa > Chordata > Mammalia > Cingulata > Chlamyphoridae > Tolypeutes > Tolypeutes matacus. The sequence continues at coordinate 43,991,472 of JAKSZT010007815.1, read as the reverse complement.
ACCTGAATTCATGATCAGTGATTGGCCATGCCCACCCCTATTTTTGTGGAAGAGGATTCCTATGTCCCTTTCTATCACCAGCAGCTAGCCAGGGACTGGACCCCACAGTGGTCTGCTGCAAGAAAAGGGTATGGGCACCAGTAGCTGCTGCCCACCTCACAGAGAGAGCAATTTAGAGTTCTTTTTTTTTTTTTTTTTTTTTTTTTTTTTTAGAGTTCTTTTACCGTAATTTTTCAGCCCTTTCCTCCTGCTCTTCCCTGGATGCTATACAGTGGTCTCGCTTCTGGAATTTCAAAGTATTTGTTTCAGATAGTCCCTGACTGTTTAATAGTTGTGCTGGTGAAAAGACTGAGTTCTGGAGCTCCCTACTCCGCCATCTTCCCCAGGAGTTCTGTCTCCATTTATCCTCCAATTGTATCTCTCCATATTTTCTAATTCTCTTCATAAACATCATGCACAATTCTTCAAATGGTTTTTCACAGATTTCTTATTAGAGTTATTTGTAAATTTGCTTATTTTTGAAGACAAAAGAATAAAATAGTTTCACTGTCATATTTTTACTAGATTATTGCTTGTCAAAATAAGCACCTATTAATTTTTGTATTTATTTTTGCCTTTGGACATTTTTCTAACTTCTCTTGTTAGTTCAAATAATTTTTATTAAAATTTCTTGGATCTTCTAGGTCAACAAATCAATAATTTCCAAATATTTTTCCCTTACTTATCTGCAGCTTATTTTCCTTTAGCTCTTTCATTGTATTGTGAATTTACAAAATGACATTAAAAAATAAGGAAGACACTAAGAATGAATTTTTGTCCCTGAATTTTAAAGTAACTATTTCTGGTAGTTCATCCTTCAGAACGTGGCCTCTAAATTTTGGTATTCATTCTAATGTTAAGAAAGTTTTCTCCCATGCTAATTTTCTAAGATTTTTTTACCCAGGATTATATATTAAATTTTATCAGATGTTTTCAGGACATCAGTGGGGAGTGGTTATGTTGCTTTTCTCCTCTAACAGATTATTGATGGACAATATTAATAAGCTTATTAATTATAAATGAGTCATATTCTGAGAATAAAATCTGCACATTCTGGGCATGTTAGTCTTCTAATATGCTGCTATATTATTTTCATTGGTTTATTTAAGATTTTTACATGCTTCTTTAAAATGTCAATGTGGAAATTGTAACCTGGTCATCCCATTTCCCTGTACTCTAGTACTCCCTTCCTAGGCACCCCACTTGTATTTTATTAATGGGAACTTTTAATATACTACATAAATAAAATGCAAGTTCTATTAGGGTTGAGGTCTTTGTTTTATTTAGTGATTGAAGCATTCTAAAGTCCTAGAAGCCTGGCATGTAGTTGGTATTCAGTAAGTATTTGTTGGGTGACTGGATTAATGAATTCTCTTTTATTTATTTTAATCCTTTTTCAACCATTGAAACTTTGCATTATTTGATTCTTTATTTTAAGTCATTATCTGATTTTCCAGAGTAAGACATAGAAATGAATATTTCTATCTTCCATATTTTCTGGAGCAACTGCTAAGAATTGATGAGGAGTATTATGAAGCAGCCCATTTGTTTCTTTGCTGTTAACCTTCCTTTTCTTTAATGCCAAGATGCTTTATTCTTAAATTTTATATATGAAAAAAATGACACATTTGCTTATTTTAAAATATACAGGTGTAATGTATTATGTAAAGTCCCTTCACTACTTAGTCCTTCTATTCCCCGTCACACAGAGCCCCTTTAAAATAACCCCATTCCTCAGATGTAACTATACATAACAGTTGGTTGTGTTTTTCACCTAAGTCTATTTCTATATATGTGTATACATTTTCTTCTTTTTAAAATAAGATCATATTCTTGTAACAGAGTACCTGGAAGAGCAGAACTTTACAAATGTTTTAGAAAGAGAAGCAGCCAAATGCTTCTTTGTCTAGATGGACAGTAAAGTCACACTGAAATGAATTTCTTTGACCTGCCACATTAATGGTCCCACTTGATTGTGTAAATATTAGCAAGCAGGCAACTGTTGCCCTATGGGAAAGGCATACAGAAACTTTTGAGTCTTTACCATTGCTGCCTTCTTTCAGTGTCCCTAAATATGTTGGAACCTTAGTCCTTTGAATTGAAGGAAAATTTCTGAGAGCTTCCTGGAAAATAGATGCTCCAACCCCTTCCCATTCGAGAGTGTATTAGTCAGCCAAAGGGGTGCTAATGTGAACACCAAAAATGGGTTGGTCTTTATAAAGGGTATTTATTTGGGGTAGAAGTCCACAGATACCAGGCCATAAAGCATAAGTTTTTCTCACCAAAGTTCATTGCTACATGTTGGAGCAAGACAGCTGCTGCCGACGTTTGCCAGGGTTCAGGCTTCTTGAGTTCCTCTCTTCCTGGGGCTGCGTTTTTTTCCAGGCTTAGCTCCTCTGGTTCCTCCACAAGGTCAGCTGTAGACCATCAGGTGAACGGCTCACTTCTCTTCTCCTGGGGCCTTCTTTGCAACATCAAAACTCCATCATCAGAACTGCTTCTCAAAAACTGCTGCTCAAAACTGTTCTTGCCATGCCTTTTATATTTGATTCCCCACCCACCAAGGGGTGGGACCCAACTGGGCATGGCCCAGTCAACGCCCTAATCATAACTTAATCATCCCCAGATTAACAGATAAGTTTACAAGCATGATCCAATTATATTTTTGGAATTCATAATTACATCAAACTGTCCAACTGCAACAGAGAGTCAACATTATTAGAATTTCACAGATAGATTTAGATTGTCCTAATTTAGCACAACTGGAAGAAAAACTCCAAAGATCTCAAAACGGAGCTGAGAAGAAAGTTTAAATTTCCTGAAGAATAGGGAGAAATAGGAGATGTGTGACAGACGTGGTGAGGGAAAAGAACCCCAACAACATGTCAGGAGATTAGGCTAGTATGGAGGAGCCCACTCAGTAAGAAATATCCAATGGCAGAGAATTGCCAATACATCTCTAGGAATACTTATATCTTCTATTAAATTTGAGGATGTTTTCTTTCTTGACTATGACTACCTTCATCATCTCTAACTCTTCAGTAGAAGCCTGTCATCTAAGATAACCTAGTGTTAGTGGCACTTTGTGGATAAGAAGAAGAGGAAAGGAGGTGGATATGGCTCAAATGGATGGGTGTCCGTCTCTCATATGGAGGGACCTGGGCTCGATCCCTGGGACCTCTCAATAAAATAAAGAAAAATACAGAAGGCACACAGGCCATCAGGCCCCACAATCAGGCAAGCCCCTGGTCCCGCACGTGGGTGCGCTGCCAAGCCCCATGTGCGGGAATACTAGGCCCTGCTGAGCCACACAGCAAGATGATGATGTAACAGGAGAGTGATACAAAGGGAGAGCCAAGACGAGACGCGCCGAGAAACCAGGAACTAAGGTGGCGCAGGTGGTAGGACGCCTCTCTCCCATTTCGGAGGTTCCCAGGATCGAATCCCGGTGAAGACAGGAGGAGAAGGATGAGAAATGAGGGCAGGAAACAGACACAGAGAATTGCCCAGCGAATGGACACAAAAACAGCAAAATAAAAAAAAAAAAAAAAAAAAAAATTGGTGGGGGAGGTTAAAATGGATAAAAAGTAAAAAATTTAAAAAAGAAGAAGAGGAAAATAGTCCACTGCAAGAGGCAACAAGAGAAGACATAGAGCAAAGGAAATCTATCAGGAGCCAGCAACAATGGTGCAGAATGATCTAGAATGCGGGATGAACTTGAACATAGAGCTCCCCTGGAAATCTAAGGAAATGCCAGTGGGAGGCAGGGGTATATGGGTGTACTTCTTAGAGTGTCTGCTATGACTGGTTGAACCATCTTATTTAGATATTAATGCAAAAGGTAAGACTTGGAAAATGGAGAATTTAGGGACTATTGGATTACAAATGGCTGGATATCAATAATTCCCACAATTGGAATGACGTTGTCCTAAATGGGTGTGGTAGGCAGCTTCTGAAATGGCCCCCAATAACACCCACCTCCTGCTGTTGGTGACTTTATGTGAATCCCTCTCCTGAGTATGGGATAGATTAAGTGACTTGCTTCTGGAAAATAGAATGCAGGAGAGGTGATGGGATTCATTTCCAAGATTAATTTACAAAAAGATTGTAGCTTCCATCTCGGGCACTCTTTTTCATCTTCTCACTCACTTGCTCTGAGGAAAGCCAACTTCAATGCTTCCTCTTCCAATGGAGAGGTCTATATGGCAAGGAATTGAGGCAGGGTTCCAGCCAATAGCCAGCAAGAAGCTGAGGCCCTCAGTCCAACACCCTGCAAGGGACTGAAGCCTGCAAACAACCACGTGAGAGAATTTGGAAGGATTTTCTCCCACAGCTGAGACTTAGATGAGACCATAGCCCTGACTGACAGCTTGACAACAATATCATGACAAACCTTGAACCAGAGGAAACCAGCCCAGCCACACCTGGATTCCTGACTCACAGAGACTGTGAGAAAATAAATGTTTGTTGTTTTAAGTTGCTAAGTTTGGTGCAATTTGTTATGCAACAATTGCCAATAGATAATTAATTCAATGTTAAAAAATAATCAAACAAGGAAGCAGATGTGGCTCAAGTGGTTGGGCTCCCGTCTACCGTATGGGAGGCCCTGGGTTCGGTTCCTGAGGCCTCCTGGTGAGGGCAAGCTGGCCCGCGCTGGTGGAGAGCTGACAGCCTGTGCCCACACATGTGGAGAGCTGATGACCCATGCCTGTGGAGAGCTGGCACAGCAAGATGATGTAACAAACGGGAGACAAGCAGACACAGAGGAAATGCGCAGCAAATGGACAGAGAAAGCAGACAGTGGACGCAAGTGGCAAGGGGGGCAATAAATAAACAAATTTTTTAAATCTTAAAAAAAAAAATCAAACATGTTACAGACAGTTAGCTGAGAACTTTGGCCAGGGACTCCGGTTTGAGGTTCTGAATAGAAACAAATGCTAAAGTGAGGGGGAAAAAATTGGATTTCAAGGATGCCACAGGATATTATACCAAATCTTGCATTTTCATGATTCCATTTGCTTCTTAAAATATATATGTTAATCTACTTCGGAAGAGACAGCACCAAGGCTTAGGTGGGGCCTAGCAAGATGACCCTGACTTGTCTTCCCTTACTTCCCAATGACATACCAAGAAAGCACGGAAAGTTATGCAAGTCAAAAGTCTGGTAGATCCCAAGTAAGTAAAGTCACTAACCAGAGGTAGATAGGGCCTTAGGTAAGGAGGATGCTAAGAGGTCCAGGGCTTTCACCTTCCAAAGGCTATAAAGGATGCACTCTACTTACACCCTACCTCCCTCCAACTACATCATCCCATCTACTCATTAGTAAGCCTCTTTCTGTATGCTTTCAGGGAATTCAATTCCCAGAATTCAACATAGCTGAGGACATGTGTGGACCAAAGGTGAAGCATTGCATCTAGAGGTATCAAGTTGATAGTAAAAGACAGAGAAGCAGAGAGGGCATTGAAGTCTCCCCACTCTTAAGTTCTTAGTACATTTTAAAATTATAATCATGGGCTGTTACAACAAATCCTCAATGTTTTCCATCCTTATATTTGCCTTGTTATAATCCTTAAAATTAATCTCCAAGTACATAATTGCCAATGTTCTGTCTTAGTTTAAACAATGATTTTATTAAAATTGACATTACAGTCCATTTCTAGAACCTGTCTGCAACAGGGGCTTGGTTAGTCCGATAGTGTGGTGTAGCAGTCAATAAAGCAGGCGTAAGAGCCAGATTGCTGGCTTGAATTCTGGGTCTGCCACTTACTGGCTATTTGACCGCAAGTTACTTAATCTCTCCAGGCCTCAGGTTTTCACTTGTAAGTGATGGAGATAATAGCATTTACCTACAGCATTGAGAACTCAATGAGTTAATGCTTGTAAAGTGCTTAGAACAGCAACACTCCACAGATGGATCTCACTCTATGTTAGCTATTAGTTTTGTAATAGAACAGCAAATGCTGAGGGTGAGGGTGATGGTGGACAAGAAAAGAAACTTGAAGCTTCCCCAGTACAGACAAGTTCCTTTTGCCTCAGGAGTCATTCTGTCCCAGAAACAGTGTTCGTGGTATGACAAAAGGCAATTTTGCATTGCCCCAAAACCCCAGATTAATATTAATACTCACAGGATGGTCTCTGGAGACCCAGACTTGGACCTGCTTATGGCTTAGCCCTGTCGGACCTTAACTTATACATATTCACTGGGTCAAGTATAGCTTAAACTGGGAAAAGCTCAGATTATTGTGCCTTTGGTTTTTTAATTTCTGGTTCTCTTTTCTTTTGAAAAAAAAAAACAAATGATTTATTGCTTGCCCCTCTGGGAGCAGAGTAGGTCACAACCTGAAAACAAACTGTCTGTGGAAAAATCTTCCAAGAGAACAGTCCTTCTGACAGACAGAACATCATCTATTCTGTAGAGAAAATCAAGCTTGTTTGCTTTTAATACTCTAAAGTAAAAACCTGAGGCCGGTAGCTTTTCTGTAGTCATCTTTATCTGAAGCCTCATAATGAATAGAATCCTCCCCCCAGGAACAGAGAATGGAGGCTCAGGGACTAACAAGCAAGAGGCATGGGGTCCACCTAACCTCCTTCTCTGGGATACATACTATGTAATTTAGAGGAAGGCATCTGGTTTCAGAAGTTGAGCAGGAAATTCTACACCACATAAAGAAATCCCTTCCTCCCACTGGACTAATCAACACACACAAGCATACTCTCATACATTTTGCATTCACACACTCCTAAATTAACATTTATTCTATTGCATTCTGTATTAGTTAGCCAAAGGGGTGCTGAGGCAAAATACCAGAAATCGGTTGATTTTTATAAAGGGTATTTATTTGGGGTAGAAGCTTACAGTCACAAGGCCCTGAAGAGTCCAACTCAAGGTACATAAGAGGTACATTCTCACCCAGAGTCTGTTGCCATATGTTGATGCAAGATGGCGGGCAAGATGGCTGCTGACATCTGCAAGGGTTCAGGCTTCCTCTTCCTCTTAAGGTTCTGTGGTCCCAGCTTCTTCCAATATTAGCTATAGGTGGGATAACTCTTGTTTCTCTCCTGGGGCTTGCACCTCTAGGGCTTAATGGCAGCTATAGGCTATTAGGCTCATCTCTCTTCCCAGGGCCTCTGCTGTGTCAAGGGAGCCATCTCTATTCCTCTGTGTTCCTCTCCTGTGTGTTGACTTCCCAGGGTTCCAGCTCAAAACTCCAGCATCAAAACTCCACTGTCTGCTTTGCCATGTGGTTCTCTCTGTGAAAACCCACCCCCTTGGTGGGGACTCAACGTTCTACTGACATGGCCCATTCAAAGCCTTAATCATAATTTAATCAAGTAAAAGTGAAACCTCTGAATCCAGTACAATCTAATATGCCCAGAGGAACAAACCAGTTTGCAAACATAATCCAATATCTATTTTTGGAATTCATAAATAATGCCAAACTGCCACACATTCTTTGCATGTGCACACAGGCATACAAACACACATGATCTCCTATATAAATACATCTTCAAAACACATATGAGCAGATTCACCACGGTCAGAGATCCAAGGTGCTCAGAGCCAGAAAGCTGATGGAGAGGGGAGGGGCTTACACAGTTCATAAAATAGAGCTTTATCAATCTATCAAAGTAAAATTTAGGCACAGAGCCCTTCTCAAGCCCTTAGGATTCGTGAATGTAAAGCCCTAGGCTAGGACTCAGTCCCTGCAGGTATTTAATATGTATCTTTGAGTTGAGTTGTTTGAAATCTGTTGATTTGGGGACCTGAGTTCTACCTGATTCTGAGAGATAAGAATAGGAGAGGAAAATGAATATCAGTGATCAACCTATCAGCATACACTTACCTGATGCCTGCAGTGGGCCAGGCAGGAGCCCGAGCACTGGGATATAGAGATGATTGAGACATAATTCCTGCCCCCATGACAGTCTGATAGAAGAGATGAGACTGATACACATGAAACACACTAACCCAAGTTCGGTGTTATGCTGTCAACACCCAAAGGAACTCATCTTGACAAACACTTTCATTTTGCCAGTGAGAACGCTGATATCCAGAGATATTAAGTAACTTTGCTATGGTCACACAACCAGATGATAGATCAATTTTCCTAGACAGAATTACTATCCCCAACCCTCTGTATAGTTTTGTGGGCTTTTTTTTTTTTTTTTTTTGGTAATTCTATCAAAAGCTTTAATATGGCCATGTTATAAGTAGGTGTCCACACGTCTGTCCCTCCGCAAGATTGTGAGGTTCCACAAGGTAGGAAACTGATCTTATACATTTACAAAGCCTACAGTGCCTGACATAATTATCGAGGAGATGCCTAAAGTGATCGGAAAAGGAACAGAGACTATAGTCCAGATAACTTTGTTCTTGGTCTTGGGCTCTGTTCGTTATACTAGGTAATAGCAAAGATATAGATATAACCAGTAACGTTCTAAATCTTGGATGCAAATTCAAGGTAAGATGTTTCAAACTTGGCATATAAATTACAGACCTGTTTTCTAGCCTTCTGTTTTCTTATCCTTTTGACCTCAGTTTTCATATAATTTTACAGACAAGGATAATGTATTTTTATTTCAACCAGCAGGAAAAGGTCAGGTTCCTCAGGTGCATTTGACTCTTTATTATTCACAGGCAAAGTTTTATTGAAAGGTTTTGATATATTTCTCATAAGGGTTTTTAAAATTTATACCAGGTCACTCAATCATCAAACATTTATTTCAACAAGAATCTTTTTTATATCATCTGCCCTTTGCCAGATATTGGGCAAGTTGTTGCTTACAAACGTGCCTGACTAAATTACTAAATACTTACTTTATGTCCCCCCCACCCCCAAAAAAATACAGCATAACTGTCATTGCACTTTGCTACCTTGGATCTGTATAGATAAGTTTGACAGTAAAAGAAATGACAATGGGGGGAAACTGAACATTTCTTTCATGAACCTGTTCCTTCCATCTTGCTTCTGGCTCTCCACAGTCTTGTCCCATGTCCTGAATAAATCCGGTTCCAGACTGCTCACTTGGATTCTGATCCCTTGCTTCACATGATTCTTTGACATATAGCACTGTCTTATGTGTTTGCCGAGCTCCTGAGCCATGTTCTCATGAACACACTGGCCAACCTAGGTCTGAGTGTTGCCTTCATTATCTACCTCCTTTCATTTCTTACATTCACTGGATATCTCCTATGTGGCAGGCACTATCTTGAGTACTGGATTCTCAGTGATGACCAGGATAAATAAGGTCCCTCTCCTCCTCGGGTCAACATCCCAGTTGGTGGAGAGAAGTGGGTGTGGCACCAAGCAAAAACAAACAAACAAACAAACAAACAAACAAAAAAAACCACCAGAAAATAGATACTTTGCCCATAAATGTTTCAGGTACATATAAATGCTCAATAAGTATTTGTGGCTTGAATGAATGAACAAGAGAGTTTCTGAGAGTTTCATAAGTGATATGAAGGAAATAGATTGATGTGCACTACTGTTTAGCTACAGTCTTCATGGAAGGCCTCTTTGAGGAGGCAAGGTAGAGGAAAGATCAAGTGAAATATCACTGAACTGAGAACAAGCTGATTGTTCTGGGGGAAGAAAAAGAGCAATATGACTGGGCAAGGGGTAGAGTAGTACAAGATGGTGTCAAAAAGTCAGATGGGAGCTCATACACTAGACACTGTAGATCAAACAAAGGAGTTTGGATTGAATTCCCAGTGCAACTGGAAGCCTTTTGAGGTTTAATCAGAGAATTGATATGATTTAACTCTTGAATTAAAAGATTTTTGTGCCTGCTTTATGGAGAAAGGATTGTAGGAGGCAGTACTGGAAGCCTTCAATATCAAGAAGTCCTTAAGAAGTACATCAGTTAGGATGTTTTAGCACATAAATATCTTTATACCTTAACCTGTTTATCTCCTCAGTCCTTGAGGCCTGGGGTGGCTGAGGCTGCAAGGCTGGTCTGGTTACATAACAGACTCATCTTTAACCTGTGTTGAGTAAAGGGCATCAATTTACATGTCTGCCAAGATGCGAAAAAGATTATGTAGCACTGCTCTAATAAACCTTTTCCACGCTTTCTGGTCATCAAGCTCCTTTTAAACACTTTATATTTGGAGAATTTCCCAACCCACTTCCAAGTTGGCCTTCAATGAGTCCCACTTCCTGGCATTCATATCCTACTGCATTGTACCAGGGTTTAGTTTGTGTAACCAACAGAACCTGACAAAAGTGATGATATAGATCTTCTAAGATTAGGTTGTAAGATACTGCAGTTTATGTCTTGGGCTCTAGCTCTCTCTTGAATCACTCACTCTGGGGGAAGTCTGCTTCCAGATCTTGAGAGTAGCCAGGTAGCCCTGTAAAGAGGACCAAGTTGTGAGGAACTGAGACTTCCAGTCAAAAGCCAGCAATGAGACTTCTTAGGAGCAGGCCCTCTACCCCCAGTCAAGCCTTCAGGCGATACAGCACTGGCTGACAGTTTGCCATCTCATGAGAAAACTTGAGTCAGAACCACCCAACTAAGCTGTTCCCAGATTCCTGACCCTCAGAAACTGAAATAATAAATGTCTGTTCTTTTTAAGTTGATACATTTTGGGATAATTTGATGCACAGCAATAGATAACTTATAACTCACTCCCCCCCCCCCCCGCCCCCTTTTGAGCCCTGCCACCACAAGGTGGAAGCCAGAAGCTCTCTTTATTAGCCTTCCTTGCAGCTAAGGCAAAGGCAAGTGACATGAGCTTTGTCATTCCAATACATCTGACTGAAGCTTCAGTTCAGAAAAGAACGACGTGAAGAAAGGGGAGTTGCAGAAACTGATTCTGGTGAAGTTGGTGGAGAGAGATTCCACGTTCAGAGGAGGCAGAGGTAAACTTTCTAGGGTGACTCCCATGCCCAGCCTCTATCTGTGTGAATTGCTGTACCTGTGCCCAGCAGTGCTGGAAGTGGTAAAGTCTCCACTGGCACAGTCTGTTGGTATAATATGGATATTGTTTCTGGCTAGCCTGATTCTACAGGAGATTCTTTCATATTCTTTCTTACATTTTGCTTAAACTCTCTAGTGGTTTCTATTGTTGGCAACTAGGAACACAGACTGACACAGAAGTCTTTGAAAGCAAGTAACACAAAACACAATCTCAGTGTGGGTTAAGTAATATGGAAATGCTTTCCCTCCCAGAACAAGAAGTCCAGAGGACAGAGGCTCCAGAGAGGTGACATCAAGGCTCTGACTCCACTTCACTAGAGCTTTCAAGGCTCTGTCCTTCTCTCTGTTTATTTCATCTGCTTTGGCTGGTTGCAGTTTGGCTGTGGCAGTTCCAGGTATCAAATTTAGACATGAAAATGTTCAGAGGTAGAGGGAGGCTCTGTATTTCTTTTTTACAGTGAGGAACCATACTCAGGACCCCTCCATAGACTTTCCTTCATGTCCCCTTAGTCATAATTTACTGAAATGCTCCTTCCTAAGCCAATAACTGGCAAGGGGAATGGTATTAACACAAGTCCATGAATAATTAGAGTCCATCTTCTGGAGCTTGGGATGGATCCATACTCCCATAAAGCACATGGTCATGCACTTAAAAGCACATGTGAAAGAAGGCAGCTACATGAAAAATATTGGCACTCTTTTGGGAGACTAATGAATGCTGAGCAAGCAACCAATACTGCCTGCCATAAGAAGTTTTACAGGGTCCAGGCACAGGTTTATAGTGGTTTGTATTAGGGTAAAACGGCCACGAAGACAGAAGGAAACACACTTGGAATATATTATACTTCTAGAAGCTTACGGATTTGTTCTGGATTGGACTGGGAGGAAAAGGAAAATGAAAGGGAAAAAGGAAAGGATTCATTGACTGAGACCTGAGCAATTGGACGACTCATTTACTGAAAGGAGGAAGGTTGGGGAAGTAACAGGTTGAGATGACGGTGAGGTTATACATTCAAGTAATTCCCAAGTAGACAGTTTAATATATGAGTTTGGAGCTAAAAGGGGAATCAAGACTGGAGATAAAAACTCGAGAGTCATCAGTACATAGAAGCGAATTCAAAACCTTGAGAATGAATGAAATCCCTTTGGGAAAAGTATAACAAGAGAGGAGCAGAAGTCCAAGGGCCAAACTCTAGGGTACTCCAATAGTTAGAGGGCAGGTAAAAGAGGAGAAACAAGGAGAATGAAAGAGAATAAGTAACTTGTGAGATAAGAAGAAAACCAAGAGACCTCTCAGAGTCTGAGAGGCAGTTCCAAGAAGTCTCCAGCCTCCCTAGTCCCAATTTCTCTTTGTCCCAGGAATGTTTATGTATGATGGTAACAGCCATTTCCTGCATTTTAACTTGCATCTGTGTTTGAAATTCCATATACCATATTTCTTTGTTTCACTCCTAATTGAGCCTAAAATTCACAGGGTCTGAAAAACAAAGAAACATAATTAAGAAGAAAAAAATGCTTTAGAAAGTCTGTCTACTTTTTCTTCCTTGAATTCATATATGCAAGACATTTCCTCACAAATGTCATGGTAAGAACCTTTAAAAATTCCACAAAAACAGGCTTTGAGTATATCTTTTACTACCCCAAACATTTTAAAACAAAAAGTGAATGAGACCAGCTCATACTTTCATTTAAGTGGTATCCTTAAAGAAGTTCACAAATAATATTATGTTGCTTTAAATAGAACTATTTCAAATAAGACATGATTTTTTAAAGATACGAAAGTCATGTGTTTTTGTTTTAATGAGGAATGTTTAAAGTTATATTTAAAAGGTATACCTTTTCTTCTAATTAAACCTTCAAAGTCAGGTAGCCATCTCGAGTTCATTATCCAGAGTTTGCATTAAGCTTTCATTACCTGGACTTGATGAGATTCCCTTCCTTTGAATACATGGCAGTCTATCATCAGAGGTCCAAACTCAAAAGACCCTTCTAGAAATGCAAAGTAAGCCCTTACCCTGACTCACTGCTGTGCCCTGATGAACCTGAAGGATTCTAACCCTCCTTAGGAGCAAATATTCTTCCACAGGAAATAAAAAGGTTGTAAAGGTGAAAACGTTTATTTGCAATACATTTAGGGAAGATGTTTCATAATGCAGCAGAGTTCATAGTCAAGCCCAGAAAAGAATTCCTCTTTTGCCAACAAGAAGACACATACACACAGAGCACATATTTTAGAAACCCATATGAAAGAGAGAGAAAAGAGATAACAGAGAAACTTTAAAAAGTGTTGCCCAGCTGGAAGAAGAGAAACAAATATTTGTGTGGTAAAAGACAGTATGTGGTGCAGAGCAGTGGCTCAGTAAATGCTAGCCATAAATGAATGCAGGGCCTATCTGGAAAGGTCACCTGGGACACAAATGTACTTTGGCCAGACCCTGCCCATCCTCACATGCAAAAAACAAAATCAAGGTATAGATGTGACCACATGCACTAGAGTTGAATGCCAGAGCTGCTCTTAGTGGACATTTGGGCCTGAAGAGCTTCAAGATATGGGCTTTGTGCACTCATCTGGATCTCACCATGCCTACCTGCAGGAGAGGGCAGTGGTTAAGAGCAGGACTCATTATGTCATTATTTCAAGGTGTTATTAATAGAGTGGTATATGGGAAATATATACCTAATGCAAACTATGGAATATAGTTAACAGTAATATTTTAATATTTTCTCTTTGCTACCTTTCTAGCAAAGGTACCTTATCAATGCTAAGTGGCAATAATAGGGGGTATAAGGATTATGGGGTTTTCTTTTTTGGAGCAATGAAATTGGCTGGGGTGATGAATGCACAATTCTGTGATTATACTGAGAGACATTGATTCTACACTTTGGATGGATGATCTCAAATATTACAGTGAAAATTATTTTAATATAACAATTATGATAACATTGAAACAGACTTCTGAGATTCCAAATTCCACTTGGCTTCCCAGAAAATGCTTTGCAGAATGAATTTATGAAAGAAATTAAGAAAATTAGGGCCAGGTAGGTTAGAGGTGGGAAAAGCAAGTAAAAAATTTGCACTAGGCATAACTCAAAAGTATAAACAAAACCAAGAGGATAACGTTTAGAATAATAAATGTAAGATATAAGAAGAGGAAGAGAGCATAAATATGGAAATCAATGATCTAACACATATTCTCATTCATAAGTATGTGCATTGATCTCTTCCCTTAACCAGCACGTACCTGAGTAATGGCAGCTCACAGGGATGAAAACGCTATTTTTAAAATTATTTTGCTATCTGTATAACAGTTATAACAATACTAACATCCAAAAAAAAAAAGGGGGGGGTTATATGGGGTGGGGAAGGGGGGCGTGGTTTGGTATCTGGGAGTCTCCGGCACTCCGTGTGTGACTTTGCTGTGACCTAAAACTTCTTTGAAAATTAAATGAAAAATTGGGACACAATGGGGATTGAGAGGGGGAAGGTGTCACGGCACACCGGACATCTGATAACACAGTGATAAAGGGAAGGAAAAAAAAGAAAAGAGAAAGGAAAAAAAAAAAAAGAATATATATGAAAAAGGCATTTCCTTTGCTTTTTTGCCCATTTTTTTGAATGTCCCAATCCGCTAATTATATTTTGTTTTGTTTTGTTTTTTGTTTGATTATTTGGTTTTTTTTTTTTTTCTTCTCTCTTTTTTTTTTTCTTTCCCTGAGTTTCCTTATGTTTGTCTCTTGCATGTAAGCTTATCATAGTTGTTTTCTTTTTCCTAGTAAGTGTATTCGATTATTTTATGGACTACATGTTCATGGAGAATTTGGATCACAGAAGGGTTACAATGGGTACTGCAGGGGATTATTGGTGGGGGGTGTCTGGGAGGGGGGTTTCATGGGAATTAGTTCATCCGAATATACATGAAAGATATACAAAATCGTTCAAAAGATCAGAAGATGGGGCATAGTCACGATGGGTGGACAATCACACAATAAATGAGGGAATCTGAATTCCTAGCCTGAGAGCTCTGCCACAGTCTCCAAGGGAGCAGCAATAGTCCTCTGAATGCAGGGACAGTGTCTGTCAAAAGAGGATGACCCACTGATGTGTTCTTTTTATTGATGACTACCCTTGTGAGTCTTTGCTCTTGTAACTGAGACTTAGCCTGCAGTTGTGGGGTGCCTAAGGGTTGCCACCTGAGAGCCTCCTTGTTGCTCAAATGTGGCCTCTCTCTAAGCCAAACTCAGCATATGATTGCATTACTTTCCCCTCAAAGTGGGACGTGACTCCCAGGGATGAGCCTCCCTGGCAATGAGGGATTAATACCAAGTACCAACTGGCAACACAACTGGAAAAAGACCTTGAATAAAAGGGGAAAAGGTAAAGACAAATGAGTTCAAGTGGCTAAGAGACTTCAAAGAGAGTCGGGAGGTCATCCCAGAGGTAACTCTTACGCACACCTCAGTAGGAGCTCATAGAACATCTAAGTGCCTATCACCCCACACAGAAGGGCTCCTGAGAGCTCTGGAGACACCCAGGTCCTATATCAGGGGGGATAGCCACAGAGACTGATGCCTTATCAGTGGGATCTATTTTGGAATCTGTGCTCCTGAGAGTGACAGAATTAGACTCAAATAAGTCCTCCCTGCACATGGTTCATCAGTCCCTTCTATTCAAACCTATATGTGATGCTGGAGTTTTTAGGTATACTTCCAGAGACTGGAGCCTCTGGCCTACCTATGTGCCAGGTGTGCGTGGAATCTCGGTGGAGCTGCAACTCCTACCCTATAGCTCAATGGATTCATCCAAGTCACCTGGCAAGGAGACAACGATGGGCAATGGCCATCCCAGGGAATGGAGAGGGCCTGCATCTGCAGACAGGATCATCCCACCCAACATATCCACGGGATATAAGCCCTCTCTCACTTGGAGGTGGAGTGGACATCACCATCCCAGTCCCCTCAGGATTGGGGGAAGAACTATGGACTAGAGTGGACTTGATGGTATTCTGTTGTTCAGATATGGTGATTCTAGCAATGGAAGAAATTATAACAATGAGTTGGAGCCAGTGGCCACTTGACACTTTTGGGGCCGGGAGGGGACGAGCAGTTGAAATACAGGGGCTTCTTTGGGATTTGGAGGTTGTCCTGAGTACCGTTGTGGCAACGGATGTAGGCCATTTTAAATCAGCACACACCACTCAGAACTGTGTGGAAGAGAGTGTTGTCTACGATGTAAACTGTGGTTTATGGTTGGTGGCAAGGCCCCAGGATGTGTAAGTTCATTGAGGGTGGTGGGCCACACTTGTGGGAGATGTTTGTGTGGGATGTGGTGGGAGGTGTGGGAGGTGGGCAACATGGGAATCCCAGTGGGTTCCGTGTAATATTTTAGGTAATCTAAGCACCTCTTAAAATATATTTATATATATATAAATAACATTTTTGTAAGCAAATGCACATATATGCATATATATTTATATATCATTTTACAAATATTGGTATGTATTGTGAAAATTTTGATTTTTACCCACAATAAAAAATAAATTAATTAAAAAAATATATATATATATATATGTAATTTTTTAAAAACCTGGACCTTGGTGGAGGATGCTGAAGTCCAGGTTTTTCTCAGCCAGCAGAAGTCTGACCTCTGCTCTCTCTCCTCTGGCCTCATTCTGAAAAGAACAAATGTAGAACCTCGAATGTCTCCTAAGAAGTGACAGCAGAGGAGTGCCAGGGGGAAGGCCAGGCTCTCTGACCCAGAATATCACCTTCTGTTCCCTTTGGTATATTCCCTTCATGGTGTATCTTTTAAATGCTAAAACTGATATATCTCTACTTTCCTTGAAGTAAAGAAATTGGAGTTTTAACATTGTGATTGGCAATTATAAAACCGAGAATGGAACCAAACATTACAGGAAGTAGTAAATTGTATTTTGAACATACAAGAACAACCTCCTACTTGGGGTAATGGTGTCATGATAACAGACACATGGGAAAAGTGGAGTTATTCTTGTCCCAATTTGCTTTCATTTGATCTCTCAAGAAAAATTCACTCCAAACAAGAAAGGATGCAGCTCAAGGATTTAAAAGGGAATTAATACCCAAGATGAGAGAGTGGTTTTAACAGAATATGAGCTGTTAGTCAGTTCTAGTTCTAGTCTTCTGACCCAGGTAAATTATTCTGCCATGGAGCAAGTGTGAAGATAAACACCTATTTTGGATAATTAAACAGGAGGCTTGTGAGAATGTCATAGGAATGCTAATTGCTAGGAGATAGCATGGGTTCACTAAGAACAAGTCAGACTGAAGTACGCTAGATAGGGAATCAATAAATGGATCTGGAACCTGGCAGAAAAACCGCCGCCATTGAACATATGTCATCCAATGCCCCTAGATGGCTGCTGGAAGACCTTCAAGAGAACTCCCATTCCAAACAAGATTTCCTCAGGAAGCCAGGAGGAGTCTCCAGGGGCCTTGTCATTGGGCCCTCCCAGGGGATTGATGGGTGGGGTAATCAATCCAAACAACAAACAGCTAGAACTCCTCCCATGCCATTAACAAAAGGGCAGAATAATTAATGGTTCAAAAAGCAAGTGCAAAGGCCTTTTGCCCTCTCTTGCCTTTTGATCCTTGCCCTTGCCTTCTTCGCCCCTGCCTGGAACAACACGCAAGTTAAACATGGGCATTTATAATCTCTAATGGGCAAGTGTAGTCTGTAAATCAGCCCTCTTTATCACTTTTCAGCCCCTTCCTATCTCTGGGACCCATGATCTGTTATTTTCTCCCATTTCTCTTCCCTTCCTACCTTAATAAATTACTGACCTAAACATAGCTTGATCTTGAAATTCATTTCTTGCAGCTTAGTCAAGAGCCTAGACAAAATCCGGCTACAATTCTAGACAAATCTTGTTTTCTTTTGTGAAAGGCAACTATCTGGCAGGGAACCAAATCCAACAAAGTGACAATTGATAGGAATAAATATGAACTTCTACTATTAGTAATCCCAAACTCTTTCCTAAGTTCAGAGTCTGGGTCTGGGGAGAAGAGGTGAGAATATAGTCTAAGAGCAATAGCAAAATATTCATGAGCTTTCATCCACAGTGTGTTGAGATGCTGTAATACAAGAGGCAATGCTGGAAGCCTAATGCAGAGAGAGGGCAGGAAGTACTTGTGATGGTTAAGTTCATGTGTCAGCTTGGCTTGGTTATAGTGTCCACTTGTTTGGTCAAACAAGCCCTGGCCTGATTGTTTCTGTGAGGGTATTTAAATCATTTAGTCAGTTGATCGCATCTATGGCCGATTATATATACAATTAACAAAGGAGATTGCCTTCAGCAATGAGAGAAGTCTCCTCCAATGAGTTGAAGGCCTTAAAGGAAGAAGTGATGATTTCAGCAGTCAGAAAAAAGAAGTGGTCTCTCCATTTTAGACAATGAGCTTCTCCTGGGGAATTCATTGAAATCTTTATCAGAGTTTGGAACTTGAAGCCTGTTCTATGGAATTTGGGCTTGCCAACCCCCACAGTTGACTGACTTGATTCTGATAATAAATCTCATAATATTTACAAAAATTATACATATCCTATTGATTCTGTTTCCCTGGAGAATGCTGACTAATACAATACTGGATGCAAAATGTCGTATGACTATATTGGGAGTTGGGCTTAGTTCAGATACCACATTTCAGAAGCAATCTTGACCAAATGAAGCACACGCAGAAGTCATTGAACAGGATGAGAGAACTTGAACAGTGTCAAAGGAGGAATAGGTAAAGAAACTGGGTATTTTTAACCTGGAGGTGATGCAGAGTGGCATAGAAAACACAGGCTCTGGAGTCAGACATATTTGAATTTGAAATTGTACACAGATTTCTCTGATAAGCTGTGTGATCTTGGGAAAGTTACTAAATCTCTCTATTCTTCTATTTCCTCATACATCAAATAGAGACATAATGTATACCTTGTAGGGTGGTCAGGATTAAATGCAATAGGGTATATAAAGTGTTTATTATATAGCAAATGCTCAGTAAATATCAGTTATAATCATTAATATTGTTACTCAGGGGACAGCATTGCTGATTTCAAACATCTTTTTTTCCCAGTGGTTCTTTTCTTCAGCAACTACATTGGAGATTCCCAAATGTTATTGTTCAGAAGCATCACCTGGAATGGAAGTGGATGTGGAGTAGGAAGCCCCAGGAATCAGTCCCTCCTCCAGAACAACTATTAAACAGGCAGGAACTATCTGAAGCAATTATTTAAAAACTCCAGAGTCCAGTAGAACACTGTTCAGCATCTGGGGAAGAGCAGGAGGAAGAGGCTGGTAAATTATGGCAAATGCCAGTAAATTGCTCTCTCTGCACAGTGGTTGTGGACACCTTCTCAGCAGTGGGGTCTGGCCCCTGGTGTAGTTTGCTGATGCCATAGAGAGACATAAAAATATACATTCCCAAGATTGGGGCATGCATGAGAAATCAATGATTATGGCTTTTGATTAGCTTCTTTAGATCCCTGGGGGCTGGCTCTGAGGGTGGCCGTTGTTCCAACCTGCACTGGACAAAAGCAGCAGAGGAGACTTAAGCATAAAGATGGTATACTTCCTCAGAGCTGCAGAGCACAGTTGAAGGACTGCATTTGCTGGACAAGGGCAGAGTCAAGAAAGTGCAGCTTTGGGGAGCCATGGTAAAGCCCCTGACACCCTTCCTGGCCTCTCTCTCATCCCTTCAACAAGGCAGTTTGCAGCCTTGCTTTTTTTGTGGGTCCATAATCTTGTTCCAGCTGGGAAAGATTGATTTAGAAAACTCCTTTCTGGTGCTCCCCTACCCAGAATTTACCCTCCAGGCAAAAGCAGTTTAAGATAATGAAGGCAGTGTAAGAAACAATTGAGGCAGATAGCCTGGAATAGACTTACCTGCTTTTATAAGTCTAGCAGTGGAACACTCAGAGAGGGAGGTCTGTCACCTGGGTGGTAGAGGGGAATGCAAACTCTGTAAACAGGGGAACTCCTAAGGCCATTAGCAAGTACAAGCCCAGGACAAGACACAGGCCCAGAAAGGACTGGAAGGACCCTGAACTTTGCATTCGCCTTGGGTGGACCTTCCTGATAGGAGAGATGACAATCTCTGTCATATCACCAGCTGGTTAAAAACTCAAGAAATACACATCCCAGAGAATTAATTCCAGAATTAACATTCTAAAATATTAAAAGTACAGTGGACAATAAAATTACAAAACAAAGAAAGAGTAAATGATAGCCCATCCAAAGGAAGAGAACAGAAATCCAGAAAACATCAATGGAGACCAGAGTGTGGACATGCTGTACAAAGACTTTTAAAAAATGATCACTAATGTGCTCAAGGAGATGAAGGAGAATACAGAGAAAGAACTAAAGGATACCAAGAAAAAAATGAATGAACAATATAAGAATCTCAATAAAGAAAAATTTTTTAAAGGAAGCAAGCAGACCTACTGAAGTTGAAGACTGCAATAACTCAAATGAAAAATTCCCTAGAAGGCTTCAAGAGCAGACTGGAGCTGGCATAAAAATCATTGAACTCCAAGACAAGACAATTGAAATGAGTCAGGCTGAGGAGCAATAGAAAAAAGAATTATAAAAAGCTAAATAGCCTGAGACCTCCAGGACACCAAGTATACCAATATATGCATAATATAGGCCCAAGGGAGAAGGAAAAAAGGGGCAGAAGGAATATTCAAAGAAATAATGGCATAAATCTTCCCAAACTTAGCAAAATACATGAATATGCATACCCAAGAAGCCCAGAGAACACAAAACAGTATAAACTTGAAGAAAAATATGCTCTGTCACATACTGATCAAATGGTCGAATGCAAAGGACATTAACAGAGTTCAGAAAGCTGCAAGAGAAAAGCAATGTGTTATGTACGAGGGAGTCCCAATAAGATTAAGTCCCAATTTCTCATCAGAAACCATGGAGACAGAGGGGCAGTGTGTTGAAATACTTAAAGTGCTGAAAGAAAACAATTGCCAACCAAGAATTTTAGATCCAGGGAGATTGTGTTTCAAAAATGAGGTAGAGATTAAGACATTTTCATATTAAAAAAAAAAGCTGAGAGTTTATTACCACAAGACCTGTCTTACAAGCAATGCTAAAGGGACTTCTTCAGACTGAAAGGAAAGGACACAAGACAGTGGATCAAAGTGGTATAAAGAAATAAAGACTTTAGTAAAGATAACCATTTGGGTAGTTATAAATGTCATTACTATTGTATTCTTTGGTATGTAACTCCACTTCTTACTTCCTACGGGTGATAAAATGCAAATGCATAAAACATAATGAAAGTCTGTGGTTTTGTACATACAAGGTACACAGATATAATTTGTAACAACTACAAAAAAACATGCAGAATACAGATGGGTAAATGGTTGTTATATATTTAGGATGTTAAATTTTAACCCCATGATAACTACAAGGAAAATATATGGAAAATATATCTAGATAGAAATGAGAAAGGATTTAATATGGTACAATAGAAAATATCAAGTAAATATAAAAGTAGGCATTAATGGAAGAATTGAGGGATGAAGAAGGTATAAGTTTTACAAAGAATAAATAGGAAAATGGCAGGAAAAAGTCCTGCATTATCAGTAGGGACTTTAAATGTAAATGGATTAAACTTCCCAGTCAAAAGGCAGATATTAGCAGAATGTATAAAAAAAAAAAAAAAACCTAACCCAACTATATGCTGTCTACAAAAGACTTATCTTAAATTCAGATACAAGTAGGTTGAAAGTGAAAAGATGGGGAAAAAATATGCCATGAAAATAGTAAGAAAAGGAGATCTGAGGTAGTTATATACTACTATCAGATAAAATAGACTTTAAGTCAAAACAGTTACAAGATACAAAGACAGTCATTATATACAGATAAAGTCAATTCAATTAGAAGATGCAATAGTTATAAATATATATACATGTAAAAGCAGAGCCCCAAAATATAAAAGCAAATATTGACAGAATTGAAGCGAGAAATTGGTAGTTCTACATTAATAGTAGGAGGTTTTAATATACAAATTTCAATAATGGATAGAGCATCTAGGCAATCAATACGGAAATACAAGACTTGACCAATACTCTAAACCAACTAGACCAAAGAGGCATACATAGAACATTTCACCCAACAACAACAGAATACACATCTTCTCAAGTGCATAAGGATCATTCTAGGATAGCCCGTATCTGAGGTCACAAAACAAGTCTCACTAAATTAAAACATATTGAAATCATACAATGTATCCTCTCCAACCACAAAGGAATGAAGCTAGAAGTAAATACCAGAGGGAAAAGAGGAAAATTCACAAATTTGGTGGAAATTAAATAACATCCTCTTAAACAATCAATGGGTTGAAGAAGAAATCACAAGGGAAATAAGGAAATATATCAAGGAGAATAAGGATGAAAATAAAACACACTAAACTATATGGGATGCAACAAAGGCAGTGTTTAGAGGGAAATTTATAGTTTCTAACTGCTTACATTAAAAAAAAGAAGAAAGACTTCAAATCAGAGACCTGAACTCAAAACTGAAAGAACAAGAAAAAAAAAAATAAAGCAAACACCTACTCTCCAGTTCATTGGACTCACTCAGGACAACTAACAGGGAGATGATGACTGACAACGACCATCTCAAGGCACAGAGAGAGTCTGCAAGTGCAAGCAAGAAAGTCCCATCCATCTGCCCCATGGGATCTAAGCCCCCTCTCAATTAGAGGTAGAATGGGCATCACCATCACATAATCCTCAGGATTGGGGAATGGACGATGAACTAGAGTAGACTTACAGTTGTTCTACTGTAGACTTGTTGTTATCCTAGCAGTGGAAGAAATTTTATCACAGTTGTGGAGGCAGTGGCCACTGGAGGTTCTGAGGGGAGGGAGAGGGAAAAACAGGTGTAATTTGGGAGCATTTTTGGGACTTGAGAATTATCCTGAATGATATTGCAAAGACAGATACAAGCCATTGTATATCTTGTAATAACTTGCAAATGTGTGGGAGAGAGTGTAAACTATAATGTAAACTATAATCATCACTTAGTGGCAATACTCCAAGATGTGTTCATCAATTGTGGCAAATGTACCACACAAATGAAGGATGTCATTGATGTGGGAAAATGTGGGAGGACTAGGGAGCGGGGCATATGAGAATCCCCTATATTTTATGTGTAACATTTACATAATGTAAGTTTCTTTAAAAAAAATAAAAAAGTATATATTTTTTAAAAGTACAACAAACAAAACCCAAAGCAAGCAGAAGGAAGTAAATAACATAGAATGAAGATAACTGAAATCAAGAAAAAGAACAACAACAATAGAGAGACTCGACAAAATTAAAAGTTGGTTCTGTAGGCTGGGGGAGCATTCAAGACGGGGCGCATCTGGAGTAGGTTTCTGGAGAGTGTGTGTGTTCATCCTGTCATAATGTGTTGTGTCAGGGAGTGGAGACCCACATGGTGAGTGGGAAGGAGATGGACCCCCATCTTTGGAAGGACCGATTCACCCAGAAACAGACAGGTGGGTGTCTATTAGGAGCAAGGGTGGATCCTAACAAGGGAGGATAATCAGCCTGTCAAGACCTCTTGTTGCATGTAACTATGAATCTTGTCATCCAATGAGTCAAAAAGGGGGGTGTCATGAGCCCCAGGGGAATGGAGAAGAAGGAACAGAAAAGATCAAACGGGGTATTTAGTGATCAGGGGAAATGTTTTTCATTACCTTACAGTAATGGACACAGGACATGGTAAATATCATAAAAAATTATTAAACTGTACCGTCTAAATTGTAAACTATGCTGTAAACCATTGACAATGTTTAGTAGCTATGTTTCACTGTCTGTATAACAGTTATAACAATGCTACCATCCACAAGGTTTTAATATGGGGTGAGGAAAGGGGGAGGAGGTTGGGTTTATGAGAGTCTCTAGTATTCTGTGTGTGACTTTGCTGTGACATAAAACTTCTTTGAAAATTAAGTGAAAAGTTGGGAGACACTGGGGAGTGAGAGGGGGAAGGTGCCACAGTACAGACTGGACACCCGATAATGCAGTGATAAAAGGAAAAAAAAAATAATTAAAAAAAACTTTGTTTTTTCCCATTTTTTGAATGTCCCAATCCTTTAATTATATATATATATATATATATATATTTAATTATATTTTATTTTTAGTTTTTTTTTCCTGAGTTTCCATGTATTTTATCTCTTGCATTTAAGCTTATCATTATTATTTCATCTTCCTATTAATTGTATTTGGTTATTATATGGGCTTCATCTTCAAGGAAGGTTTAGGTCACAAAAGGGTTACAACGGGAACTGCAGAGGATCATTGGTGGGGAGTGTCTGGGATGGGGGAGTCATGGGAGGAAACTCATCTGAATATACATGAAAGATATATAAAATTTTCCAAATGTCAAGGGGTGTGACATGGTCACAGTGGGTGGACAATCACTCAATAAATGAGGGAATACTGAATTCCCAGCCTGGAGAGTGCTGCCACATTCTCCAAGGGAGCAGCAACAGTCCCCTGAGTGCAGGGGCAGTGTCTGGCAAAGGAGGATGGTCTGCTAATAGGTTCTTTTTTTTTTTTTTTTTTTTTTATTTTTATTGTGGGTAAAAATCAAAATTCTCACAATACATACAAACATTTGCAAAATGATATATAAATATATATGCATATATGTGTATTTGCTTACAAAAATGTTATTTATATATATATATACATATATTTTAAGAGGTGCTTAGATTACCCAAAATATTACACGGAACCCACTGGGATTCCCATGTTGCCCACCTCCCACACCTCCCACCACATCCCACACAAACATCTCTATGGACTAGAGTGGACTTGATGGTATTCTCTTGTTCACATATGGTGATTCTAGCAATGCAAGAAATTATAACAATGAGGTGGAGTCAGTGGCCACTTGACACTTTTGGGGTAGGGAGGGGATGAGCAGTTGAAATACAGGGGCTTCTTTGGGAGTTGGAGGTTGTCCTGAGTACTGTTGTGGCAACGGATATAGGCCATTTTAAATCAGCACACACCACTCAGAACTGAGTGGGAGAGAGTGTGGTCTACAGTGTGAACTGTGGTCTATGGTTAGTGGCAAGGCTCCAGGATGTGTAAGTTAATAGGTTCTTGATATTGATGACTAGCCTTATGAGTCTTTGCTCTTGTAATTGAAACTTAGCCTACTGTTATGGAGTGCCTAAGGGTTGCCACCTGAGAGCCTCCTTGTTGCTCTAATGTGGCCTCTCTCTAAGCCAAACTCAGCATATGAATGCATTACCTTCCCCCCAGCGTGGGACATGACCCCAGGGATGAGCCTCCCTGGCAAGGAGGGATTAACACCAAGTGCCAACTGGCAATAGGACTGTAAAAAAAAAAACAACCTTGAATAAAAGGGGGAAAAGGTAAAGACAAATGAGTTCACGTGGCTAAGAGACTTCAAAGAGAGGCGGGAGGTCATCCCAGAGGTAACGCTTACGCACACCTCAGTAGGATCTCATAGAACACCAAAGTGGATATCACCCCACACAGAGGGGCTCCTGGGGGCTCTGGAGACACCCAGGTCCTATATAAGGGGGAATAGCTCCAGAGATTGATGCCCTATCAGTGGGCTCTACTTTGGAATCTGTGCTCCTGAGAGTGACAGAGTTGGGCTCAATTAAGTCCTCCCTGCACATGATCCATCAGTCCCTTCTATTCAAACCTATATGTGATGCTGGAGTTTCTAGGTGTACTTCCAGAGATTGGAGCCTTTGGCCTGTCCGTGTGCCAGCTGTGCCTGGAATCTCAGGGGAGCTGCAACTCCTACTCTACAGCTCAATGGACTCACCCAAGTTACCTGGTGAGGAGATGATGATGGACAACGGCCATCCCAGCGAATGGAGAAAGTCTGCAGCTGCAAGCAGGATGATCCCATCCATCGTACCCATGGGATATAAGCCCCCTCTCACTTGGAGGTGGAGTGGACATCAGCATCCCAAACTCCTCAGGATTGGGGGAAGAGCTATGGACTAGAGTGGACTCACTGGTATTCTGTTGTAGACATATTGTGATTCAAGTAATGGAAGAAATTACAACAGTGAGGTGGAGCCAGTGGCCATTGGATGCTTTTGGGGCAGGGAAGGGAAAAGCAGTTGTAATATAGGGGCTTTTTCGGGACTTGGGAATTATCCTGAGTGACATTACAATGACAGATATAGGCCATTTTACATCAGCATATAACATGCAGAACTGTGTGGGAGAGAGTGTGGTCTACAATGTGAAGTATGGTCCATGCTTAATGGCAAAGCCCCAGGATGTGTATATCCATTGCAGGTGATGTGCCACACTAATGAAATATGTTTTTGTGGGATGTTCTGGGAGGTGTGGGAGGTGAGGAACATGGGAATCCTTGTAATTTTTGTGTAACATTTATGTATTCTAAGCATCTTTTAAAATATATATTAAAAAAAAAAGAAAAAAAAAGTTGGTTCTTTGAAAAGACCAATGAAATTGACAAACTTTTAGCTAGACTGATGAAGAAAAAGAGAAAGAACATAAATGAGTAACTCAAAGAGAAACATAACTACCCATCCCAATGAAACAAAAAGGATAATAAATAACTATACATAACTATGTGCCAAAAAACTAGATATTCTAGATGAAATGGACATATTCCTAGAAAAACACAAACAACCTTCACTGATTCAGGAAGAAATTAGATCTCAACAAAGCAGTGACTCAACAAAGTTCTCCCATCTACTCACACTCTTCAAAAAAAAATCTAAATGGAGAGAATACTTCTTAATTCCTTCTATGAGGCAAACATCATCCTCATACTCATGCCAGATAAAGATGCCACGAGAAAAGAAAATTACAGACCAATATCAAAACAGACCAATATACAAAAGTCCTCAATAAAATACTAGGAATCCAAATCCAACAGCACATAAAAAGAATTGTACACTCTAAAGTACATTTCTCTCAGTCTAAGAATCAAGGGTGTTACTGAGACATAAGTAGGATGTTTTAGCCTCCATTTTATAGAAAACTCAACTGAAGTCGGAAAATATAAAATATATTTTTCAACATCATAGAGCTTATAACTGGTAGTAAATAGGACTAAATCCCCAAACTTTTTATTACAGATTCAGAGGTCTATTTCTATAGTTCCTTTCATAGTCCTCTATTTTTTTTACCATTTGCAATCCTACTTATGGAACTAGATGCAGTTCAGATCTCAACTCCTCCATGACCAGCTATGGAGGAGGCATTATACATGCTTCTAACCTCTCCTCACAAGTTGGAATGATCATAAAATCTCAATTGCTTGGCCACCAGTGATTAGTTTAATACAGGGTTTCTCAGCCTTGGCACTATTGAGATTTTGGGTTGGATACTTTTTTGTTGTGGGAAGCTGTGCATTGTAGGATGCTTAGCAGCATTTTGGCCTCTACTCACCAGATGCCAGTAGCAAGCCCTGGTTCTGACATACTTCATTAGTGTGGTACATTTGCCACAATTGATGAACACATCTTTTCACTGATGATTACAGTTTACATTATAGTTTATACTCTCTTCCGCACATGTTTGCAAGTTATTACAATAGTTATTTACTATTAACTAAATTTCATGGTTTAACTTAGGGTTCACTGTTTGTGTAGTGTAGTTATGTGAATTTTTTTTAAAAATTTTATTCTGTTACCATATATACAATTTAACATTTCCCCCTTTTACTCACATTCAGATATATATTTCAATGCTGTTAATTGTGTTCACAATGTTATGTAACCATTACCACTATCTACTACCAAAACATTTCCATCATTCCAAAGAGGAACCCTGTACATTTTAAGCCTTAACTTCCCATTCCCTATCCCCACCCTATCCATGGTAACCTGTAGTCTAGATTCTGAACCTATGAGTTTGCTTATTCTAATTGTTTCAAAACAAAGACTGCACAATATTTGTACTTTTGTGTCTAGCTTCTTTCACTCAGTGTCTTCAGGGTTCATTCATGTTGTCACATGTATCAGGACTTCATTCCTTTTTACAGCTGAATAATAATATTCCACTGTATATATATATATATATATATATATATATATATATATATATA
>JAKSZT010007815.1:43925844-43963364 GCA_026826555.1 Tolypeutes matacus | reverse complement strand
TATATATATATATATATATATATATATATATATATATATATACACAACATTTTATTCATCAGTTGATGGACACTTGGGTGGCTTCCGTCTATTGGCAACTGTGAATAATGCCACTATGAACATTGGTGTGCAACCATCTGTTCAAGTACCTATTTTCATTTCTTTTGGGTATATACCTAGTAGTAGGATTTCCTGGTCATATGGTAATTCTACACTTAGCTTTCCGAGGAACTGCCAAACTGTATTGCACAGTGACTGCACCATTTTTACATTGCTACCAGGAATGAATGAGTATTCCTATTTCTCTGTATTCTGTCCAATACTAGTTATTTTCTATTTTTTAATAGCAGCCATTCTAATGGATGTGCAGTGGTATCTCACTGTTGTTTTGATTTGCATTTCCCTTATGGCTAATGATGTTGAGCATCTTTTCATGTGCTTTCTGGCCATTTGTATATCTTATTTAGAGTCTGTTCAAATCTTTGCCCATTTATTAACTGAGTTGTCTGTCTTTTTGTTGTTAAGTTGAAGGATTTCTTTATGTATTCTAGATATTAATCCTTTATCACATATGTGGTTTCCAAATATTTTCTTCCATTGCATAGATTGTTGTTTTACTTTCACGACAAAGTCCTTTGAGGAACAAAAGTTTTTTGCTTTTGATGAGGTGCTATTTATCTAAATTTTCTTGTGTTGTTGTGCTTTGGGTGTAAAATCTATGAAATGATTGCCTAACACAAGGTCCTGAAGATGGTTCTCAATGTTTTCTTTCATGGGTTTGTTAGCTTTAGCTCCTATATTAAGATCTTTGATCAATCTGAGTTGATTTTTGCATATGGTGTGAGGTAGGGATCCTCCTTCTTCTTTTTGCAGATGGAGACCCAGTTTTCCCAGCACCATTTGTTGAAGAGACTTTTCTTTCCCAGTTGAGTGGTCTTTGCACCTTGTCAAAAATCAGTAGTCCATAAATGTGAGTGTGATTTCTGAGCTTTCAATTTTTTCCCCATAGTCTGTATGTCTGTCCTAGTGCCAGTACCATGCTGTTTTGATTACTCTGGCTTTGTAATAAGTTTTAAGATCAGGAAGTGTGAGTCCTCCAACCTCATTCTTCTTTTTCAAGATAGCCTTAGCTATTTGGAGCCCCTTATCCTTCCATATAAGATACTTAAAAAAAAAATAGATAGATAGATAGATAGATAGATAGATAGATAGATAGATAGATAGATAAATTGTGAGCTTACAAAACAATCATGCATAATGTGCAGAATTCCCATAAAACACCTCTCCAGCAACACATTACATTTTTGTGGAACATATCCTCCCATATAAATTTGATAATTGGCTTTTCCATTTCTACAAAAAACATTGGAATTTTGATTGGGATTGCATTGAATCTGTAAATTGTTTTGGGTAGTATTGATACCTTAACAATATTTTGCCTTCCAGTCTATGAATGTGGAATGCCTTTCTATTTATTTAGATCTTCCTTAGTTTCTTTTAGCAATGTTTTGAAGTTTCCTCTGTAGAAGTCCTTTACATCCTTGGTTAGATTTATTCCTAGATATTTGATTCGTTTAATTGCTATTGTGAATGGAATTTTTTCCCTTGATTTCTTCTTCCGATTGTTCATTGCTTGTGTACAGAAACACTACTAATTTTGGAGTGTTGGTCTTGTAGCCAGGCACTTTGTTGAATTCATTTATTAGCTCAAGGAGATTTATTGTGGATTTTTCAGGATTTTCTATATATAGGATCATATCATCTGCAAATAGCAGAAATATTACTTCTTCCCTTCCAATTTGGACGCATTTTATCTCTTTTTATTGCCTAATTGTTCTGGCAAGAACTTCTGTACAATGTTGAATGACAGTGGTGACATTGGACTTCCTTGTCTTGTCACTAATTTTAGAGGGAAAGATTTCAGTCTTTCACCATTAAGAAGGATGTTAGCTGTGGTAGCTGTGGGCTTTTCATATGTGCTCTCTCTTTATAATGTTGGGGAAGTTTCCTTCTATTCCTTCTAAACCTATTCTAAGGTTTTTTGTTTTTTTTTCAAGAATGGGTACAGGATTTTATCAAATGACTTTTCTGCATCAGTTGAGATGATCATGTGGTTTTTGTCCTTCATTCTGTTAATGACATGCATTACATTAATTGATTTTCTTATGTTGAGCCAACATTGCATGCTAGGGATAAATCCGATTTGATCAAGGTGTATAATTATTTAATATGCTATTGGATTCAGTTTGCTAATAGTTTGTTGAGAATTTTTTCATCTATATTCATGAAAGACTATGGTCTGTAATTTTGTTTTCTCCTGGTATCTTATCTGGCTTTGGTATGAGGGTGATGTTGGCCTCATAAAATGAATTAATGAATGCTCCTTCCTCTTTAATTTTTTGTAATAGTTTAGCTGAATTGGAGTTAATTCTTCTTGGAATGTTTGGTAGAATTCTCCTGTGAAGCCATCTGGTACTGCACTTTTCTTTGTTGGGAGTTTTTTGTTTACTGACTCAATGTCTCTTCTAATACTTGGTTTGTTGAGATCTTCTATTTCTTCTTGAGTCATTGTAGGTAGTTCATGTGCTTCTAAGAATTTGTACATGTCATCTAGGTAATCTAATTTATTGGAGTACAGTTGTTCATAGTATCTTCTCATAGGCCTTTTTATTTCAGCGGGATCAGTAGTAATGTCTTCCTTTCCTTTCTTGATTTTAGTTATTTGTATCTTCTCTTTTTTCTTTGTCATTCTACCTAAAGATTTGCAAATTTTATTGACCTTTTTAAAGAACCAACTTTTGGTTTTGTTGATTCTCTCTATTGTTTTTTGTTTTCTATTTCATGTATCTTTGTTCTCGTCTTTGTTATTTCCTTTCTTTTGCTTGTTTAATTTGCTCTTCTTTTTCTAGTTCTTCCAGTTTTGAGGTTATGTTTCTGACATGAAATTTTTTTTTAATGTAAGCGTTAAGAGCTATCAGTATCCATCTCAGCACTTTCTTCTCGGCATCCCATAAGTTTTGGTATGTTGTATTTTCATTTTCTTTTGCCTCAAGATATTTCCTATTTTTGCTTCTGATTTTCTCTTTAACCTATTTGTTGTTTAAGATTATGTTGTTCAATTTCAATATATTTGTGAATTTTACATTTCTTCCTCTGTTATTGATTTCTAGGTTCAGTAGGTGTTGCTGGAGAATATATATTGTATGATTTTAATATTTTTAAATTTATTGAGACTTGTTTTGTAACATAACATATGGTCTATCCTAGAGAATGATTCGTGTGCACTTGAGAAGAATGTGTATTCTGTTTTTGTTAGGTGAAGCATTTATATATATATATGGTTTAGAGTATCAATCAAGTCTTGTACTTCCTTTTGATCTTCTTACTAGATGTTCTATCAACTATTGAGAGTGGCATATGAAAGTCTCCTACTATTAATGTAGAACTGTAGATTTCTCCCTTCAGATCTCTCAGTATTTGCTTCATATATTTTGGGGCTTTGTTGTTAGGTCCATATATATTTATAATTGTTACATCTTCCTGTTGAATTGTCTCCTTCATCAGTATATAATGACCATGTCTGTCCCTCATCACTGTTGTTTACTTAAAGTCTATTTTATCTGATATTAGTATATCCACCCCAGATTTCTTTTGGTTACTACTTGTGTGGTATATTTTTTCCATCTTTTCACCCTCAGCCTACATGTATCTTTGACTTTAAGGATAGTCTTTTTGCAGACAGCATATAGTTGGGTCATGCTTTTTTTATCCATTCTGCCAATCTCTGCCTTTGGACTAGAGAGTTTAATCAATTTACATTTAAAGTCATTATTGAAAATACAGGACTTTCTTCTGCCATTTTGCTATGTATTTAGCCTTTGAAATTCTTATACCTTTTTTTTACACCTGTCTTCTGTTAATGCTTATTTTTTTATATTTGTTTGATTTTTTGTGTTGGGGCATATTGACTGCCTTCTCATTTCTATATGGATATCTTTTTCACCTGTTTTTCTTGTGGCTACCATGGAGTAAAATTTAATATCCTAAATATATAACAATCCTATCTCATTTGATACCAACCTAACTTTCATGGCATACACATATACTTTTCCTATCTCCTTCTTTTCCCCACTTTTTTTGTACCTGTTACCACGTATATCTTTGTATATTGTAAGTCCAAAAACCTAGATTTATCATTATTTTTTTTCTTTTCTTGAGGTACTGGGGCCGGGGATTGAACCCAGGACCTTGTGTGTGGGAAGCCGGCACTCAACCACTGAGTCACATTGGTACTCCTGAGTTAGTTTTTTCATTTGTTTGCTTGTTGTTTGGTTTTGTTTATTTCTTTGTTTGTTTTTAGAAGGCACTGAAACTGAACCTGGGACCTCCCATGTGGGAGGTAGGTACTCTACTGCTTGAGCCACATCCGCTCCCTATCATTACTTTTTATACATTTGAATTTTAGCACCTGTAGGAAGTAAAGTGGAGTTACATACCAAACAATACGCTACAATAATACTGGCATTTATAATTACTGCTGGTTTTTATTTCTTTATGCTGCTTTGATCCACTGTCTAGGGTCCTTTCTTCTCAGTCTGAGCATTGCTTATAGGGCTGGTCTGGTGGTGATGAACTCCTTTAGCTTTTGTTTATCTGAGAATATCTTAATCTCTCCTTCATTTTGAAAGAAAGTCTTACCAGATATAAAATTCTTGGCTGGTGGTAGTTTTCTTTCAGCACTTCAGTATTTCAACCCACTGCTTTCTTCCCTCCATGGTTTCTGATCAGAAATCAGCACTCAATCTGTATGTAACACATTGCTTTTCTCTTGCAGCTTTCAGAACTCTCTCCTTGTCCTTTGCATTTGATAGTGTATTCAGTATCTGTTCTCTGGGCTTCCTGGGTATTCATATTCACATCTTTTTCTTCTTTGGGGAAGTTCTTTGTCATTATTTCTTTGACTATTCCTTCTGCCTTTTTCTTTCTTTCTTTCTTTCTTTCTTCTCCTTCTGGGACTCCCAAAATGCATATATTGGTGTACTTGATGATATCCTATAGCTGTCTTAGACTGTTTTTGCTTTTAATAAATTCTTTTTTCTTTCTGCTCTTCAGACTGTCTCATTTCCAGTGTCTGTCTTCTAGTTCACACATACTTTCTTCTATCAGCTCCAATCTGGTCTTGAAACCCTTGTGGGAATTTTTCTTTTCAGTTATAGTGGTGTTCAACTCCAGTAGTTATGTTTGGTTCCTTTTTAAAATTTCTATCTCTTTAATTAAGGTTTCATATTGCTCATTCATTGTTTTCCTGATACCCATTAGTTATTTATCTGTATTTTCCTTCATCTCCTTCAGCATAATTAAGATAATTTTTTTAGGGGCTGTGTTTGGTAGTCCAAATCCTTGTCTTCTTCACTGGTGTTTTCTGGATTTTTAATCATCTTCTTTCAGATGGACCATCATTTCCTGTTTCTTTGTTTGTCTTGTACTTTTTTGTTGCAGACTGTACATTTTTATATGTTAATATGTAAACTCTGGGATTTATTCCCAGATATGTCTATTTCTTGATTTTGTAACCAGCTGGTGTTAAGACAGAGATATCTTGAGCTTCAACTCTCCCATCAGGAAGGTCTGCCCAAGGTGAATGCAGTGCACAGGGTTTTTCTTGTTTTTATGGCCCTGTTCTTCTCCTTTGCTTTTACTTGTTATTTATTTTGGAGTTCCCATATTCACAGACATTTTGTTGTCCCCTTTGATACCCAAGAAACAGACCTCTCTCTCCTCTGTCCTTGAAATGGACAGTTCTTTGCCCCAGATTGCCTGCCTTTATATTTTTAGATTAAAAAAAAAAGTTTTTTTAAACATTTATTTATTTCTCCCCACCCCCTTTGTTGTTTTTCACTTGCTGTGTCTGTTCATCTTCCTTGTCTCTTTAAGAGGCACTGGCAGCCAAACCCAGGACCTCTAATGTGGGAGGGAGGTGCCTAATTGCCTGGGCCACCTCCACTCCCTACCTTGTTATGTCTCTCATCATGTTTTTCCCTCCCTGCATCTCTGGTTGCGATATCTTTTTGTGCCAGCTCGCCGTGCCTGCCCATCAAGTCAGTTCGCTGTCTTCTTTAGGAGGCACCGGGAACCTCTGCTCCCTGCTTTGTTGTGTCTCTCATCATGCTTTTGCTTCTTGTCTCCTGTTGTGTCAGCTTGCTGCACCTGCCTGTCGCACCAGCTCGCCGTCTTCTTTAGGAGGCACCGTGATCAGAACCAGTGACCTCCCATGTGGTAGGCGAAAGCCCAGTCACCTGAGCCACATTCACTTCCCTAAAATTTTTAAAGAAGCTTTAGATTATATAAATGTTACATAAAAAATATAAGGGATTTCCATATACCCTCATCCTCCCACACTTTCCAACATTAACAACATCTTTCATTAGTTTGGTACATTTGTTAAAATTGACGAACACATATTGAAGTATTGCTACTAACCATGAACTATAGTTTACATTATAGTTTACACTTTACCCTGCACAATTTTATAGGTTTTGACAAAATGTATAATTGCCTGTATCTATCATTGCAATGTCATGCAGGACAATTCCAATGTCCCCAAAATAACCCCATGTTATACCTATTCTTTCCTCTCCCTCCCCTCAGAACTTCTTGTGGCCATTGCCTTTAAATCAATGATAAAAGATCTTCCATTGCTAGACTAATAATGTCTACTTTAGTCCACAGTTGCATTCCCCCCCTTATGTTTGTTCATTCCTCAATTTGGGGATGGTCATGCTCACTCTGTTTCTGATTGAGAGGGGACTTAGATCCCATGGGACAGAAGGATGGAACTTTCTTGCTTGAAATTGTATACACTCTGTTTTGTGTGTGTGTGTGTGTGTGATGGACGTTGTCCATCATCATCCTTTTGTGAGTAGTCCTGGGTGAGTCCAATGAACTGTAGAGTAGGTGTTGCAACTCTGCTGAGATTCAGGGCTCAACCATCATATGAACAGACCCAAGATTTAAGTTTCTGTGACATATAATTAACATGTATAGTGCTAATTATCGGTTCAAATAAAACGGGCAGAAGAGCCACGTGTATGGAAATTATAAATGAGTCTAACTCAGGTACATTGGGAAGCATATATTCCAAAGTAAGACCCACTGACATGGTGCTGAATTCCTGAGATTGCCCTGCTTATAGTGTCTAGATATCTCTAGAGTCCTCAGGAGACCTGCTGTTTGAGGCACTGTTTATTGTGGCAGTTAATGAGATCCTGCTGAGACATGCATAAGTGTAACCTCTGGAATGACCTCCTGACCCACTTTGAAATCTCTTAGCCAAAAACTCATTTGTATTTAATATTTCCCCCTTTTGGTCAAGGTCTATTTCCAGATGCTTTGCTACTTGGTGCTTGGAGTAATCCCTTGGTGCCAGGAGGCTCATTCCTGGGAATCATGTTCCCATAAAGGGGACACAGACAAGCTCCAAAATACTCTAGGGTGTGGATCAGGACATCTCCAATGATCTTCTCCAATGGCTCCCCAAAGCTGTGCTTTCTTATCTTGCCCTGTAAGTGCAGCCCTTCAACTAACTGTCTCTTGCAGCCCTGTGGAAGCACAGCATCTTTAAGTCTCCATTGCCAATGCCACCCCCTGTCCAGGGAGGGTTGAAACAATGGCCACCTTCATAGCCAGGCCCCTAACAATCAGAATTTACTAATCAAAAACCATAATCAGTGATCAACTGTCTTGGAGAAAAGAATATTTAAGTCCCTTTCTGTCACCAGCATGCTAGCCAAAGGCTGGAACCCTCAGTGGCCTACTGTGAGAGTGGGGGTGGGCACCAGTAGCTGCTTTGTAAAGAAAGCAATTTTCTGTTCTTTAACATAATTTATTAACCTTTTCCTCCTGCTCTTCTCTGGATGCTGTACTGTGTTCTTCTGGCCCCCAGAGATTCAAAATAGTTGTTTCAGACAGTTCCCGTCAGTTTAATAGTTCTTTTGGTGGAAGGACTGAGTCCTGGAGCTCCCTACTCCATCTTCCCACAATCATTTTGCTGGGATTTTGATCCCCTCAGTTTTAGGCCCTTCTGTCATGAGTGGTCTTATGTGTTATCCCCAAGAGCTGTAAATTGTTCATCTTTTGTCTATGCCATGACAAGTACAAGGCTGAGAGTAGGGATCATTGCTTATTTCTTTATATATATGCAGAAACTAGAACACTTCCTGAATTATAGGGGAGACCTATTATATATTTTTCCAACTGTAGCAGTTTGATATTATTTATGAATTTCAAAAATATGATTTTGGATTATTCTGTGAAATGGTCTGATTCTCTAAGTGTATTAGTTTGTATTGGATTCAGAGATTTCACTTTTATTTGATTGAGTTGTGATTAGGTTTTGATTGGACCATGTCAGTGGGATGTTGAGTCCCCACCCCCTTGGTGGGTGGGGACTCACAGAGAAAACTGCAGAGGAGTTGGAGTTTTGATATTGGAGCTCTGGGAAGAAAACACACAGAGAAGCAGATATGTGAGGAAAGAGAGAAGGTTCCATTAGACACGGCAGGGGCCCTGGGAAGAGAGACGAGCCATTCGCCTGATAGTCTACAGCTGACCTTGTGGAAATAACCGAGCAACTGAGCTTGGAGATAAACAAGCCCCAGGAGAAAGATGAGACTAATCCCAGCCTACAGCTGATATTGGAAGAAACTGGGACCATGGAGTTTTAGAAGAAGAGGAAGCCTGAACCCTTGCAGACTTTGGCAGCCATCTTGCTCCAACACGTGGCAACAGACTTTGGTGAGGGAAGTAACGTATGCTTTATGGCCTGGTAACTGTAAGCTTCTACCCCAAATAAATACACTTCATAAAAGCCAACAGATTTCTGGTACTTTGCATCAGCATGCCTTTGGCTGACTAATACCCCAACAAATAAAAGAATAAATATTTTTGGAAGAGTAGCATATATTAGCTAATTCTATTTCTTCAACTTCCATCTATGGTTTAATCCTTTGTTCATCTTGTTCTACCCTCATTTCTCTAGTATAATTACAAAAAAGCAGAGACTTTATGGCCATATATATCAGGGTTCCAATCCTATGTCTATCACTTATTAGATTTTTATCTATCATAAATGTCTATTGCTGCCCACTATGATGAGATGGCAAAGTGAGAAGCTTCAGTGCTCTATCCCTCCACATAAGTTTGGAGCAGCCGTCAAGAAATGGCAAGAACACCCTCCTCAAAGCTCCAGAAAACAGTTAAAGGATAGTAGAAACAGGGCAAGGATCAAATCAAGAGAAATGTGAACTTAAAAACACTATAAGATCTCATGACACCCTGAATGGCCCCTCCCTTACCCTTTACTGGCTTTGCACCAAGCTGGCACATGCTGCCAGTGCAGGTCCCTGGTCCTGGTTCTGAAAGAAGCCGAGTCCCTCATGCACATACTGGGAGCACGTATGTCTGGTCCGATCTGTCTGGTGGTAGCCTGAGGGATTGAACCAGCACACTTATCTCAGACTTACGATCCCAGAAGTTGTCCTGCATGTATAAGGCAGCTCACAGAGGTCTCCTACAGAACACTGCAGAGATATGTCAAGTCATGGCTGCTTGGGGAAAGGGATTCTTAGTTTTAGAACTTGCAGTACAGAGCCTGAGACTGTGAAGAAACGATTTCCTAGGAAGAGGGTACATTTATATTCATGTAAATTGGGGAATTCCTGGGGCCACCATACATGCTTAAGACAAGATGCTTGTGCAGAATAGATTAGGGAGAACCCTGTGCTCTGGCTTCAAGCTGTTTCCTAAACTCATTGTATACATAAGTGGATAAGCTCTGAAGGAGAACACTTGCACAGGTCAATCTGCAAAGACTAGGAAAGGTGTTTTCTTTCTTCCTTCCTTCCTTCCTTCCTTCCTTCCTTCCTTCCTTCCTTCCTCCCTCCCTCCCTCCCTCCCTCCCTCCCTCTCTCTCTCTCTCTCTCTTTCTCTCTTTCTCTCTTTCTTTCTTTCTTTCTTTCTTTCTTTCTTTCTTTCTTTCTTTCTTTCTTTCTTTCTTTCTTTCTTTCTTTCTTTCTTTTCTTTCTTTTTTTTTTTTTTTCTTAGCTCCTGGCAATCAAAGAAAACTCTGCCACAACACTAATTGGTTACAAGCTTAAAGAATAGACACCTCAGAGTCTAAATTCCAGCAATAATATATTAAAATGTCAAAATGTTCAGGTTTCAACAAAAGGTTACAAAATACATAAAGAAAGAGGAAGCAATGGCCCAGGCAAAGGAGAAGATTGAAGCCTTAGCATCAATGAAAAGGAACCAAACCTGGGACATGCCAGAAAAAGACTTTTAAAAATCATTCCAATTATGATCAAAGA
Organism: Tolypeutes matacus; assembly: GCA_026826555.1. Classification (NCBI taxonomy): domain Eukaryota; kingdom Metazoa; phylum Chordata; class Mammalia; order Cingulata; family Chlamyphoridae; genus Tolypeutes; species Tolypeutes matacus. The sequence goes on along the minus strand of JAKSZT010007815.1, from coordinate 43,952,997 downwards.
GCAAAAGGAAAACATGGACAAAGAACTAAACAAAATCACAAAAACAAAAGATTAACCCAAAGGGAATATCAACAGAGAGGTGGAAATTATGAAAAGGAACCAAACAGAGCTGAAGATCACAGTAACTGAAATTGAACATTTTCTAGACAGAATTCTCATTGGAAACTATGGAGGCAAGAAGTTAGTGGGATGACATATTAAAGTGCTGAAAGCAGAAAAATTGCCAACCAAGATTTCTATACCCAGCCCAATTCTCTTTCAATAATGAGGGAAAGAGTATGACATTCCCAGATAAACAAAAACAGGGAGTTTGTCACCACTAGAACAGCACTACAAGAGATGCTAAAGAGAGTTCTGTACGTTGAAAAGAAAGGACAATAGGGAATAGACTGAAATTGCAGGAAGAAATAAAAACCTCTGGTAAGGATAATGATATGGGTTAGTATAAATGCTGGTACTATTGTATTTTTTACTTCCTATAGGACCTAAAAGGCAAATGCATAAAATATAATGATAGATCAGTAGTTTTGGACACATTAATGTATAAACATGTAATTTGTGACAGGAACTACATAAAGGTGGGGTGACAGAAGGGTATATACTAGTATATGAGATATATATATATGCTAAATTGGTATAAAAGCAAATGAGAATTTTATAGATTTAGATTGTTAAATTTAAGCCCCATGGTAACCACAAAAAAATATTGGAGAATATGCAAGCTTATAGAGACAGAAAGTAGAGTACAGGTTGCCAGGGGTGGGGGGCAGGGGTAATGGGGAGTTAATGTGTAATGGGTATAGGGTTTCTTTTTGGGGATATGGGAAAGTTTTAGTAACAGACGGTGGTGAATGTACAGTATCACAGTGAATGTGATTTACCCCCACTGAATGGGATGTTTGGAATGGTTAATATGGGAAAGTTTATGCTGTATATATGTTCCACAAGTTTAAAAAAAAAAAAAAAGAGCAGCTAAAGAGACAATGATAATTAAATGCAATATGTGATCCTGGATGGGATCTAACAAAGAGGAGAAATGGCTCAAAAAGACATTATTGGGACATATGATAAAATTGGAATATAGACCATAAGCTTTATATCAATTGTTGAATTTTAAAAATTTGATAACTGTACTTAAGTGGTTACATAATGAATATCCTTGTCCTTAGGAGACATATATGGCAATATTAGGTGTTAAAGAAGCATAATATATACAACCTACATTCAAGTGTTGAGAAAATGGATTGATAAATATATAAATAGACAGGCAGATACATAAATGGATAGATGGATTGACAGATAGATAGGATGATATAGCAAATGTGGCAAAATGTTAAAATTAGTCGATCTGGGTATCTGTGAGGATGGGGTATGTTAGAGTTCTCTGTATGGGGTTTGAATTATTTTTGTAATGATCCCATAAGTTTGAAAGTATTTCAAAAATTTTAAAAAGTGTATTGGTGTATAAGAACTCACTTCAAAACTTTGTGGCTTAAAACAACCACCATTTTATTGCTCATGATTCTGTGAGTCAGAAATTCGGTTAGAGATCAGTGGGGATGGCTCATCTCCACTCCATTTCCTATTGAATGGCCTTGTTCATGAGGCTGCATTCAGCTGGCAGCTGGGCTAGAAGGCCCAACTCACTCACAGGGCTATGGCATTGGAGATGTCAGGTGGGGCTTCTTAGTTCTCTCCATAATATTTCTCCACATTGTCTCTCTTCAAGGCCTTTCTTTAGCAGGATTTCCTGCAGAAGCTTCAAGACCTCTGTCTCAGAATACCACTTCTGTCACATCTGTTGGTTAAAGTAAATCACAAGGCCAGCCCAGTTTCAAGGAGAAAGGAAATGGACTCCAGTTCTTAATGGGAAGAGTGCTAAAGTCTTGCAAAAGGACACGTGGGACAGCAGAGATGGTTGTGGCTGTCTCTAGAAACAATCTATGAATTTGTCCTTGGGCAAGTTTTTAAACCATTGATTTCACTTTCTTCACCTGTAAAATGGTGACTAATAATACCTGCCACTTAGAGATGTTGTAAGCAATAGAGTAAGAAAGTATGTGTAGCACCTAACACATTGCAATAGACACACAACAGCAGCAACATTAAAAACATATGATTGAGTCCTTACTAGGTGGCAGCACTATTCTTTTACCTATATTGCCTTCTGTAAGCTTTTTATAACAACCCAATATAGTACATATCTGTATTATCTGATAAGGTACAGAAATGTTAAGTAATTTCTACAAGGTTGCATGGTAACCCTTTTCTCTAAGTCATGAATGTCTTACTGCTTACTAATTAGTTTTTTACCCTAAACTCTGTTGGCAGTTGATGCTGTTGATCACTTCTTCATGAAATACTCCTCCTTCCATCTAATCCTCATGACTCTCTCTCTGTTCAGGTTTTCCTTCTCTGATTGCTTCTTGTTAGTCACTTTTGTCAGCTCCTCCTTGTTAAGTTACATTTTAAATGTCCAAGTTCTCTCTCATTTCTCCAAGTGTTTTTTTTTTTCTTGGGGGAACCCATCCAATGTGGCAACTCAATTTCTGCCTTTCCAGATGATTGCCAACTTCTGCCTCTCCTAATCTCTAGGCTTGCTTTTCTAAATGTCATCTGGGTCTCTCACCACACGTGACCCAGGTAAGCTTTTGAAACTTCCATCTCTTTCATTCTTCCTCATTCTATTGGTCACGATCTTGTTAATTATTCCTTGAAATGTTTTCAAATCTGGATATTCATATCTATCTACCAATGCCTTTGTCCTTATCCAGAACCCCATCACATCTTGCCTGGTTTACAGAAGTAATTTCTTACCTGAACCCATTGCCATCAGTTCCTCTCTGACATCCATAGTGGTATCAGAGTTATATTTCTACAGCACACGCTCCTCCCACCATCAGTAAGCCAGTCCTAACATCATGCTGGCTCTGGTGCCATGTCCACTGCCATATGGGTTTTTCCTACTTTTCTAAGTGTTTCCTACTTTTAAGAACCAGCTTCTGCTCCAACTCCTCCACAGGCACAGACCTCTCAGCTCATTTATTCTTCTTCCTGCTTCTCCCAGGACATTGTACCTGCTTTTTCACAACTCTGGATTTATCTTCGTCTTTATAACTCTGCATTTTCTCTGCTATTCTAATATAAGCTCCTTGAGGCCATAGCACCGTTCACAGCAGGATTTCAAAGCTTGCCTGATGGATAAACACTCCATAGCATCCTGAATCGCCACCTTTCTGCACAATATGATTTGCTATATGTTCCTAGTGACACCAGAACCTTATGGTTGAGTGCTAGCTGTAGAGATTCTACTCTGCTCTAGAGTGGGGACTGGACATAGCATTACATAAAAGTAAAGCAAAAACAAAACAAAACAAAACAAGCCAAGGTTAATCCCTCCTCTTTGTATGAGCTTGGGGAGGTGACACATTTCTGAGTCCCAAGTTTCTTCTTGGTAAAATGAGGGTAATAGTTATACAGGTCTTGTTGGGCTATCCAGGGAATTAAATGAGATTATGTATCTAAAACACTGTGGCACAGTGCCCAGCACAAAAGAAAAAGAGCCAAATACTGGGTGGTTATTTCTGGGCTTTATTGTCTGAAAGGTTGATGAGGAGGATGGATGAGAGATGCCCTGAGGCCCCTTCCAAATGTCCAAGATTCTGTGATACTCTTCTTTGGTCGGTGCTGAGACAAACTGGTAATCCTCAGATTTCCAATCAGTTGCATAGAAAACCTGCCAGGACCTACAAAGCTCCAGATCGATTTTAATTCTAATCATAAAGTCCCCACCTTCTCCAAATCACCATGGTGGTCGTCAAGCTCCTGATCTTGGGCGATCCTTCCTTTGTTGGCGAATATTGGCCTCAAACCCCGTGTCTGACACCCTTAGGCCCATGGCGTATGCCCAGGCCGCGCATTCCAAGTTCTAAGCTTAGACTCGGTTCTCGGCGTCTGGCGGGTGTGGTCCAGATTGCGCCCTTCACGCCGCACGCCCAAGAACGTGCTCTGGACACACGCGGCGGGGTGGCAGTGGGAGGGGGTGTTTGGTTTGCATCAGGGCGGGGGGCGGGGAGCGACCGAAGCGAGCACCCGCTCTCACTCTCCAAGCCTGGGCGCGGCCGCTCCGAGCGCGAGGTCCGGAACCAAGTCCTGTACTCCGCCAGGAGTCTGCGAGCGCCCCCCGCGCCCCGCTAGCGCCCAAGCAGGGGCTGCGCGGATCCTACCCCGCCGCGCACCCCTGACCCAGCCCCGCCCCCCGGCGGCCGCGAGTGGCGGGCGGAGCGCGGGCGGAGAGGCGCGCTGGGTTGTGCGGCGCCGCCTCTCCTCCGTGCCAGGGGAGAGACTGAGGGGCTAGGCGGGAGAGAGAGAAAGCCCGACCGCCCGCCTGGCGGAGAACTGCATGCAACCGGTGGGAGGCCCGGCCGGCTGGGGCTGGGGCTCGAGTTCGGACCGTTTCTCGGCAAGTCCCTGGCGGCGAGCGGCTGCTCTGAGCTGGTAGGCGGAGGGCTGTCTCCCGCGCCCGCCTGCCCGACGCGGTCCGAGGATGCGGGGGGGCGATGCCCGGGGCCAGGGACGCGCTCTGTCACCAGGCGCTGCAGCTGCTAGCCGAGCTCTGTGCCCGTGGGGCCCTGGAGCACGACAGCTGCCAGGATTTCATCTACCACCTGCGGGACCGCGCCAGACCCCGGCTCCGCGAACCAGGTGAGTGCGGACACCGCCGCCAGGCGCAAGCCGAGGGCCCTGGTCTGGGAGTGGGAGCCGCGCAGGGGCCTGAGGGAGAGGAGCGACGTGGGCTACGAATGGGGCGCCGGCCACCGAACCAGGGGCGGGGATCAGAATTCAGCGCACTGTGGCCTGATGCTAGAACAGGCGGGGAACCTGGCGGAGGCTGCTGCGCGGAGGCCGAGCCGGTGGGCTGAGCTAGCGTTGGAGGGACCACGCCCGCCACCTGCGCTCCTATCCCCCAAGCTCCTGGGGGCGGCTCCCGAGTTCCGCGCTCCACTTTCGTGGCTCTGCGCTCTTGGCGAGGGGAGGCCGCGGCGGCCTCCGGAATGGTGGGAAAGGGAACGAGGCCGTAGGAAACTCTGGGAAGTTGGGAGTTGGGGACGGCCCTGGGCTGCGGCTGGATCCCATTGGGCACTCCTCTTGCCCCCGAGAGCTCCATTCCTTTACTTGATCTGGGGTGAGAAGGGTGGGGTGGGATACGGTATTGGGAGGGGGACTGAGAGCTCGGGGTCACGGGCATTCGGGCCCCGCGGGTCGCCCAGCGCGTAGGCGGCCTGGGCCTGGGCGTGCAACTTGGCCAGCAGCCGCCGCCGAGCACACCGGGGTCGGTGGGCTCGCCGGTCGTGACTTGTGCACCTGCAGTTACCCCTAGTGAAAGTTGCGAGGCTTCTAACTTTGGAAAGTTAAATTAATTTGGCATTTGACCAATTAAGATTGGAGGAGCGAGTTTGTGGAGCCATTTGCTTTCCCCAAGGGTCCTGGGTCTCCCACGGTCTTCCCATCCACTGCTGATTATTGGAAGACACATTCCTCCCAAATGTTTGCTTGAAATGCTTCTCACCTGGAGAAATAATGTTCTCAAATATTTCCCCAGTACTTAAGTACTTAAAAAAAAAAAAAAAAAAAAAAAAAGCATTGTGGTTGGATTATTAAAGATGAGATGAGAAAATGGCCTTTTCCTGATAGTCCTGTGCATACATATTGGAAATGAGCTATTGCCGTGCACGTTATCCAGTTCGAGTTTACCTGATTCTAAGCAAATCCACTATATAAAAATCGATGTACCTGAAGGATAAGTTAGAGAATTATTTAATTTTAAAAGGGACTCACAGTGGACCTGACTTAAGTAGCATGCCCTTGATAGTATATTCAAAATGTGTAAGGTGAAAGGAAGCCATCTATTAAGTTTATGTCAGATTTTCCTACTAGGAAAAAAAAAAAAAAAGATTATTGTTTCCATTGCCTGTGGCTAATTATTCAGCTAATCACTAATGTGTTACTTCAAAGTGCAGAATTGAGTCAAGAAACACAGTTGCTCCCCAGTGGTTTGCCACAAGTTAGATGCCCTGCCTGTGTGTGGCTTATTGCTGTGCTGCCTAGATTGCAGACATGAATGAGAGTGCCTCATCTCATGAACCTGACTCCCAGGATGAGGTCCTAAGTGGGGAAAGTTCTGTCCTTAAGCAGGAGGACAAGAAAATGTTTAATATGCGTCACCCAAAGCAGGTATTAGTGTTGAAATGTTCCACTTCCTTGCTTGTGAATGTCACATGGTTATCCCACATAAGCAATAGTCTTTGGCTTTTCAAGAGAAGATGGGTGAAGCCTATCTCTGAATTGCACGTTTAACACTGCACATCTTTTTGGCAGATTCTCTGCCTATGCTTCTTTAATCCAGGGGCTGGAATCCATGTTCTCAGGTTCTCCTCATACCCTGCCCTGGGCAGCCTTGGGGAAGAATTACAGAGGAGCTTCCTTACAAGACACAAAACCTGATTCCTTGGCTGAGAAAAAGCTATAGATAAGAGTCTGCCTTGCTGCTCTTTGAGTTCCTGAAAGCACTGCTCTGCTTTCTTCAAGTAGGGCACCAGGGTTTTGAGGTAGCCCCATGCTCTCTGGCTCTTTGGTTTGTGCCAGAAAGTAGTCTGCTCAGGAGGCAGGGGTTGGGGGCTGCGAGTGTAAGGTGAGAGCAAATGAGGCCACAGACAGCATCCCAAAGTGCTCTCTCTCCTCTAGGGCACTTCAGCTCTCAGGCCAAATTCTTTCCTCATTTCCCTCTTTCCTTTCTTTGCCCACATTAATTCTTACTTCAGATGCATTTATCCCCATCTCTCTGAAGCTTTATGTTTTCCACACCAGGAGTGGCTCTGCTCTCCTAGTCCTGAAACCTGAGTGGCTGGAGCAGCTGCACTGTTCACCTCTATGGGAATGGTGCCTCTGCTACTGATGCAGTAACCATGCACAGCAACGCTGAACACGAGTCCCTAGAGAGGGTCATCTCTGTAAAATGGGTGAATTCCCTATGGGCAGCAAAGTGACACTGCATCTAGAATATTTGTTCAACTGTTCAGAGGTGTGGTAAGGCTGACCAGTGGGCTCGAGCCACCAGAAGGGTCATTCTTTGCCAAGGTTGTTGTAGCACCCTCATTGGGGATACAACACTGAGACTTCCTGACTTGGTGTTAACAGAGCACTCGATGAAAGTGTGCTTTTAAATATGAAGTTAAGTCACAGTTGGAACTGGAATGCCTTACCCAGTCTGTGAACTTGTGGAAAGTGAAGCACTAATCTTTAAGTTGAGTGTGAGTACTTCTGTCCATAGAAAGCAATTAGACTGCTTCTGTTGGATGTTTTCATATTGTTTCATATATTAGCAATGTAGGATGTGAACTTGCAGATCTCAGAATAGCCTTCAAGGCAGAGGTGAAAGCAAGTGCAAAGGTCCTGAGGTAGGCACATTCTTGATATGATTCAAGGAACAGTGACTTCAGGGGTGGCTGGAGCCGAGTGAGAGTGGTGGACAGTGGTAAAAAATATGGGTAAGGTTTTGGGGGGTGGAAATCATGTAGGGTCCTATAAGCCATTATATGGACTTTTTAAAAATTCTGAGTGACAGGCAAAGCCATTAGAAGGTGTTGAGCAGAGTAGTGATGGCACTCTGACTCTTGTGTTGAGAAAAGACAAGGGTGAAGACAGAAAACTGTCAGGAGGCTATTGTAGTAATCCAGACAGAGATGATAGTGCCTTGGACCAAGGTGGTTATAATTGAGATGGTGAGAAGTAATCAGATTATAGACACAGTTTGAGGGTACAGCACTAGGATTTATTGATGAAGTGGATGTGAGGGGTGAGAGAAGAAGAGTTAAGAGGGCTCCAAGTCTTTTGGACCTAAGCGACTCCATTTACAGAGTAGCAGAAGGTGTTAGGAGGAGCAGGGTTGGAGTGGAGAGGGAAATCAGGAGGTTTCTGTTTTATTGTTATTTTTTTGTGTGTGCATACAAAGTATGTGATGCCTCTTAGAGAGCCGTGCTATTCAACAATGACTCGAATGCTTTCTTTAACATCACCAACTTTTCTGTGCTCCTATTTTGTGACTGAGGGTTCTACTGTTCCCCTCCAGAGACTCATTTGGTTGTAGAACTGCATTTATTGTTAGGAAGTTTTTCTTTGTATGGAATGAAAAGCCCTCTTTAAATTCCACTCATTGGTCTTGATTATTAGTTTCATCCCTCTTCTCCTGTTACACACCTTTGGCTTTTAGGAGACAGCTATCTTACTTCTCTAGACACTTTGCACATCTGGGAAAGAAAGGAGGATTGACTGGTGGGATCTCTAGGTTCTAAACATGTTTTTATCATTTCCCTCATAAGTCTTTTCTTATGCAGGGTGCTACCCTTGTCTGTGCCAAACACTCTATGTGGGTCATTTTGTTTAATCCTTGTAACAGTCTTCTATGACCCTGCTCCTCAAGGTGCTGGTCCGTGGCATCTGGGAGCTTATGAGATGCAGAGCCTCAGACCCCACCCCAGACCTACTAAATCTGAATCTATAGATTCAGGTGATCCGTGGCTCACAGAGGCTTGAGAAGCACTGCCAAAACAGGTTGGTATATATGAGTAAAGTGAAATGTGGGTAGGAAAACTAGCCCAAGGCCATGGGTTCCTCTTTTAAAGGAAAGACTTGAGTCTAAGTCAAAGCAGCTTCTTAGGTAATCACGTTATATATACTAAAAACTTAGGAGTTCGTATCCATGAAAATTCTCTACATCTTTTTTTTTTTTTCCCATAAAAGCCACCTTTAGACCTACTTTCTCTATTCTGTACTTGTGTAATGGATTTAATCCTGCAGTGTAGGTTGAATTCCATGTAGTTATAAAGAATCAACTCAGTATTTTGAATACGAATTTTGTCATCCAGCAAAATTCATCTGACATTCCAGCTTTGAGTTTCTGGAGATTTTTTCTGCGTGCCCTCAACGTCTGTACCCAAGATCTATAAAGTGTTCACCCAGTCAGAGCCTGAGGATGCATCATTAATGAATCCTTTCTCCGGGTGGACATTACTGTATGCAAGAGTCGTGCATACGCTCTGCCTAGACCAATAGTTTTCAACCTTGGCTTCACAGTAGAAACACTTAGAGAGCTCTGAAAAACAAACAAATATAAAATTTACCAATGCCTGTGCTGTCCCCTAGACCAATTACATCACAATCTCTGGGATTGGAGCCTGGTATTAGTATTTTTTTTAAAAACTCCTTAGTTGACACTACTGTGCATCCCGGTGGAGTGCAACTGTTGAGAACATCACTTGAATAATGAATTCACCTAACTCTGCAGCTCAGCAACTTTTTCTGTTTTGCAAAGGAGAAAAAAGTCAGGAAACTTAACTATTACCTTTGTACAGTTAGTACCCAAATCTAGTTCTTAACTTTCATTATTTGCCCCCAGATACTGGAAGAATCTGTTTTGTTTACGAAATAGTTCCCTATTTGCCACCAAATACTAGAAGAATCTATTTTGTTCACTCAACTTGGGGAAAAATTTTGAGAAAATCTTGTCCAAACAGTATTTCATGTAAAGGCTAGAATGTGAGAACTTCACTAATGTACCTTGTGTTGAATTATAGTGAAATCATTTATTTGAACATCTTCTAATGTAAAATAATAATTAAATATAGTTTCTAAGGAAAAATCTCTAAAATAATTGTTGAGTAAATATGAGCCTTAATTCAAATTTTCAAAGATAGTCAAAAGGGAATCAATTTTTCTTGAACAACTCACCTCCCTGCTCTGAGCCTCAGTTCTCTTCCATGTGAAATGAGGGTGATGGGACCACCTAAGAGTTAGAAGAATCCAAAATCAGCATCAAGCTAGCTGGTGGGATGCCGGGCATCGGGACTCTGGCCATCGTGCCCCTGAAGCAGTAGCACAGCCTCCTCTCTTTCCTGCCTCTAGCAGAAGGCCAGTCTTCTGCTAGAAGCTTCGGGCTGGACCGTGGGGCGGAAAGCCGGGAGGAAACGGGCAGAGTACTGGCTCGCTGGTCCACTCCAGTGGTTCTCCACGTGTGGGCTGGGGAACCCTGGAAATCCTGGACACCTTCCCAAAGGGGCGGCAAGGCCAAAACTATATTCATAGTTATTGTAAAGATGTTATTTACTGTTTTTACCCTCATGCTCTCTCACATGTACATAGTACAAAACGTTCATGGCTACAGTTTCACGTTCCATATGCAACCAATGTTTAAGAAAAGACCACTGTGGAGTTTTGGTGTAGTATCAGAGAATAATATCCACAATTATCTGAAAAGGTGATTAAAACCCTCTGCCCCATTCCAACTACATGTATTTGCGAGGCCTGAGATTCTTAAAACACTTCGACCAAGATGTTGCAACACATTGAACGCAGAATCGGATATCGGAATCCAGCCATCTCCGATGAAGCCAGAAATTCAAGAGCTTTGTAAAGATGTAAAATTATGTACACTTCTCACTAATTTTTTGAAAATACAGTTATTTTTTGTAAAACTATGCTATTGGTGTCAATACATAATGGATGCATTATTGCTGTTTTTAAAAGAAGAAATTTTTTAAAATGAAAAAAAAAAAAAGGAGAATCAGTCTTCTAAGTACTGGGCTTTTATGAATAGACATTGGTTGTGATTATGCACAGTGGGATTAATTTTTTAAAATTAATGTTAATTGCAATCAGGAAATAGTCGTCTAAGGAATGAGTGGCATATTGGAGGCACAATATGTGAAGATCTAATTTGCATCTACTTCAGTGACATTTAAGGGCTTCTTCATAAATATTTTATTTAAACAAGTGTGTTTTCATCTCTGTGGGATTCCTCTACATGGACCAGTGAGTGGTTTAGTCATGAGGTAATTATCAAGAGGGGAAAACAAAAGCAAACTGTGGCAAAGGCATCACAGGCAGCCCTGTGGCCAGCTGCCTCTTTCAGAATAAACTATCAAAAGCACATACTTTTTGATGTAGGCTAAGCTACCAAGGAAAAATTAAGTTGACACTTAAGGGAAATCACACCACAATTTCCTATGATGTATAGAGCACAGATATTACTTTAGCTGAGAAAACATTCTGGCACTTTTGTGTTTTGCCCGTGTGCTCTTCCATATGGTTGGCTTCAAAAAATTCATAATCCCTTTTTAACTGATTTATGTGAAAGAACTAACAAGTTCACATGCCAAAGTGTATATAGAGAGGGGAGGGGCTTAGCAAGATGCATCCAAGTGAGAGAACAGCCTCATTTTTAAAAGGATGAATATCCAGTATGTATTTCTGCTTTCTGAATGAAATCACAATTTGAGTTGTGGAGAATTTTCACTATGATAATTGATCTTCCTTGCAGCCATAAATGCATATCACACATTTCTTTCACCACAAATTTTGGTGCTAGAAATGGCTTTGGTCCAAAGCAAACCCCAAGGAATAGGTTTTGCTGATTTCCTTGATATATTTATGTGTGCTTATGCACGCACTTTATCACACAAACTCTTTTATATCAACATTGATAGACTTCCACCTGAAAGAAGAAGAAAAAAGGCTCACCCAGGAAATCATCATGGCAAAGTGTAATAAATAAGAGCTTTGGAGTCAGAATCTGAGGCTGCCCTTATTAGCTTTGTGACCTTGAGCAAGCTCTCTGACAACTCATTTTATTCACCTGTAACACTGAAGCAAGGTTGTAAAGGTTGTTGCAGCACAGTACTCAGAGTGCCCAGTCAATGCATATTGTTGGTAGTACGATCACCTGCCCACGGTTCCTTTCAGCCCTGGCATGTATGTGTTTTACCCATTTGTAATCATTTGTGAACAAAATGTCTGTTCTACTCTTTTTGTAAACTTAGCATTTTATCACCTCGTATTAGCTTGTTATTTCCCTTGGGAAGTTATTTGATCTCTGTGCCCTAGGCTCCTCAGCAGGAAAATAGGGTTACTAGCATAGGGTTGTAAAATAAAATACAGGATGCCCAGTTCAGTTTGAATTCCAGATCCATTGTTTACCCCGAAATTCAGATTGAACTGGGCATCCTATATTTTTATTTTTCAATCTGGCAACCCTATACCAGTACCTATCTCATAAAGTGTGTGAAATACTTACCCAAGTACCTGGCACATGGTAAATGCTCCATGACTGTTAGCCATTATTATTATTATTATAACTTTCATGTTGAATAATCATGGCTGTGTAGTTGTTATGATGATGTGATATCTACACCTTATTACAAAGCATTGGTATACTTTTTTTACATAACCATTCTTTGGGGGCATATCTAGTTTATAATTTTTCATTACTCTAAATAATATTTTCCTAACCCTTTTGGGAAAAATTCTTGATGATAAATTATCAAAAATGGGCTCAAATTGCTTTCCAGTGGACCTGTGCCACTTAGCTATGCAACATATCTATGTGTAATTCACTAGCAGTAGGTGTTATAATTTGAACAAAAGATTTGCTGACTTAAGAGATTTTAAGTGACTACTTTAAGTGACTACCTGGTTGTTTCAATTTCTTATTATTGGTGGTAGAATTGGATATTTTAATCCTGCTTGTATTTCTTCTTATGTGGAATTTCTGTGTTTTTCTCTACCATGTGCCAATTTATTATTTGAGAATCTTAATGTTTTTTATATCAATTTGTGTTGGTATATAAGTATTCTGTTGAATTAGCCCAGAGAAGGAGCACTGTATTATGAACGAACTCAAGTTGTCTGACTATAATCTATTGATTATACTAGACTGTCTTTTAAAACTTTAGAGGCCTGTCAACAAATAGGGGTTTGTTGTAACTTTCTTTCCAATGCAAAATGCTGCCTTTATTTATATGAAATGAGGGAAAAATGGTTACATACTTTGGATCTCGCTTTCTTTATGGTTTCTTTCCCTCTTTCCTATCCTCTCTGGCACTAAAGTAGACTTTACTCCAAGCACACTAATCTGACCACTCTTTTCCAATTAAAATTAAGTTAAATTAAAAAATCATTCGATTGCCTCTTAAGTGCCAGGTACTAAACTAGGCATCAGCGACTCAAAGATACATTAGACATGGTTTTTGCCTCTATGGAATTGAGATAAAACAATAATTGAAATTAATAAAATAAAGACAGGAAAGGATGTGTGTACTAGATATAGTGCAGGAAAAGAGGAGAGAAGTAATTAGCTGACTGGAATGGATCTGCAGAAGCTTCCTAGAGAAGTTGATGCTTGGGTGGAGCAGTTTGCCTAACAGATGTGGGTGGGAGGGTATTCAAGACCCAAAGATAGGAGAGAGAAGGGGTCCTTGGGAACAGTAAGTGGAATGGGGGGCGGGTGATGTTGAGCCATGAGTCTGCCCCAGTCAACGCTGGTCAGAGCATGGAAGCCTTGTATACCATTGTCAAGGCCCTACTGAGGTCTGGGGTGGAGCATTGTGATACAGAAATGTTGAAAGAGGAATAGTTTACTGCCATTCTCAGCGAAGCACAGGAGGAAATCTCAGGCTGGGGGAGTTTCTGTGGGGGCAGCCTCTCAGGTCTCCCTGGCTCTTCATTGGAAATACGCTCAAGTTGGTGGTGATGATATTCTTCCCATCCAGAGTGAATCCTGAAAGATTGGAATCACTGACTGGAAGATTACCAAGCTTTACCATCCCCAGTCAGGTCACCCTGAAACTCAAGCATAATTACCTCGTGTAGCTGTAATTATGACTGTTCATAGGGCTCTATAGGCCATAGTAAAGAACATGACTTTTACTCTGAGTAAGATGGGAAGCCATTAGAAAGTTTAGTCACCTGGTTCAAACATATGGATTCCAGGTATAATTCCTGGCTATGCCAACAGTGACACCTTACTTCTTTTTCTGGTTATTTAATAATGAAAAAGCAACGTGTTCATTTGCATTGCAACCACTCATTGTGTGGATATGCACCATTCTGTTTCTCTGATGTTACGAGGCTCAGGAGGGCTAGTGCCTACCAATCCAGGCTGTAGAGTTGGTTTTTATTCTGCATACAGGCGCTGCCAAGTAGCAAACACAATATTTCAAAATAATTGAACTGAAAGCCATTAGGTAGGTCACACACTATCTGCTTTTCATGCCACCACCCCATACACTTTGTTTATAGCGTTTGTAGGACATGCCTGGCTACTGAAGACATTTCAGTTTATATCAGCTATGGTACTGTGGACCCAGTGAAAGGTTTTAACCTATAAATTGAGGTAGAACAGATTTATCTCTTGTTAGATCATTCTGGAGACTTGAGCATTGAATCAGAGAGATTGTCATTGGCGATACCATTCATTTACTCAGCACATATTTATTGAGCATCTTTTAGGTGCCAGACTCTGTTGTAGAGAGTCTAGATATTACAGATACAGTATTTTAAATACAGTAGGGAGCCAAGCAGAAAATAAAAAGCTTGTCCTCATTGAACTTACATGTCAGTGAGGGGAAAATGACACTACATGAAATTAATTAATTAATTAATTATAAAGTATGTTAGATGGCAGTAAGTGCTAAGCAGAAAAATAAAAAAGGGAAGGGGAATAAGCAGTAGGGACTAGAGTGTCACCACTGAGATGCTGAAGTTTGAATAAAGGTCAAAAGGATATAAGGGAGCAAGATATGCAGATCTCAGGGGGAAGAGCATGCCAGGAAGGCACAGCCAGTGTAAAGGTCCTGAGGCAGGAGCATGCCTGGCATGTTCAAGTATCATTCAGGGGCCAGTGATGCACTAGTAGAATTGGCAAGGAGGAGAAAAGTAGTTGGTGAGGTCAGAGAGATGATGGCAGACTGCTCATAGGGCCCTATAAGCCGTTGTAAAGAACGTGACTTTTACTCTGAGTAAGATGGGAAACCATTACGATGTTTTAAGCAGAGGAGTGATATTACCTGACTTAGGCACTGAAAAGATCACTCTGACTGGCATATAGAAAATAGACTGCAGATGGGTAAGGATTGAATCAGGGAAAGCAGTTTTGAGGCTATTGCGATAATCAGGGTGAGAGGTACTGGTGGCTTGGACCAGAATGATGGAAGTGAGGCTGGTGAGAAGTGGTCAGATTCTGAATACCTCGAAGGTAGAGCTGACAGGATTTCCTGAAGGATGTATATATGTAGGGGTGTGAAAGGCAGAGAGGAACTGAGAATGCCTCCAAGATTTTGGTCTGAGTAGCCTGGAGAATGGAGTTGTAGGAGTAGCCAGTTTGAGGGGAATGATGAGGAGCTCAATTTTATATGTGTTAATTTAGAAGTGCTAATTTATTAGTGAATCAAATGGAGCTGTAGACTAGGAAGTTGAATATATGAACCTGGGTTTTGGGTAAGATGCTGGACTGGAGATATAAATGTGGCATTTGGCGGTATACACACGATATTTAAGATGAGCTCACTTAAGGCAGTGTGAATAGAGGAGAGAAGAAGACCATGACTGAGCTCTGGAACTCTCCAACAGTAAGGGGTTAGCCAGAAATGGAGAAACCAGCAAAGGAAAACTAATTAAATGAAGAAATGAAGGAAGAAATACAAGCAAGAGGGGTGCCATGGAAACTAAGATGAAGGGAATACACAACTGTATCAAATGGAGGTACTGTTAGGTCAAGAGATTGAGGACTGAATACTAACTATTGCATTTAGTAGTGTAGGGGTTATTGTAGGTGATGTTGACAAGCAGTTTTGGTGGAGAGGAGGGAGCACGAACCTGATTGGAATGGCCTTAAGAGAAATTGGAGAGGGAGGAGTTGGGGGTAGTGAGTATGAACTACTATTTCAAAGGGTTTTCTGCAGATAAGAGCAGAGAAATGGGACAGTAGCAGGTGAGGGTGGTGGCGGTCAAGAGTGTTTTCATTTGTTTTTTAAAGATGGAAGAAATAACAGCATTAAGATGAGGGGGAAAATTCATGATGTGAGATACAGAAGGGACGATTGCTGAAATGATATCCTACAATTGGCAGTTGGATATACTGCCCTAGAGTTCAAGCAAGAAGTCTGGGCTGCAGATATAAATTTAGGAACCATCAGTATATAGATGATATTTAAAGCTAAGAAACTAAATGAGTGCACCAAGGGGCGAATGAAGGTTGAAAAGGAAAGACCAAAGACAGAAAAACCTGTTAGAAGTCAGGGAGTTGAGGAGGAGCCAACAAAGGAGGCTGAGAAGGAGGAATGTGTCACCTGGGAGAAAAGTCAGGAGTGTGATGGGCTGAAGTGAAGAGAAAGTATTCCCTGGGGGAGGAAGTGATCACCTGGGTGAAAATGCAGCTGATAGGTCAAGTTGAGATGATGACTGAGACCTGACCATTGCATTTAGCAACTTGGAGGTTCATTTGATGACCTCAAAAATGAGTCAATTTGGACAAGTGGTGGACAAGAGGGGTTGATGAAAGTCTGATTTGGAGTTTCTTCAAGAGAGAATGAGGAGAAAAGTTGAAGAAAGAATGTAAACCTAACTTTTGTTTTCTTCTCAAGTGAAAAAGGGGAGAAAATGATTCAAAACATTGTTTTTAAAGAAAGAGGAAAATAACTACATTTGTATGATGGAGAGCAAAAGAAAAATGAGGCAGAGAGGATTTAACTGCTGGAGTGATGTGCATGAGTAGGAGGGTTCATTGATTTTGGAGGAGTCAAAGCAGAATATATAGACACAGGTAGGTAGATGTGGTTTGGGGATCTTGTAAAAGTTTGTCTTCTGTTGGCTTCTGAATTCTCAGTGAAATAGAAAGCAGCAAGGTTATCAGCGGAGAGTAAGAGTGTGGGGATGGAGCCAGGCAATATAAGATGCAGAGCTGGGGGATTTTCGAGTATACACCAGCAGGCAGTAGGCTTAGTGTTTATCTAGGCATAACGGATGAAGGAGATGGAAAGAGGCGATAGATGTGAAAAATACTTGAGTGGTCAAATGGTCAGGACAGTGATATGAAGTAAAGGGAGCCTGAGACCAAAGTTTCTGGCATAAGTTCCTGGGACGATGGTCATATGATTTATTAGGTTTACTACAGGAAGTCGAACATGTTTGGAGAGGGAAATAATGAGATTAATTTTAAATGCTTTGAGTTTGAGGAGGTATAGATCCTGGTGAAGATGTCCAAAAGCAGCTGGCTGGTGGACCAATGGAAAAAAGTTACTGACAATTAAGGAGGGAAGAAATAGTTTAACTCTAAGGCCCCTTCCAATTTGAAGGATTTTGGAAAGTGGTTCTCAATTCTAGCTATGCAGCACTTGAGAACTTTTGAAGACACAACCACTCTGTACCCAGATTAAGTCAGAGTCTTCTGGGGTGAAACCTGAAATATCTGCATATGAGTCTTATGTGCAGCCAGGGTTGCAAGTGACATGCACTTATGACCTTCATGGATTGACTTCTTGTCAGAAAATACTGTGAAACAAAGAAAGAGACTGAACATGAATGAGGTGGCCACATTAGATCTGTTTTTAATACTTTTTTCATAAAATTCCAAGTCAAACACATTTTCAGTTCTGATTTTTTTCAGATAATATGATGTCAATTGATAGCATAGCTGAGTAGGCTTTGAAGAATTCTCAAATTATTTCAGAGAAAGTGAGTAAACAGTGCTGTTTGCTCTTCTTTAATCTGTTCTACTGTGACTGCTACATCAGATTTAATGTCACTGTAATATCCCGAATTTATAGGTCATCCTTCTTCTGGGGTTTTTAAAGTGCTTTGTGTGTATTACTTTAATTTTCAGAGAGCTAAAAATCATCATCTGTTATGGAATCTATTTCAGAGAGAGTCTACAAACAGCACTAGAAAATCCCCAAAGTGTTTCTTTTTTCCCTCCATATGCTGTAGGTATAAACATTCATTGATTCCAACTCTACAGTGCTTTAGCAGCCATTTATATGTGGATTACACAGTAGGCGTCTCTGGGGGAAAATCTAATCCCAAAAGGTTCAGTTTGAGATTCTGCAGGCCGATAGAGATTAAAATTGTAGCTCCTTTCCCTTTCCATTGTTTTGGTTTTTTGATCTTTTAATTTTTATATTGTCTTACACATCAGTAATTCAATAACGACTATCTTTCCAGTGCCTCAGTAGGTAGAGATTGGGAAATTAAATTGGATAGGCTCACAAACAAGAGCTCTGCAGCATGTGCCTTTATAGTAAAAGGTGATGTTGTAGGGCTTGTGGTTATATCCCATAGTGCTGTGCACAGTGAGCAAGTTCGATCCAGGGAAACTCATGGAGGTAAGTGAGTAGTAAGTAGTGACATTAAAAAGGCATTTTAGGGCATGGAGAAATGTCAGAGGAGGAGCTACAGATACTTGATGTGTTAAATGTTCAGGAAGTCATTTCATAAAATTTATTTAAAATAGCAAGTGAAAAATATCTGTCTGTGGATTTTATATTTTCTTTGCTCTTTTTCTAAAGCTTCATGCTAATTAAACTAACAATCTTATAATCAACATACTGAATAGGACGGAAAAGTCATAAAATAAGACTAATTTTAGGTTGATAAATGGAACAAAATGAATTATGAAGATTCAACAGTCATAAAATTTTGCTTTTAATGAATGAAGCATTATTTAAATATGTAGAACCAAATTGTTAAAACTACAGAGAAGTTAGAAAAATCAGAATTATAAGTGGGAGACTAACCTACTCCATCAAGAATCTCACAGATCAAGAAAAAAATAAATAGAGAGAGAGTAGAAATAATATAGTTAAAAAGTTTGACTTACATGAAATACCTTATGGAATATTTTTACTCTACCAAGAGAAAAACAATGTTCTGAAACATTTTTAAAAATCCATCATGTGCTAGATCATAAAATGGAAATCTTAATTCCAAAAGATAGGAATTGTATGGGTCACATTTGATAACCAAATGGCAATAAAACTATTAATTAGTGAACAACATGCAAGAATAAATCAACGAAACTAAACATTTGAAAATTAAACTCTTGCAGAGATCTTTTGAGGGAAAAGAAATGGAAACTGAAATTATAGACATTGAGAAGGCAATGGAAATGAAAGCATTGTATATCAAAACTGTAGTGTCCAGCCAAAGCTAAATTTTGATGAAAACTCATAATCCTCACTTATTATAATTAAACAGAACAATAGAAAATAAACCAAGCATTAAATTTAAGAGCCTATGAATTGAAAAAATAAAACAAATTAAAAAAGTAGGAGTAAAGCATTAGTAAAACTAAAAGAAATTAATGAATTAGGAAGTAAAACAATAACAAAGTGATAGTGCTAAACAAATCCAAGATGTGTTGCTTTGAAATATAAATATTTAAGTAAATATGTTGCCATTCTGACCAAGAAAAAAATTATGAAAAAGAAGACTATAAAGCAAAAGGAATGAGAAAGGGGATGTAATAAAAGATATAGAAGAGATTTGAAAAAAAAAACAACAAAAGAAAATGACATTTGTTAAAAACATGGAAATATAAATTGAGTAGAAGGTATAAATATTTAAATTATCTCAGAATGGGTATAAAAAACACTTATAAGAAATTGAAAGATGCCAAAGAATTTATTCCCCATGCATTTTAATAGGTCAATTCTATCAAAACACCAAGGAAAAACATATCATCCTTTTTATTTGTTAGAATCATAATAGTCATTGCAAATTTTGCTTTTGATTCTCATTGCAAAATCACATTTTAAATGAGCACACGAATTAAGTAAAGGTCACCAGCACTTCTACTACCCAGAAAGAATCACTGTTGATACTTTTACTAGAAGTGGAATTGCTGGATCAAGGCTTATGCACGTTAAATATTTTAATGCATATTATCAAATTGTCCTCTAGAAAGAGTTTACACTTCATATACTTTTAAAGCTTTTCCAGAGCATAGGAAAAAAAAATATAAAAAGCATTCCAAATTCACTTTATGAGGCTAGACTTACACTGATACCAAATCTGGCAAAGGCAATAGGAAAAAAGTCTATGCCAATATCAGTTAAGCACATAAATTTGCAAAAATTCTATGTTAAATAATAGTAAAATAAATACAGCTTTGTATTAAAAGAATGATACACTATAACCTAGTGGGGTTTATTTCAAGAATACAAAAATGGTTAAGCACTAGGGAATCTATAATTACAGGTTTTTATGTTTGTTTTTGTTTGAAATCATCACAAAAGGATTTTATGTTTGTTTTTAAGTATATATAATTACTTCTTCTACTATTTAGCCATGTTTATACAAAATAGGTAACAAAAAATGCACAAATTTTCCCTCAATTTTATTTCCACTCATCCCCTCATTTAAAAAAATAACTTTATTTAGGCATATTTTGCATAATTCGTCCATTTAAAGTGAGCAATTCAATGATTTTTAAGTAAATTTTCAAAGTTGTGTGACAAACACTTTAAGTAAGATTTAGAACGTTTCCATCACCCCAGTAAGATCCTTCATGTCCATCAGCTGTTAATACTCACCTGCCCCAGGCATCCACTTATCTAACTTCTGTCTCTAGATTTGTCTTTTCTGGACTTTACATATAAATATAATCAGTCATATGCTATGTGGTCTCTTTTGTGACTGGCTTCTTCTACTTAGCATAATGTTTTTGAGATTCAGCCATGTTGTAGCATTTATCAGTAGTTCTTTCCTTTTTATTACCTAATAGTATTCCATTATATGGATGTACTACATTTTATCCATTTACCAGTTGATGGGCATTTGGGTGGTTTCCAACTTTCACTATTATGAATGATGCTGCTAAGAAGTTGAGACCATTTATGTGCAAGTTTTTGTTTGTATGTGTGTTTTCATTTCTCTTGGGTATATACTGAGGATTGGAATTGCTGGTGCATTTGATAACTCTGTGTGTAACATTTTGAGAGACTGCTAAATTTTCCAAAAGTGGCTGCACTATTTTACATTCCCACTAGTAGTGTATGAAGGTTCCCATTTCTCCACATTCTCACCAACATTTATCATTAGCTGTCTTTTTCATTATGGCTATTCCAGAGAATGTGAAATGGTATTGCAGTCACAATTATAAGATTTTGGATAAACAAACAGACATAAAATCATTTCAGGAGATGCCATAATAGCATCTGATAAAATTCAACATTTTTCTTGACAATACCTTTGATAACAAACAAAAAGTCATTATCTTAACACGATAAGGATAGCAATGATGATGACAGTATCAATTATAATATTATAGCTATTAATAATAATCATACTTAAACAGAACATTGCAAGGTACTGTTTTAAGCATTTTATATAACTCATTTAACAGTCACAGCAACCTTATGAGATAGGTTCTAGTGTTATCCCCATCTTAGAGATGCGGATTTCAAAGCCCAGAGACTTGAATAGACATTTATCCGAAGAAGAAATACAAATGGCAAAAAAACACATGAAGAAATGCTCAACATCACTCATGATTAGGGAAATGCAAATCAAAACTACAATGAGATATCATTTCACACCTATCAGAATGGCCACTATTAAAAAGACAGAGAACTACAAGTGTTGGAGAGGATGTGGAGAGATAGGAACACTTCTTCACTGTTGGTGGGAATGCAAGATGGTACAACCACTATGGAGGACTGTTTGGCAGTTCCTAAGGAAATTGAATATAGACTTGCCACGTGACCCTGCAATACCACTACTGGGTATATACCCAGAAGAATTGAGAGCAGTGACACGAACAGACATCTGCACACCAATGTTCATAGCCACATTATTCATCACTGCCAAAAGTTGGAAACAACCCAGGTGTCCATCAACAGATGAATGGATAAACAAACTGTGGTCTATTCACATGATGGAATATTATGCAGCTGTAAGAAGAAATGAAGTCATAAAGCATATGGCAACATGGATAAATCTGGAGGACATTATATTGAGTGAAGCAAGCCAGACACAAAAGGACAAATACTGTATGAATGCATTACTATGAACCAAATATATTGTGTAATATATTGTTTGATTCACACACACAAAAAAACAAAAAAACAAACAAAAAACAAAACAAAAAAAAAATTTACATGTATCCATTACATTTAATTGAGAAATGTATATATTTATTCATCTGTGTTTACTTTTTAGTTTTTTATTGCTTATGTTTTCAATTATTAAATGTACAAAATAAAGTTAAAAAAAAAAAGAATGGATGAATAAATGAATAAAAGAACAAGTGTGTAATTCATCAAAAAAAAAAAAAAAAAAAAAAAGCCCAGACAAGTTAAGTGATTTGTCTTACTCCATACAACTAGTAAGTCCTGGAACTGGAACTTTAACACAGGCACTCCGGATTCAGGGTCCACCCTGTTAACTTTTACACAGTAATATGGAGACTAATCTCAGCTGGGCCCTCAGTGCTACTCGCTTTTCTTCCTTGTCATTTGACCTCTCCTTTGCCCTTTCTCCTTCATCTGAAGCTCCACCTTTACTCAAAACTTTCTGTGTATAACTGTATTTACCACCTCTCAGGGAAAATAAAGGCTACTAAAAAAAAAAAAAAAACACTAAAACTAAATAAAATGAAAATTTAGTACATGTTTGTTTTAATTTGCTGAAGGCTGCTGGGAGCAATATACCAGAAATGGGTTGGCTTTTACAATGGGAATTTATTATGTTAGAAAGTTACAGTTCTGAGGCTGTGAAAATGTCCAAATCAAGGCAACAACAGATGCTGTCTCACCGAAGGTCAGCTGCTGGCGATTCTGGACTCCTGCTGCATGGCGAGACACAGCAGCAGCTTTGCCGGTCTGGCTCTCTGCCTTCTTCTCCAGGTTTACTTTCTCCCCGAGCACAGATGTGGGCAACCAGGGATATGGCTCCTCTCTCTCCCCTGTCTTCTGGGCCTTGGCTCTTTCAGCCTCTTGGGGGCTTCTTTCTGTGCCTCTGTGCTCTGCTAATTCTAGCCTCTGACCTCCAGGACCCCTCTCTCTCAGCTACTTGGGGTTTCTGTGTCTCTGCAGCTCTTTTCTGTGTGTTTGTGGCTTTTTAGTCCTCCGTTTATGAAGGACTCCAGTAAGAGGGTTAAGACTCACCCTGGGTCCTGCAATCTAATCAGAGGCCTTTAACTGAAGTGATCTAATCAAAAGGTTCCATCTAGAGTGGGTTTACAGGCACAGGAATGGGTTGACTTTAAGAACAGGATTTTCTGGGGTCCACGAGAGACTGAAATCCTCACAGTGGTAAATGTGGCACTGCAAATCAATGGGGAGGAAATGGATTATTCAGTAAATGGTGTTGAGATAATTGGCTAACTATTTGGGAAAAAATTATATTCCTGTTCTACCCCTATACCTTTTCATGTGGTTTAAATTTCACAAAAATAAAACCATTAAAATTCGAAAGGAAGTTCTAAGAGAATCATTTCATAATCAGGATTCTCAACATATACCAGAAAACCAAAAATAAGAGGAGCTTATACACAGAAGGTAAATTTTAAAAATTATGTCATGTAAAGAAATCTCGAGGTAGGTTGCCCAGGTAATCATAAAGACCCAGATTCCTTCTGTCTTTATTCTGCCTTCTTTAGTGCATGGTTTTTAACCCCAAAGTGACTTCATAGGCCAAAATGGCTTCTGGACTTCCAGCCCTCACATTTGCATTCCTCAGCAGGAAAGAAGATGATAGGAAAGACTAAAGGAACCAACTCTAACCTGAATTTATTCTTTTAAAGTAAGCTTTCTGGAAATCCGCTCAACACTTGTGCTTTCATCTCATCAATCAGAATTTAATCACATGGCCATGTCTAGCCTTAAGGAAGGTTGGAAAATGTAGTTTTTGAGCTTGGTGTCATCCCAAATAAAATTGAAGTTCTATTATTTTAGGAAAAGGGAAAAATGGACGTTGGATGGCAACTAAAAGTTTCTTTTGTTCTTGAGGTAGGTGAGGCCTTCCTTAGCATGACCCCAGAACTATCAACTGTAAAAGACAAACAGGATAGCAATAAAACCTTTTTTCCTTTTGCAAAAGGCATTATAAATAAAATTAAGGAAAACCACAAATAATTGCAACGAATGACAAAGAATAAAGGTTCTTTAAGTATAAAGCAATATACAAATTAGTAAGAAACTTGACTGCCAGTTCTTGGGAAGAGAGTATCAATTCTTTGATTCCTCCTTAAATGTATAGTAATAAATTACAGATGGTGCTCAGTCTTAAGTATACTTTCTTTAAAATCATGTTGACCTATTAGCAAAGGCGGGCATTTTTTGTTTTGGGTGTCTTGTTCAGATTCTCTGCCCCTCAAGGGCACATTTCAGTCTATTAAATGCTATCCTCTATTAATGAATGTACAGAGGGGGACTGTGATTTAGGATAAATTCAGATAGATTACCTGAATGCTCAGTTAACTGCCATGGCGAGAATAGTTTGTTTTCAGATTGATAAGAAGATCAAATCAGTAGCCATTCTCGGTTCAGTGCTTCATCAGGAAATGAATTAAAGTGAAATCATTAGTGGTCATTTTTCTAAATACTAACCATTGAATTTCAAATCCCAGAAAACGCTTTGCATGTTTTTAGTGGTCATTATAGATTGAAATGTTTTTAACTGAGTTCAGAACTAGGGAGCATCGGGAGGGGCACAGTTCCTGATTGTGTCACTTAGACAGCAATACTTATACAGCTTTCTGTTAACATCTCTGATTTAACAAGCAAGTTGGAGTCAAGTGATTCCGGCTATTTGGTATCCTTGGTAACCACTGTTAGATGATGTACTGAATCAGTTAAAATTAATTTCTTGTGAAAATCTGCTTCCATGAGAGGGTACTGGTTTGATGTTTAGATGCACAAGAAATATCCACATATATAATATGTACATGTATATATATTAGTATCAGTTTAGAGAATACCTGTAGAGAAAAATCTGCCAAATAAATCCAAAAAGTGGGGAAGATGAGGGAAGGCTGTAAGGTCTCTCCTTTAAGGACTCTGCTGTCTTCTTGGAGAGAGAAGACATAAGTGAAGTAGAAGCATAATAGCCACTCTGTCAGCTTTTGTTCAACTAGAGGAGTAGCTTTCCTTCCCTAGCATCTGTGAATGCTAACTGCCGTGACAAAGCTATTTTATTGTTATAGAAGTTTGGAAAAAGATAGAGAATCATTTTTTCAATATAGAATAACACAATATGTGTTTTAGCTCCAAACCCATTTTTAAGGTCAATTTAGGAAACATGTTCCTTTCACCCTGGTAGGTGCCTTCTCTGAAGCCCATTTCTGCTTATAAACCCTGCATTCCCAGAAGCTAATGTTTGGGGGTACTGCTTGAACAAGGAAAGCCAGCTCTGGACTGTGTAGTATGTGTCAGGATGGCTTTTTCCAAGCAGAGTGGCACTCTCATCCCCATTTGGAGCTTGTCACAAAGGGTGGGCTGGAGCAGGCCCATTGTATGGAGACGTGCCCTGGGACCCTGGCACAGGCCTGCAGGCCACTCACTTCCCTGGAGGCAGTGGGGAGGAATGGATGTTCCCAGTTTCAGTTCCTCGTAGGATTTCTGCTACTGCCAACTTCAGGATATTCTGCTTGTTCTTAGAAGAACTTAGAAGATGGAAAATTAAAGGGAAAAAAGCAGGAGCTGAACTAAATTGAGGTAAATTGCGACTTTATTTTCAAGATTGCTTAGAAATTTTTATCATGAAATCTGCCTTTGTTCTACTGTTAAAATACTTGCTGAATGAACACTTCGAGGAGGGAGCATATATGCTGGGAAGTCCTTGTAAATTTGGCTTCAAGATTGCATCACCACTTAATACTTCTATAAATGTTGGGGATACATACCTAACTTCTTGTTTTGTTTTTTTTGTTTTGTTTTGTTTTAATTTTTTTTTTTTATTATGGGTAAAAATCAAAATTCTCACAATACATACAAACATTTGCAAAATGATATATAAATATATATGCATATATGTGTATTTGCTTACAAAAATGTTATTTATATATATATATACACATATATTTTAAGAGGTGCTTAGGTTACCCAATATATTACACAGAACCCACTGGGATTCCCATGTTGCCCACCTCCCACACCTCCCACCACATCCCACACAAACATCTCCCACAGTGTGGCCCACCACCCTCAATGAACTTACACATCCTGGAGCCATGCCACCAACCATAGACCACAGTTCACACTGTAGACCACACTCTCTCCCACTCAGTTCTGAGTGGTGTGTGCTGATTTAAAATGGCCTACATCCGTTGCCACAACAGTACTCAGGACAAACTCCAACTCCCAAAGAAGCCACTGTATTTCAACTGCTCATCCCCTCCCTACCCCAAAAGTGTCAAGTGGCCACTGGCTCCACCTCATTGTTATAATTTCTTGCACTGCTAGAATCACCATATGTGAACAAGAGAATACCATCAAGTCCACTCTAGTCCATAGTTCTTCCCCCAATCCTGAGGGGACTGGGATAGTGATGTCCACTCCAACTCCAAGTGAGAGAGGGCTTATATCCCATGGATATGGTGGGTGGGATGATCCTGCCTGCAGATGCAGGCCCTCTCCATTCCCTGGGATGGCCATTGCCCATCGTTGTCTCCTCACCAGGTGACTTGGATGAGTCCATTGAGCTGTAGGGTAGGAGTTGCAGCTCCACCTAGATTTCATGCACACCTGGCACATAGGTAGGCGGGAGGCTCCAGTCTCTGGAAGTATACCTAAAAACTCCAGCATCACATATAGGTTTGAATAGAAGGGACTGGTGAACCATGTGCAGGGAGGACTTATTTGGGTCTAATTCTGTCACTCTCAGGAGCACAGATTCCAAAATAGAACCCACTGATAAGGCATCAGTCTCTGGGGCTATCCCCCCTTATATAGGAACAGGGTGTCTCCGGAGCTCTCAGGAACCCCACTGAGTGGGCTGATAGGCACTTAGATGTTCTATGAGCTCCTACTGAGGTGTGCGTAAGAGTTACCTCTGGGATGACCTCCCGACTCTCTTTGAAGTCCCTTAGCCACTTGAACTCATTTGTCTTTACCATTTCCCCCTTTTATTCATTTTTTTCCTTTCTCTCTTCTTTTTTCCCCTTTTTCCTTCCCTTTATCACTGTGTTATCGGATGTCTGGTGTGCCATGACACCTTCCTCCTCTCAATCCCCATTGTCTCCCAATTTTTCATTTAATTTTCAAAGAAGTTTTAGGTCACAGCAAAGTCACACACGGAGTGCCGGAGACTCCCAGATACCAAACCACC